>CM077159.1:88713147-89097744 GCA_039583875.1 Platanthera guangdongensis
CCATTTCTATAAACTTATTCTAAGTTTATCATACCTAGTTCAATTTTAAACCTATTGAACTTAAGTTTCTTCTAAGGGCTTATTATACATATCAGCTAATTAATTCTGTTCTACATAATTCCAATAAAATATCTTCTTTCTTACATGTTTCCCTAAGAAAATGATATTTTATTTCAATATGTTTAGTTCTACTATGAGAACAGGATTATTTACAATTGATATAGCACTTGTAGAATCACAAAAGAGTGGAGTTCTACTTACCTGAATTCCATAGTCCTCAAGCTGATGTTGTATCCATAGATGTTGAGCACAACAACTTCCTGCAGCCACATATTCTGATTCTGCAGTGGAGATAGCCACACTTGTTTGCTTCTTGCTACTCTATGAAATTAGTCTTCCACCTAGGAATTGACAGTTTCCAGTTGTGCTTTTTCTGTCTTCTTTGCATCCTGCAAAGTCTGCATCTGAATAACCTATTAGTTCAAAATCCCATTCCTTGGGTACCAGAGGCCTAGATAAGGAGTGCCCTTTAGATATCTCCAGTATCCTTTTGACTGCTGTCAAATGAGACTCCTTAGGGCATGCTTGATACCTAGCACACACACATGTAACAACATGATATCTGGTCTACTTGCAGTCAAATATAATAGGAGCCAACTATCCCTCTATAAAAAGACTCATCTACAGGTTTCCCTACATCATCCTTGCTAAGAGACATACTTGACCCATAGGAGTTTTCATGGTACTGGATGAATCCATATCATACTTCCTTATGAGTTCTAGGGTGAACTTAGACTAACATATGGATAATCCATTCTCAGTCTGTCTAACTTGGAGACCCAAGAAGAACTTAAAGTTCCCCCATACTACTTATCTCAAATTGTCCTTGACATTAGTTTTGCAAACTTTTTGCAAAGACTACTTTCAGTAGACCCAAATATTATGTCATCTACATATATTTGGACAGTATTACTTTGCCTGGATTCCCTAAAGAATAGAGTCTTGTCTATTTTCCACCGCCTTGTGAACTATTCTCAATGAGGAAACTAGACAGGGTTTCATACCAAGCCCTAGGGCTTGCTTTACACCCATACACATTTTTCCTATGTCTATAAACATGATTAGGTAGAGTTGAATCAACAAAACCTGATGCTGTTCCACATAGACTTCTCTCTTTAAGATTACCATTCAGAAAGGCTGACTTACATCCATTTGGTAAACTTTAAATCCTTGAAAGGTTGTAGATGCCAGGAACATCCTTATGGCTTCCAGTCTGGCTACTGGAGCAAAATTTGATCAAAATCAATACCTTCTTCCTCCTATATCCTTTAGCAACAATCTTGCTTTGTTCTTAATGAGACACTCCCATGTTTTTTCATCCTCTTGTTCCTAAAGATCCACTTGGTCCAATTATTTGTGTGTCTTTTGGTTTAGGAACAATTTCCCAGACCTTGCACCTCTGAACCTGATTTAGCTCTTCTTGCAATGCCTCAATCCAATGAGGGTCTAGGATGGCTTCTTCAAACTTCTTGTTCACTTGGGATAGAAAACTGGAGAGAGCACTACATTCAGATTGTTCTGCTCCTTGTTTATACCCTTGTCTTGGATCACCAATGATTTGATCTGCTGGATGATCTACTAAGATGCCTATTGGCTGGAGGCATCCTGACTTCAAGTTGAACTTCTTCAGTTTCTTCTTCATTGCTGCACTCCATGAACTTCATCTCTGCATTAGGTACATGTAGTACTCCCCCTGACAGCAGCCACTATCTTCAACTTGCTGTCTATGCAGTAGGTTCTTCTTTTATAGTGAGCTTGTCCATCTTCTTAGTTATACTAGGAGCTGCATATACTACTAGACAACTCATTGTTAATAAGTCTAGTTTCATCAAATACTACATGTACAGACTCTTCTACAACTAGTGTAGACAAGTTGTAGACTCTATAAGCCTTACTATTGTTGTTATACCCAACAAAGATCCCCTCTTGGGACTTGGCAGCAACTTAGTCAAGTAATACTTTCCATTGTTAAGTATAAGCACTTACAACCAAAGATCCTGAAGTTAGGATAGGTTTGGTTTCCTGCCTTCACAAACCTCATAGGGGTCTTGTTGAGGCTTTTAGTATGGTAGCCCTATTAATACATGGCATGCAGTATTAACTACTTCAGCCCAGAAATATTCTGGTAGTGATGTATCACTTAATAGGGTCCTACCAGCCTCATCAAGGTTCTATTCTTTTGCTCTCAGCAATGTCATTTTGCTGAGTGTCCTGGTGAAGAAACTCTTGAATTATCCCAAATTCTTCACAATAGTTTTTGTCATACTATCAGACTGAAATTCAGTGTCCATGGTCACTTCTTATTTTGACCACTGTACTATCTAGTTCATTCTGAATTTGTTTGACAAAGCTATAGAAGACACTAGGTGTTTCAGATTTCTGTCTAAGGAAGAACACCCAGGAAAACCTTGAGTAGTCATCTACAACTACAAAGGTATAGACCTTCCTACCTATCTGTGAACTAGCATTGGACCAAAGAGATCCATATGCAAGAGGTATAACAGCTCACAGCATCTTTGTTTTCAATGCTTCTAAAGGTGGATCTAGTCTGCTTGCCCTTTTGACAAGCTGAGCAAATACCATCTTTATACACTTAACTTCGGACCATTCCTCACTAACTCTTTGCTAAAGATTTTACCATATTGTCTTGTAGTTTAGATGGGCTAGCCTCTTGTGCCATTTGACACAATGAGAGTCTGGTCTCATCAGCTACAAGACACACTGAGAACCATTGTTCTCAACACCATAATGTCTAAGCAATAGCATTACCTTTTTCTTTCTATAACCCAGTCACAATTGAATCTCTCTCTTGATCATTTGACCTCTCCTGATATGACAATCACATCTTTCACAAATGAACGTCATATCCTACTCACTCAATTGAATTATCTAATAAGGTTATGTTTCAAACCTTTAACATGGCCACTTAGTAATTGTAAATATAGGAGTTAGAATATGTTACCAAAACCCTTGATGATTCCTTTTTCAGAACCACCAAAGGTGACTTTTGCCCATTCTTGATGGGTTGTAGTCCTTTAGTAAACCCCTTGTTCCAGTCATGTGTCTTGGACATCCACTGTCCAAGTCCATATTAGGGCATGACCACTTGGACTCACCTGCAAAACAATTAGTGAACCTTAGAACCCAAAGAATTCTTGGTCCTTGGTACTGGTTAGTTTGCTTTTTCCTAACAAAGCTAACTGCCAGGTTTTTTCCAACAGGCTGTTTGCTACTGCACTTTGAACACTAGCATTGTGCCAACAGTCCATTGCAAAGTGGCCTACCTTGTCCCAAAAACACACCACCACTCAAACTTATTGTACCTTTGCTTAGGTACAGTCTTAGCTGTTTTTCTACAGCTGCTTGTTGAGAGTTGGGGTTTGCCCTTGGACTTGACTTTGAACATCCTGCTTGGTTTAGTAAATCCCAGTCCAGCTCTACCTTTGTGATGAGCAAATTCATCAATTAAATGTAGAACCTGACTTAGGTTTATAAAACCTAGCATAATCTCTCTCCTTCTGATTCTAATCTCCAGACCTCTTGATTGATCATTCTTAAAGGATATAGTCCCCATCTGATCACAGTTATGTGCTTCAGTCTGGCTACTCATTTAGCTTTTGATCAAACCTCTTCTCATAATCATTTGCAAGCCTTTTGAGACTTGCATCTCCTTAGCTTGACTCTTGACAAGGATTTGCATTTCTTAAATGCTTGCAACAGAACTTTATTTCATCTATAATTGATGATATCCTCTTCAGACTCAGATGCACTCTCATCACTTGATGAAGATGAATCTGATGTGAACTAGTCATAAGAAATTGAACTGAAGCAAACATTTTTACCTTACTTAGGTCCTGTCTGCTCTCAGGATTTTGTCCCTAGCAAAACCACTACCTTCTTCAGCATTGCTCCTATGGCACTGAATGTCCTCTATGTTCAAATATAGAGTTCATGATTAACATCCCATGTTACTTCTGGACCCCCTCAACTTAGATTGGTTAGGCATGGGGTGAGACCTAAGGAGATCAACTAGGTTTGACCCTAGGTAGTGGGTGGTAGCCATGTGAGGCCACTATAGGACCAAAGTCAAACTAGGTCAAACTAGCCTAATTAGGGACCCTAGCCACACCATGACCCCACCACATTGCCCTAACCCTAAAGACAATCTAAGTGGACCCTAGGGATGTGTCACTGGTCAACATTTTGACCCCAGTTGACCAAAGGTCAACCTTGGGCTTAATTTGGTCAAACCCACACTCATAGGCCTAATTAACCTAAGTGGGCACCCCCTTGACCCAAACAAAGTTGGGTGGTGCCACTAGACCCATTTCCACCAAGTAGGGGTCAGTCCACCCACCATGGTTGACCAAGTCAACTCCCCAAGTCAATTTGGGGTCAACAAATTGACCTAAAGGAGTGAAATGAAGGCCAAGCCATTTCCCCTTGGACCAAGCCCACCAAATTGGCCCATGACCAGCCTTAATGGTTAATGACAGCCCCTACCCTCCTGAAATTGGAAAGAGATTGCATGCAAGGGGGTAGTTTTGGAAATTGGGGGAAAAAGAGGAGAGAGAAGAGAGGGAAAATGGGGATGAAGGCCATGTGGCCCTCCTCCTCTCTTTCCAAGCACAAATCTGAACCCACACATCAATTATCATCCTTTCCAACCCAATTTCATGCCACTTGGAGCCAAGGAGGAGAAACCAAAGCTCATGGCCGAAATTCCCATCATGGCATCTCTGTATACAAGCCATATCAGCCAAAACCAACCATCCCATTAGCTTCAGAAGGTCCAAAGGAGTGGAATTCGATACCTGGATCGAAGCTTTTGGTGGAGAATCGAGTTCGGGAGCAAGCTCGCCGGAGAGGAAATTTTTCATGGCCAACCGCCGCCAAACCCGCCGCCAAGCCCCAATCGAGGTCCGTTTCACCTCACCTCTACCCGTACTAGTTTCCTAGATCTATTAGGCGAGACATCGGGCTCAATGAGCCAGATCCAAGGTGAGCTTTTTCATGGATTTTGGAATTTTGATGGAGTGCAAGTTCGCCGGAAACCGCCGCCTCCGGCCACCATTTCGCCGCCAAACGTTGGCCACCACCTCAACGGAGGTGGTGGTGGTGGTAGCCGGCCGTGGAGGCTAAGGGGTGGCCGGGAAATGAGGTTTGAAGGTGCTCCAGGTCGGGCAAATCTCGGCCATTGGCTGGAGGAGGAAGATGAACGGATGCCCTCCATCCTGCTTCAAGATTCGTGCTACATCAAAATTTAATTTTCTGTCCCTGTTTTGGCTGTCACTTGCATGTTAAATTTAGGCCTCTTAGAGGCATTTTCAGAACTTAGGCCCTTAATGAAAAATGTAGCCTAGGGTCTTACCTTTAATATGCCACCCTAAACTTACATTTTGGTGTAGTGTACAGTCCTGTAGGACATTTCTCCTAGGACTGGTCCTAGAGTAGGGCAGAAATTAAATTGGGTGCCCAGGTCACAATATTATTCACCATGGCCCCACATTTTGGCCACATGCATTATTAGGGCATACTTAGCTCCTGCCAAAATTTAGGAATTTTTGGAAAATATTTTCCTATAGTTTTTGGTAAAATATCAAAATTTAAATAAATGACATATATGGAGTTCTACTCCTCCCCATGGCCCCAAATTTTGGTGGTGGTCAGTGGGGTCATCCTTGGTGCATGATAAAATTTTCAGCACCTTGGGTTCACTGCATGTGGGAGAATCCACTTGCATGTGCTAGCCTATGTTAAGCCTTGGTGTGCAAATAGCAAAAATGCAAATTTCTGTATTTAGCCTAATGGTGACATGCAAGTGTCATGAAATTATTTCCAGTGGTTCATTAGGGTAAATTTCACCCCTCAAATTAATGATGGAATTTTTGGAATCAAAATTTCATTTATTGGAATTTATTTTAAATATAGCTATTTTGGAAATAAAATTGGAAAATAGGATTTATTCAAGTACAAATCCAAACAACTTTGCTAAGGCATAGATAACATCACATTTGACTTAGAAAAAATATGATTTCTCTGTTTTGAAGAATATTTGGAGTAGATACCCTATATTTCCCATTTTACCCTTATCTTGTTAATTCTTGAAATGATGGAATTATACCTCTGAAAAATTTTGGAAATTATTCTACTGTTATAAAATGTTATTATTAGGTTTGCATAAATTTCTCAGAATTTAATGGATGCATTACTTGTGTTAAATTAGTTCAATGGCATTTTGGTAAATATTTTATAATGGAATCCTATAGGCCATCTTACATTAAATGTTGATGATTCTCTGCCAATAGTCTTAAATTAGTGTCCTACAAGCTCTGTAATTTTTCTGGAATTTTTGAGTACATGATGCCTATACTTCATTTGGAAAATGGAATTTATGTGGAATTGATATTAAATAGAAAATGATGATAAATAATTTCAGGAAAATTATGAAATTCTGTAGGCAGCAATATTTTGTCAATATACATTTCAGGAAAAATTCCCTAGGTCAGTAGATACTTAATCAAACTACTTCATGTGTAAAGTGACCTAGCATTTAAATTAGAAGAATTAATTAAATGACTATTTGGCCAAGAAAAATTGTGAGAATCCTTAGGGTAGTTCCCTTAGTCCATATTACCTTAGGATAAATATTTAGAGGCAAGATGCCTTAAGTTTTGGAAGATCACATTTCTAGGGTAGTCATGGGTCATGGTCTGCATATAACACAAATAGGTCCTGCCTTAGGGATTACCAGGGGATTGATTATCGGCAGAAATAAGAGAGAGTTCAACATGAGTAACCCTGGTGGGTAGAGTTGTCTTAGTGAGGGATCAAAAGTGCAAGTCTTGGTCATCAACTGGAGTGGGGGATCGGCGGAAGACCGTCGGTTCCCGGTAATACCTTAAGTCACTAGGGTTATACTTAAGCAATAAGGAGAGCTGGGGAGATACATGGGTAGTCATCAACTAAAATAAGTATCCTTGCGAAAGGGAACGCTGGCGTAATCCCAACACAGTTCCTAGTGCCCCTTGAGAGCCCTTCACAGGGAATACCGGGGGCAGTCCTGGGATTAACCTTAAATCTCTAAGTATAATAAACCGTAGACAAGAGTAGCTTAATAGGTTAGGACATGGTTGTACCTTCTCGCCCGTGTTTGGGTTGGAGAGTTTCATGATATATGCTCACCCGTTTAGGGTTGGAGGGAATTGACATAAAGGCACTAATGTGCGTTCTCACCCGGGTTTGGGTTTTGAGGGATTCAGGACGGGTTTTGGTCCTGCGAGCGGGAGGCTCGGTATGAATTACTTGCATGTGCATAAATATCGTGGCGGGGCATGCGGTACTGGCCGTTCGTCACACCGATGGCAGTACGGTGCACCAGGCGGTTGTGAGAGTTAGAGGGGCCAGTGGGTTGTTTTACACTGCGGTCTGGAGGACGATCCCCGATAACGCACATCTGACCCAACAAGACTGACGGGTTTGTCAGCAAAGTACGTACGCGAGACTCTAGAGTGCACCTTGGACGTGTACAGAGGCGTATGAGAGGGGTCTAAGGCTTGGTAGTGTGCATACCGGTCTAGAAGCGGAGACGCCCGCTCCGCTGCTGCCGTAGCCACAGCGGTGGTACCCGAGAGTGATGCTAGCTCTCAAAAAGTGGGAACTAAAGGTCTGTGATCACAGAGTCGTTGTGTGTGAGTTGCACTTGTCTGCGCATAAAATTGCATCATATCATTCATTCATATTAGGTCATACGCTTCATAGATCCTTATCATATAAATTAGTATGGCTCTTTTATATGATAAGTTAAATTTCCTGGAAATCCTAACTTATATATTTGTATGGGCATTTATATAAGTTAGGGTACGTTTGTGATGATAGCTTAGTGGTAGCTTAGCTTATTTACTTGTTCATACTGCTGTTTCTTTACTTTCCTTTACTGCACCGCTCTTACTTACTTACTACTTGTACTGTACTTAGCATTGCTAGTGTAGAATTTCATTACTTAGTACCACTTTAGATAGATATTGTCACATGCTTCCATTTTGCTACCCCTTGTTGTCCTCCGCTTCGTCCTCCCGCTCGGTGCCTAGGAGCTGCGGGGCGAGGTGTGGAGGAAACGACTTAGTCTTTTTGACTAATGGTCGGTGACCAACTATTTTTAGGAGCCCGTGGAGATGGAGCACCAGCACGTCGAGGAGGCAGGACATGAGGAGCAGATACCGCTTCAGCAGGCTACCACTACTACTGTGTGTCCTCAGGTGGGACGAGTCTTGATGTTCTAGTTTAGCTTCCGCATTTACTATTTTGTGAGAGAGAGATTTGATGTACTGGGCATAAGCCCTTTTTACTCTTTCTTCTGTACTATTCTGTGGACTATTGCACTATTCATTTCTTTTATATGATTGTACTGTGACTTGTGGACTGATGGCATTTTATACACAGTTTTACTTCTTTTTTCTCATATTGGCCTACAGGTTAATGATCGTACTAGCCGGCAGAATTGGCGTATTGCGGTGTCGACTAACCCGTGAGTTAGTGCCACCGTAAGACGGCGGTTCTGGGCATAAGATCCGGTAGCCCTCCTTGGTAAGGGGGAGGGGGGTCTTACAAACTGGTATCACTTGAATAACGATCATATGAGAAAGAAGTCCACAACATGGGACCACCCCCGCCCGAGCATTAGTTTGCGGACAAACTATGCAGCGGAAGCAGTGGTGTGCCCATGTACAAAAGTCACAGAAATGGTCCACAAAGTACAATTTGATTAGACCAATTTTGCTTTAACCTTACCTTTATGCAACCTCCACAGGTCGCAGCGCCGCAAAATGTGGCTCCTCCCCCTCCAGCTGCCACTCCATTCCTACATACGGAGATGGGGCAGACCCTGACGGCGATTTTGGATGCCTTTAGAGCCCAGCAAGTCCCGGCTCCACAGCCAAATCCGGGGTCGAGCTGGCTGAGTGCATTCAAGAGCCTGTCCCCACCGACGTACCGTGGGACAGAGGATGCAGTGAAGACGGAAGAATGGCTGGAGGCCATACACGAGATCTTAGCGGGCATCAGCTGCCCAGTCGGCCAGGCAGTACCTCTAGCCACCTCTGTGCTGGAGGCTCATGCAAAGAGATGGTGGAAATCAGCCCGGGAGACTACTTATGCGGACTTTGAGCTGTCAGAGATTTCTTGGGAGGAGTTTGGCGATGTGTTCCTGGAGCACTTCGTCTCTGCTACGGACAGGGATGCTTTGGAGGAGAGGTTTTTGAACCTCAAGCAGGGGACTAGATCAGTGATAGAGTACCAGAGAGAGTTCTCCCACTTGGCCAGGTTCGCGGGGATTCAGGACACCGACGATAGGAGGTATGCGAAGAGGTTCTACCGGGGCCTCAGGGATGATTTGAGGCAGGCTTTGCTATTCATTTCTCATGGCACATCCAGGCAGATCATCGAGATGGCGAAGAAGCTGGAGGCTGACCAGCTGATGGTGCGAGCCGGAGGGAAGAGACCATTTGATGGATCGACATCAGGTGAGAGCAGTAGGGGCTCTCAGAGAGGCAGGACCATCGGATACAGGAGGGGTGGGGGACGTCGTCGTCCCAACTTCAGGCAGGAGCAGGGGCCTCCTCCAGCTTTGGCTCCCCCACCTCTACAGATGCATGATCCAAGGAGACAGGATGACCGAGGCCATCGACAAGTGGTTTGTTACGGATGCCGCCAGCCTGGGCACATCAGGTCGGAGTGCCCGCACCGATTCCATCCCCCTCCTCCTCCTCCACCTCCAGTGGCCCCAGTACAGCAGGGCCGAGGACGAGGCCGAGGACGAGGCCGAGGCCGGGGATACCATGGCAGGAGACGCGAGCAGGAACAGATTTACGCCTTGGACCTCACAGAGCCGAGGAATCCCGAGGAGTTCATCACAGGTACTTGAAGTTAATTTTGATTTTCTTGAATTTTTCGATGATATATATAGTACCTGGAACCATAGGATAACAATTAACCTTCACATAAACAAACCTCAGGCATAGTCATGATCAGCGGCAAGCCCGCTCATACTCTTTTCGACACGGGTGCTTCTCACTCGTTCGTATCCGAGGCCTTCATCGACGGACTCGAAGGCGTGGAGAGGTTCCCTGGACTAGAGATGAGGGTACGCCTACCCGATGGATCGGAGCTGCGGACTACTGCACATTGTGACATGGAGGCCGAGATAGGCGGCAAGGCTTTCGAGGCGCCGGCAACTATCCTGAAGCTGCAGGACTTTGACTTGATCTTGGGCATGGCCTGGTTGCATCGGAACCATGCCCAGATAGATTGTCCGTCCAGGAGGATCACGCTGAGACATGGCGACTCCCATGTTATCGTTGAAGGTATCCAGCCTATTTGCCACCTACTGTTATCTTCTGTACAGGCTGTGAAGGCCCATGAGCAGGGTGAAGAAGTTTATCTTGTCTGCTTCGAGATGGTGGGGACAGAGGCGACTATCTCAGATATTCCGGTGGTTCGGGATTTCTCCGACGTATTCCCGGAGAAATTGCCCGGGCTACCGCCTGCTAGAGACTTGGATTTCAGGATTCAGCTAGTGCCGGGAGCGAAGCCGGTGTCCCGAGCACCCTACAGGATGGCTCCTAGAGAGTTAGCAGAGTTCAGGACTCAACTGCAGGAGCTAGTCGAGTCAGGATTTGTACGACCTAGTTCATCGCCATGGGGAGCGCCAGTTCTATTTGTGAAGAAAAAGGACGGATCACTGCGATTATGTATAGATTACCGGGAGCTGAACCGGTTGACGGTCCGCAACACCTATCCTCTGCCTCGGATAGATGAGTTATTTGACCAGCTACAGGGAGCATTCTGGTTCTCCAAGTTAGATTTGCGATCCGGCTACTATCAGCTCCGTATCAGGGAAGAGGACATACCGAAGACGGCTTTCAGTTCGCGCTATGGATTATACGAATTCACGGTGATGCCTTTTGGGCTCACGAATGCTCCTGCTGCATTCATGAGTCTAATGAACCGTGTTTTCGAGCCTTTCTTAGACCGCTTCGTGATTGTATTCATCGACGACATCCTTATATATTCTCGGACTCAGGAGGAGCATACGGAACACTTGGCACAGGTCTTGCAGAGGCTGAGGGAGACCCAGATGTACGCAAATTTTCAAAGTGCCAGTTCTGGTTGCAGGAGGTGGCATTCCTGGGGCACACGATCAGTGGGGCTGGGTTAGCAGTGGACCCGGCCAAGATAGAGACAGTGAGGGATTGGCCACGGCCGAAAGACCGCATCTGACATCCGCAGTTTCTTGGGACTAGCAGGCTATTACCGCAAGTTCGTGGAGGGGTTCTCGAGGATAGCACTCCCCCTCACGTCCTTGACAAAGAAGGACACAGATTTTGTTTGGTCAGAGCGGTGTGAGACGGCTTTTCAGGAGCTGAAGGACCGACTCATCTCATCCCCCATTCTTGCGCTTCCATCCGGGAGCGAAGGATTCCAGATTTACACGGACGCCTCTTATCAGGGGATGGGTGCAGTCTTGATGCAGCATGGACACGTTATCGCTTATGCTTCGAGACAGTTGAAGAAGCATGAGCATAACTATCCAGTACATGATCTAGAGCTCGGGGCTGTGGTTTTCGCCCTGAAGATATGGAGGCATTACTTATATGGGATTCATTGTGACATCTTTTCAGATCACAAGAATCTCAAGTATATCGATACTCAGAAGGACCTAAACCTGAGACAGAGGAGGTGGCTGGAGTTTCTCTGTGATTATGATTACAAGATCCACTATCATCCGGGAAAAGCGAACACGGTTGCGGATGCTTTGAGCAGGAGGGCCGGCACTTCTGGACCGGAGCCCCGATTGATGTCCATGGAGCTACTTCAGATGATGGAGGACATGCGCATTACCGTGGTGTCCGAGACTGAGCCAGATGTATATAGAGAGTATTTGAGCTCAGTGATCAGCGGCGATGATATACAGGAGCGCATCCGAGCACATCAGAGGCTGGATGCTGCGTTACAGCCGATTTTCAGTGCCCTAGAGAGGGGCAAGGTCGAGGATTACACGCTACAGGATGATCTTCTTCGGTTCCGGGGGCGCATCTACATACCAGCAGGAGGCAGTATCCGGGAGGACATACTCAGAGAGGCACATTGCTCGAGATATTCAGTGCACCCCGGCATCACCAAGATGTGGGCAGATTTGCGGAGATCTATGTATTGGCCCGGGATGAAGAGGGAGATCACGGATTTTGTGACCCATTGCGAGACCTGCCAGCGTGTGAAGGCGGAATGCAAGAGCCCAGGGAGGTTTACTACAGCCACTGCCAATTCCAGAGTGGAAGTTCGAGGACATTGCTATGGACTTTGTACACGGATTGCCTCGCTCCCACTCCGGACATGATTCTATATGGGTTATAGTGGACAGATTGACCAAAGTCGCGCGGTTTATTCCAGTTCGGAAGGATGCCCCAGTTGCAGTTCTGGTGAGACTATTTGTGGAGCAGTACATCAGATATCATGGTATCCCCAGGACTATTGTTTCGGACCGTGATGGTCGGTTCACTTCGAGCGAGTGGAGGGTCCGTGCATGCTCACTTGGGATCTCGGCTTACCTTTAGTACCGCCTTCCACCCGCAGACCGACGGACAGACCGAGCGGACCATCCGGACCATGGAGGACCTGCTCAGATTATGCATATTGGATACGGGGAGGCCTTGGGAGAGGCTGCTACCATTGATCGAGTTCTCGTATAATAACAGCCACCAGGCTAGCATCAGGATGGCTCCGTACGAGGCGCTCTATGGGAGGAGATGCCGGACACCCCTATCATGGGTGCAGGATGTGGATACCAGGGCTCTGGGATCTGATTATATAGAGGACACTGAGGCTCAGATTCGATTGATCAGGGATCGGCTACTGGAGGCCCAGAGCAGGCAGGCAAAGTATTATGATGCTCGGCACCGGAAGGTGGAGTTCCAGGTTGGAGACAGGGTATTCTTGAAGATACGTCCAGTACACGGTGTTTCTCGGGTGCGGAGGCACAAGAAGCTCAGTCCACGATACATGGGGCCATACCTGATCCTGGAGCGGATCGGCCCCTTGGCTTACCGACTGCAGCTGCCACCGGAGTTGGGTGCATTACATGACGTCTTCCATGTCTCTTCCTTGCGAAGAGGCTCTCCTTCGGCCGGAGCAGCACATTACTACTACAGCCGGACCAGTAGAGCCTGACAGATCAGTGAGATTGGAGCCGATCCGGATTGACGATACAACCATCCGAGTGTTGCGGAAGAAGAAGGTCCCTCTTGTGAAAGTGCTGTGGTCCAACCATGGACGGGAGGAGCACACTTGGGAGCCGAGGGATCTGATGCTGGAGCAACACCCGGAGCTATTCGCATCAGGTACATTTAAGTTATGTCTTTAAATTTCTTGATAATTCTTGCAAATAGAACCCCGTAGACCCGAACTTAAATTTCGGGGACGAAATTATTTTCTTGTTTATTGGAATTTGTAACATCCCATGTTACTTCTGGACCCCTCAACTTAGATTGGGTTAGGCATGGGGTGAGACCTAAGGAGATCAACTAGGTTTGACCCTAGGTAGTGGGTGGTAGCCATGTGAGGCCCACTATAAGACCAAGTCAAACTAGGTCAAACTAGCCTAAGTTGGGGACCCTAACCACACCATGACCCCACCACATTGCCCTAACCCTAAAGACAATCTAAGTGGACCCTAGGGTATGTCACTGGGTCAACATTTTGACCCCAATTGACCAAAGTCAACCTTGGGCTTAATTTGGTCAAACCCACACTCATAGGCCTAATTAACCTAAGTGGGGCACCCCCTTGACCCAAACCAAGTTGGGTGGTGCCACTAGACCCATTTCCACCAAGTGGGGTCAGTCCACCCACCATGGTTGATCCAAGTCAACTCCCCAAAAGTCAACAAGGTCAACAAATTGACCTAAAGAGTGAAATGAAGGCCAAGCCATTTCCCCTTGGACCAAGCCCACCAAATTGGCCCATGACCAGCCTTAATGGTTAATGACAGCCCCTACCCTCCTGAAATTGGAGAAGAGATTGCATGCAAGGGGGTAGTTTTGGAAATTGGGGGAAAAAGAGGAGAGAGAAGAGAGGGAAAATGGGGATGAAGGCCATGTGGCCCTCCTCCTCTCTTTCCAAGCACAAATCTGAACCAACACATCAATTATCATCCTTTCCAACCCAATTTCATGCCACTTGGAGCCAAGGAGGAGAAACCAAAGCTCATGGCCGAAATTCCCATCATGGCATCTCTGTATACAAGCCATATCAGCCAAAACCAACCATCCCATTAGCTTCAGAAGGTCCAAAGGAGTGGAATTCGATACCTGGATCGAAGCTTTTGGTGGAGAATCGAGTTCGGGAGCAAGCTCGCCGGAGAGGAAATTTTTCATGGCCAACCGCCGCCAAACCCGCCGCCAAGCCCCAATCGAGGTCCGTTTCACCTCACCTCTACCCGTACTAGTTTCCTAGATCTATTAGGCGAGACATCGGGCTCAAATGAGCCAGATCCAAGGTGAGCTTTTTCATGGATTTTGGAATTTTGATGGAGTGCAAGTTCGCCGGAAACCGCCGCCTCCGGCCACCATTTCGCCGCCAAACGTTGGCCACCACCTCAACGGAGGTGGTGGTGGTGGTAGCCGGCCGTGGAGGCTAAGGGGTGGCCGGGAAATGAGGTTTGAAGGTGCTCCAGGTCGGGCAAATCTCGGCCATTGGCTGGAGGAGGAAGATGAACGGATGCCCTCCATCCTGCTTCAAGATTCGTGCTACATCAAAATTTAATTTTCTGTCCCTGTTTTGGCTGTCACTTGCATGTTAAATTTAGGCCTCTTAGAGGCATTTTCAGAACTTAGGCCCTTAATGAAAAATGTAGCCTAGGGTCTTACCTTTAATATGCCACCCTAAACTTACATTTTGGTGTAGTGTACAGTCCTGTAGGACATTTCTCCTAGGACTGGTCCTAGAGTAGGACAGAAATTAAATTGGGTGCCCAGGTCACAATATTATTCACCATGGCCCCACATTTTGGCCACATGCATTATTAGGGCATACTTAGCTCCTGCCAAAATTTAGGAATTTTTGGAAAATATTTTCCTATAGTTTTTGGTAAAATATCAAAATTTAAATAAATGACATATATGGAGTTCTACTCCTCCCCATGGCCCCAAATTTTGGTGGTGGGTCAGTGGGGTCATCCTTGGTGCATGATAAAATTTTCAGCACCTTGGGTTCACTGCATGTGGGAGAATCCACTTGCATGTGCTAGCCTATGTTAAGCCTTGGTGTGCAAATAGCAAAAATGCAAATTTGTGTATTTAGCCTAATGGTGACATGCAAGTGTCATGAAATTATTTCCAGTGGTTCATTAGGGTAAATTTCACCCCTCAAATTAATGATGGAATTTTTGGAATCAAAATTCCATTTATTGGAATTTATTTTAAATATAGCTATTTTGGAAATAAAATTGGAAAATAGGATTTATTCAAGTACAAATCCAAACAACTTTGCTAAGGCATAGATAACATCACATTTGACTTAGAAAAAATATGATTTCTCTGTTTTGAAGAATATTTGGAGTAGATACCCTATATTTCCCATTTTACCCTTATCTTGTTAATTCTTGAAATGATGGAATTATACCTCTGAAAAAAATTTGGAAATTATTCTACTGTTATAAAATGTTATTATTAGGTTTGCATAAATTTCTCAGAATTTAATGGATGCATTACTTGTGTTAAATTAGTTCAATGGCATTTTGGTAAATATTTTATAATGGAATCCTATAGGCCATCTTACATTAAATGTTGATGATTCTCTGCCAATAGTTTAAATTAGTGTCCTACAAGCTCTGTAATTTTTCTGGAATTTTTGAGTACATGATGCCTATACTTCATTTGGAAAATGGAATTTATGTGGAATTGATATTAAATAGAAAATGATGATAAATAATTTCAGGAAAATTATGAAATTCTGTAGGCAGCAATATTTTGTCAATATACATTTCAGGAAAAATTCCCTAGGTCAGTAGATACTTAATCAAACTACTTCATGTGTAAAGTGACCTAGCATTTAAATTAGAAGAATTAATTAAATGACTATTTGGCCAAGAAAAATTGTGAGAATCCTTAGGGTAGTTCCCTTAGTCCATATTACCTTAGGATAAATATTTAGAGGCAAGATGCCTTAAGTTTTGGAAGATCACATTTCTAGGGTAGTCATAGGGTCATGGTCTGCATATAACACAAATAGGTCCTGCCTTAGGGATTACCAGGGGATTGATTATCGGCAGAAATAAGAGAGAGTTCAACATGAGTAACCCTGGTGGGTAGAGTTGTCTTAGTGAGGGATCAAAAGTGCAAGTCTTGGTCATCAACTGGAGTGGGGGATCGGCGGAAGACCGTCGGTTCCCGGTAATACCTTAAGTCACTAGGGTTATACTTAAGCAATAAGGAGAGCTGGGGAGATACATGGGTAGTCATCAACTAAAATAAGTATCCTTGCGAAAGGGAACGCTGGGCGTAATCCCAACACAGTTCCTAGTGCCCCTTGAGAGCCCTTCACAGGGAATACCGGGGGCAGTCCTGGGATTAACCTTAAATCTCTAAGTATAATAAACCGTAGACAAGAGTAGCTTAATAGGTTAGGACATGGTTGTACCTTCTCGCCCGTGTTTGGGTTGGAGAGTTTCATGATATATGCTCACCCGTTTAGGGTTGGAGGGAATTGACATAAAGGCACTAATGTGCGTTCTCACCCGGGTTTGGGTTTGAGGGATTCAGGACGGGTTTTGGTCCTGCGAGCGGGAGGCTCGGTATGAATTACTTGCATGTGCATAAATATCGTGGCGGGGCATGCGGTACTGGCCGTTCGTCACACCGATGGCAGTACGGTGCACCAGGCGGTTGTGAGAGTTAGAGGGGCCAGTGGGTTGTTTTACACTGCGGTCTGGAGGACGATCCCCGATAACGCACATCTGACCCAACAAGACTGACGGGTTTGTCAGCAAAGTACGTACGCGAGACTCTAGAGTGCACCTTGGACGTGTACAGAGGCGTATGAGAGGGGTCTAAGGCTTGGTAGTGTGCATACCGGTCTAGAAGCGGAGACGCCCGCTCCGCTGCTGCCGTAGCCACAGCGGTGGTACCCGAGAGTGATGCTAGCTCTCAAAAAGTGGGAACTAAAGGTCTGTGATCACAGAGTCGTTGTGTGTGAGTTGCACTTGTCTGCGCATAAAATTGCATCATATCATTCATTCATATTAGGTCATACGCTTCATAGATCCTTATCATATAAATTAGTATGGGCTCTTTTATATGATAAGTTAAATTTCCTGGAAATCCTAACTTATATATTTGTATGGGCATTTATATAAGTTAGGGTACGTTTGTGATGATAGCTTAGTGGTAGCTTAGCTTATTTACTTGTTCATACTGCTGTTTCTTTACTTTCCTTTACTGCACCGCTCTTACTTACTTACTACTTGTACTGTACTTAGCATTGCTAGTGTAGAATTTCATTACTTAGTACCACTTTAGATAGATATTGTCACCTGCTTCCATTTTGCTACCCTTGTTGTCCTCCGCTTCGTCCTCCCGCTCGGTGCCTAGGAGCTGCGGGGCGAGGTGTGGAGGAAACGACTTAGTCTTTTTGACTAATGGTCGGTGACCAACTATTTTTAGGAGCCCGTGGAGATGGAGCACCAGCACGTCGAGGAGGCAGGACATGAGGAGCAGATACCGCTTCAGCAGGCTACCACTACTACTGTGTGTCCTCAGGTGGGACGAGTCTTGATGTTCTAGTTTAGCTTCCGCATTTACTATTTTGTGAGAGAGAGATTTGATGTACTGGGCATAAGCCCTTTTTACTCTTTCTTCTGTACTATTCTGTGGACTATTGTACTATTCATTTCTTTTATATGATTGTACTGTGACTTGTGGACTGATGGCATTTTATACACAGTTTTACTTCTTTTTTCTCATATTGGCCTACAGGTTAATGATCGTACTAGCCGGCAGAATCGGCGTATTGCGGTGTCGACTAACCCGTGAGTTAGTGCCACCGTAAGACGGCGGTTCTGGGCATAAGATCCGGTAGCCCTCCTTGGTAAGGGGGAGGGGGGTCTTACACATGATCTGAATGAACTCTTCTTCTTCTTCCTCAGCAAATAGTCCTATGTATGCTTCAGCATCTGACTCAGTTTCTGATGAAGAAATGTCTGACAGGCTCTTATCCTTTTTGGCAACAAAAGACCTTTTCCTTCTTGCCCTTAAATTGAGTCTTTTTCTTATCATTAGACTCCTTCCTTTTCTCTGGACAGTCTGCAACAACATGTCCTTGTCTATTACAGCAATAGCATACAATTTTTGAAAGAGTTGCTTTGCTAGACTTGGTCTTTTTCCTGTCTTTCTTTGAAGACTTTTTATTCTGATAATAGTCTTCTTTACCCTGTGAAGTAGATGGCCTTGTCCTCCATTGTTTCTTCTTTAAGAACTTCTGAAAATGTCTTGTGAAGGCAGCAAAGTCCTTATCACTTTCACTGCTTTCAGACTTTCTGCTGGCTGACTCATCTGACTCAGTTTCAGCTGCTTTTGGAGGTGGAGTATGTGACTTACTTCTGTACTTTCTGGGGGCTTCTGTTTTAAATGCCACTGTCCTTTCTTTATGTTCACTTCTTGTAGATTTCTCCTCTTCTTTCCTCACCATTAACTGCATTTCATAGGACAGCAGTTTGTCAAACAGTTTTGGTGGAGGAATTTCTGCTAACTTTGTCATTTCCCTAATGGCACAGATCTTGGTGTCCCAATCTTTTGTAAGGGACCTTAAGAACTTATCATTAAGCTCATAATTACTGAACTCTCTGCCATAGGACATAAGCTCATTCACAATCCTATAGAACTTTTTATAGCATTAAGTTATGCTATCAGATCTACTTTGCCTAAAGCTTTCATATTCTTGGTTTAGCATAGATTTTCTATCTTGCCTCACTTCTTCAGAACTCTCTATGTACACAATAAGAGTATCCCACATTTCCTTGGATGTCTTGCAGTGTATCAGATTCTGAAAGGTAGCATCATCTATAGCACTCACAATGATGTTCTAAGACCTTTTGTCCATTGTGGCTAGAACAATCTCATCCTTTGTCATTTCAGAGAAATCCTTTGGTGTTCTCTAATTTGCATCTAAGACTGAAACCTTCATGGGCACATATGGCCCTTCTTTCACTGTGATATAAATCCTAGGGTCTGAGGCTTCCATAAACAGTCTCACCCTTTCCTTCAAATGCCAAATATTTCTTTTCTGCAAATGGGTAGCTTCATGGATCCCAATTCCTTATGATTCTTAGTGGAACCCATGGTTCTTGATTTTCTTGATTCTGTAATGTACTAAGACTGAATCTGCCAACAGGATCTACTCAGACAGTTATGTCCCTTTTTGAGTAACCTCCCTCTGATACCACTTGAAAGATATTGTACCTAATCACCTATAGGGGGGAGGGGTGAATAGGTGACTTAAATCTTTTTCACTTTTTATGCAGAATTCAGATAATATCACAGACTTCTAGTTACTTTATCACAGTACACAAGCAACAATCACAGAATTATACAAGCAACCAGTAGACACACAGTTTTATAGTGGTTCCCCAAGGTTTGGGTATATCCACTTTCCCCCTTCGCCTATCTAGTAGTGTACTAGATTCGGCCAAACTCCTCCACTATCTCAGATCCTCAGATCTTACACTCAGAACCTCATCCAGGTTCCTACAGCTCAGGCCCAAGGCCCTACAACTCAGCTTCTACACAAAGCCTACACTCAGCTTCTTCACAAAGCCTACACTCAGCCACCAAGGCCTACACTCAGCCACAACAGGCCTACACTCAGGGATACAAATCTCCTACACTCAGGCACACAGGCCCTACACTCAGCCTTTATAACTACAGGTTTACAAAACTCAGATCCCTAAAGATCCTACAAGATAATATGAATACAAAATAAAAACTCTACAACTCAGAGAAAAGAGAGAAGAGTTGTGAGTTTCTTGATGAGTTCTTGGAAGAACTCAGCTGAAATCAACCTGACTTGGCTTTCTTCAAAGCTTCTTGAATGTAGAACACAATAAGATTGATCTCCTCTGCATTTGATCCTTGATCTCTGCTACTTAAGATTCAGAACAAAATATGAACCATTCTTCTCAGCCTGGTTCCAACGGCTGACTTCTTGGATGGAGCTCTCTCTCTCCAACTTCTTAGATCTTCACTAGATTCTTCAAGGAATAGCTAGATCTTCTTTGTATATTTATCACTTGAACAACTATTCAATCATCAATTTCTGTAGACAGTATAAGCCTATTTATAGGCCTTCTTCATGGTAACCGGCTGGTCCAGTTCATAACAGATTTCTGACAACTTTGACAGGTGTAGTAGACTGGCTGGAATGGCAGCTGTCAAGTCATCCAGTCAGTTCTTGAAAATTCTATAACTGTCTGAAAGTGTCGAGACTGTCTGTATTTAAGTGTCGACACTTATAGACCAAGTGTCGACACAAGTTGACTAAGTGTCGACACTAGCCTACAAGGTGTCGACACAACTCATTGTGTTGTAGAATGCACTTCTTGACACAACTTCTTCTTCATGTGTTGACACTGATAATGTGTGTCGACACAAGTACTTGTACTTCAGTATATTGCTGAATTCTTGTAAGTGTCGACACATCTCCTTTGTGTCGACACATCTTCATGTGTTGAATCTGTTAAGTGTCGACACATCTTCTTGGTGTCGACACATGCCTTCTGTGTTGATACTTGCTGAGTGTCTACACAGCTCCTTGTGTCGACACATTCTTCTTCTGTTGAGACTCTGGCTGAGTGTCGACACATCTCCTTAGTGTCGACACTTGTACTTGGAATATTCTTGAACTTTGCTAAGTGTCGACACAGCTCCTTGCTGTCGACACTTTCTTCAAGTGTTGAGTCTTCTGCTGAGTGTCGACACATTCTTTCTTGTGTCGACATTTTCTTCGAGTGTTGAGTCTTCAGCTGAGTGTCGACACATTCTTTCTTGTGTCGACACTTTCTTCAAGTGTTGACTCTTCTGCTGTGTGTCGACACATTGTTCTGGGTGTCAACACTTATAATTAGACTCTGCTGACTTTTACTGAGTGTTGACACAGCCTCCAAGTGTCGACACTTTCTGATGTAGACACAGTTTCACTGGGTGTCGACACAACTGCTAAGTGTCGACGCTGCTTCACTGCACTTTTCTTCATTGTGTGTCGACACAGCTCCTTGTGTCGACACTTTCTGTCTGGTGTCGACTCTGCATCCCTGGTGTCGACACAAATACTCCAAGTGTCGACACTGCTTGCCTGGGTGTCGACACAAGTCTTCTTAAGTGTCGACACTTTCCCTCTGGGTGTCGACACATAGACTTAGAAACTTTTTCATCTTTGCTGCAAATACTTAACCTGCATAAGTAAACGTAACATACATCAAATACATTTTGATGTATATCATTGAGTTGGGTGAGGCTTCTTCAAATCAGGTACATTTAAACCAATGTACCCAACACCTCTAGCGTCCTGATTACGCCAGAGAACCTTAACCATCAAAATTGTCTTCTTTCTTAGCACACGATCTTGCATCTCCAAAATACAGACAGGATCTTCAACATACGAGAGATTAGGCTGCAACAGGGGCACGAAGTCAAGGACATGCCGATCACTACAAACACACTTTCGCAACTGGCTCGCGTGAGACACGTCGTGAACACCAGGGAAAGAATCAGGCAATTCTAGTCTATAGGTAGAAACTCCGATGCGCTCCAGAATCTGAAAAGGTCCCACATACCTGGGATCTAACTTATGGTTCCTTCCAAATTTCTTAACACCTGGCATCAGAGAGACCTTCAGAAATACCATATCCCCAACTACAAATTCCAGATCAACTCTGCGCGGATTTGCAAACCTCTCGTATCGCTCCTGAGAAAACCTCAGCTTTTCACGAATATGCGTCATTGAAATGCTCATATCCTCCAGAGCTTCCAGACCGAGCAGAGGCTTCTCACCAACTTCTGCACAAAACTCGGGAGTTTGACAATGCCTTCCATATAATGCTTCGAAGGGCGCCATCTACAAACTCTACTGATAACTGTTATTGTACGCAAACTCCATCAGACCGAGGCATTTATCCCAAGCCCCACCATGGTCCAGAATATAGCATCTAATCATATCCTCCAAGATCTGATTCACTCTCTCCGTCTGACCATTTGTCTGAGGATGATAGGCGGTAGAATACCTAAGGTCAGTATCTAGAGCTCCTTGCAAGCTTTGGCAGAAAAGAGACATGAACCTGGAATCTCTATCTGACACGATACTCGTAGGCACACCATGCAACCTAATGACTTCATGTAGATAAAGCTCAGCTATCTTTTCCATGGGATAATCAATCTTGAAAGGCACAAAGTGAGCACACTTCAGTTTGACCACGATAACCCACACTGCATCATGCCCTCGGGGGGATCTTGGAAAACCAGTAACGAAATCCATGGATAAACTCTCCAATTTCCAACTCGGTATATCTAAAGGCGTTATCTTACCACTCGGCCTTCCATGATCAGCTTTGACACGCTGGCAGGTATAACATTAAGATATAAATCTTGCAATGTCGTTCTTCATACATGACCACCAAACAATATGTTTCAAATCTCTGTACATTTTCGTGGAACTAGGATGATAAGCAACACTTGAACCATGCTCTTGGTGTAGGGGAGGGTGATACGTGCTCGACTGCACTAACGGAAACTATCATCACAAAACATAAAACAAGAAAGGAGGGCTCCGACCAAAAGCGAGCGAAAAGGGGTCGGGTTGGCTCCTAAATCCGAATTATAAAATCAATATGGAAGATTCAAGCCGGACTCGATACAACGTCCTTAAGACCTACCTCTCCAACAGGCACACAACTCACCGTAAGTCGGACTCAATACAATGTCCTTAAGACCTACCTCTCCAATAGGCACACAAGTCACCGTACCTACACAAGCATCTATTGTACCAACTTGAGCCGTTTCAAATGCAGCAATAATTTATTTTGGAACAGTGGCAAACTTCAAATGGCCTTCGAGTTCCAGTTGAGATTAATTCCCTTGTTAACACAAAGTGTTCCGATCTTGGAGAGCATGAAAAGGCTAGGCCAAGTCTCATTCCCACAACGGATCTTCCCAATCCGGAATACAAGAGATTCAATAACAACGAAGCCGGATCAGATTTTGCAAGCGCTGTATTTAAAAATCACGGAAAAGACGGTTCGCAAAACCTCCACAAACTCAAAGCAAGAATCACTAGAAGATGAAGAGATTACCCAACCAAGAACATCAATCACACAAGATATGTGGGAGATTCACTCTCTCCACGGAACCACCGGCTTCACACCGAATGGGGCTGCAATACTTCTTCCTTGGCGTCGCACCGAAGGAAGCCACACCGGCGTCGCACCGGAGTAGGAAAAGGAAGCAAGGTGGGGCGGTGGCTTCAAACCAAGGCCGGCGGCTTGGGAGGTCATCCTTGGCCGAAATCCTCTCTAGGGGAATTAGGTTTTCTTCTCTTATTCAACTAATAAAATCCACCAAAGAGTCTTCTTATATAGGAGTTACACCAAGCCCTTAACCATCCATGATGGAGATGTAATCTTATACATCCGTATGGTTAAATACACACCATGAAATATAAGATGTCAAAAATCAAAATTACATAACATTTATGAGTATAAAATTATCATCCAAACATGGAATAATTTTATATTCATCAATATAAAATAAAAGTGCATGAAATAATTATAAATTCTTAACGGCGGATTTAGCACGCCGCGGGCAGAGGTTGTAACGCGATCTTCCTTCAGCATCATCACGTCACCTAAGATCTTTGTGTCGTTGTGCCTCGGCAACTAGGTCATCATCAAGTAGTGGCGGAGAGGCCGCGGCATCAATCCCCCCCCACTCAAAATCACGTATCTCTGATGCGTGGTCTGAGAGATAGCAGCAGAGAAGCTCAACATCCAAACGTTGAAGCTCTATCGCGAGGTCCCATGAGTCGTCGGAAGGGGGGCGGTCACGCTAACGGATGAGGAAGTGGTAGGTAGCACCATCAGGAGTAGTAAGTGGCTTAGCAGCAAGTATCATATCCGGAGTGAGAAATGTCTTGGGAAACCTGGGAAACATGTCAGCAGTAGGAAGAAAAGAAAGCAACGTACCATCCGATGTTATACCTGCGGGGACCAAAAGAGAGAGATCATCCGAACTACCACTCCCCAACCCATTAGAAATTTTAGTGGAGGGAGAAGACGACAAAGAATTCAACTCAGGTGGAGGCGAAACAAACGACGTCAAATCCGAGACATTAAAAATAGGGGAGATACCCCAATCAGCTGGCAAATCCAACACGAAAGCGTTGTCAGCTAGTTTCTTTATAATCCGAAAAGGGCCGGCGCGCTTTGGTGCTAACTTTTTAACGGTGCCAGATGGCAAGCGTTCGGGAACTAACCAGACTAGGACTAAATCGCCGACTTTGAAGTGCGATACCCTCCTATGTAGATTAGCGTGCGTCTGATAAGAATCGTATTGAGCAGTCAAGGTAGCTCGTATACGTGCACGTAGGTCATGAATATGTTGGGCGAAGGATTGTGCAAACTGACTTGTCTTGTTTGTTTGGGGCAACAGAACCAAGTTAAGAGGCACAGGGGCCTTGTACCCGTGAACAATCTCGTTCGGAGACAGACCGGTGGAACGATTTTTGGAATTATTATAGGCCAACTGGGCGTGGGGAATAAGAAGATCCCATGTACCTTTGTGATCGCTCACTAGGCATCTAAGAAGGCTTCCCAAGCTCCGATTGACCACCTCTGTTTTCCCATCGGTCTGTGGGTGATAGGCGGATGAAAACAATAACTTGGTACCCATTAAGACCCAAAGTGTTTTCCAGAAATAGATTGTATACTTAACATCTCTATCCGAGACTATTTTCTTCGACACTCCCCGGTGACTGACTACTTCTTTAAAATACAATTTTGCAATATGAGATGTGTCATTGGTTCTAGTGCACGGAATAAAGTAAGCCATTTAAGAGAACCTATCCACAACTACAAGAATGGAGTCGTGATGACGCAAAGTAGTTGGTAGGCCTAAGACAAAGTCCATGCTCACGTCTTGCCATGGTGTAGAAGGTATAGGCAAGGGAGTATATAATCCTACATTGGTTTTGGTGCCGTCGGATACCTGACAGGTACGACAACTACTAACTACCCTTCCCACCATCGCCTTAAGTTTTGGCCAATAGAATTTCTCCTCAACTAGCGTAATGGTCTTGTCCCTGCCAAAGTGGCTACTCAACCCTCCACTATGCAATTCACAGATGATATGGAGGCGTAATGATGACTGTGGAATACACAACTTCCCATGTCTAAATAGATAGCCATCCTTAATGACGAACGCAGATATAACCGTGAGGGAGCTATCCGGGGCAGACAAATGTGCGTCCTAAAAATCTGGGCACGTGGCATACTCATCCTTGATTCGCTCGAATCCTACCACGTTAACCTTGATAGTGGTGAGTAACAGGGTTAGGCGACTAAGAGCATCCATGACTCGATTGTCAGCTCCCTTAAGGTATTTGAGATTAAAATTGTAACCCTGTAGGAAAGATACCCACATAGCGTGACCCGGGCTGATTTTATGCTGGCCATTGATAAACCGCAGTGCTTCGTGATCGGAGAGGAACACAAACTCCTTAGAGAGGAGATAGTGCCTCCAATGGTGTAAACATCTAATGACGGCATAAAACTCCCTATCATAATTTAAGTAATTCAATTTGGCTCCCGCTAACGTTTCACTAAAATAACTCACGGGGTGTCCTTCCTGACACAAGAAACCTCCTATTCCCATGCCAGAAGCATTACACGTAAGCTCAAAGACCTTTGAGAAGTCTGGTAGACGTAAGACAGGTGCCTCAGTCATAAGTTCCTTAATGCGTTGGAAAGCGATAGTGGCGGACTTCGTCCAAGTGAACTCACCTTTCTTCATGCAATCGCTAATGGGGGCCATAATGCTACTAAATTCTCGAATGAAACGACGGTAGAAAGTAGCTAACCCATGGAAACTCCGCACCTCTCGTAATGTGGTCGGTTCGGGCCAATCCTTAATGACTTTAACCTTGTTAGGGTAAACTCTAATGCCTTCCGAACCGACTATGTAGCCTAAGAACTCCACTTCAGTGACATAGAACGTGCACTTCTTGAGATTAATGAATAACATTTCCTTCCGCAGGGTGGAAAGAACCGACCTCATGTGGGAGACGTGCTCAGCGGTGGTGGTACTAAAGACTAAGATGTCATCGAAATAGACGACCACAAACTTCCCCATATAAGGCTGAAAGACATGTGTCATCATTCGGGAGAAAGTACTAGGGGAATTGGATAGCCCAAAGGGCATCACAAGCCACTCGTATAACCCATCCTTTGACTTGAACGCAGTCTTCCATTCGTCCCCCTCACGGATCCTGATCTGGTGATAGCCACTCCGCAAGTCTAACTTTGAAAAAATGGTAGCGCCAGATAAGACATCTAGGAGGTCATCTAATCGCGGAATAGGAAATCTATATTTGATGGTAATCTTGTTGATAGCACGGCTATCAACACACATTCTCCACGTACCATCCTTCTTGGGATCAAGAAGGGCAGGTACCGCACATGGACTCATACTAGTCCTAATGAACCCCTTTTTCATCAAATCCTCGATCTGGGTCTGTAACTTTTTATGGGCGGCGGGATGAAGCCTATAGTGGGGTTGGTTCGGTAAAGAGGAACCAGTGATAAGGTGTAATACCCCCTATCCGTCACATAGCATATAGCAGTATGTCTGGTCGGGGCCCGACGCCATATACTACATACAGACCGGGTGGTTACTCAATGCAAACCATCCAACTAATCCAACGTCCTACATAGAGCATTCTAGCGGAAGCAGTTTATATAAGTTGCAATAAAGAACCCAGCTCTAAAGCATGAATGTCCACTAATACCAATTAGGAATGTTGTACATACACAAGTACATTCCTTAAGGCCTTACAAAATGGTTTACTTGATATTACATGTTTTACAAACCACGGCACGCAGGCCGGTCATACATGAATAAAAGCAGTAAACACTCCAGTTAGGCCTTCGAGGGCCGGCTTCGCAATTTGGGATTTAGCCCGCTATTGACCGCTGGGTCCAGCTGCACCTGCAAGCAACAAAACCACCGCACGGTGGCAAACAGAGCAACGGTCAGCAATGCTGACCAAATTATAACGATCCCGCCCCCAACTCGCGGCGGCGATGCTCCTTCCCTGCATTTTCATTAGCATAAGCGAGCATATATATCAATATTCATTTCATCACAGGCGTAGGCTCATACGGCCACACACCCCGTGCACTCAGGGCACATTCTCGGTGAACACAGTCTAAGTCTGCCGACTCACCCCCGTCCCTTTGGACGGCCAATCAATGAGCAATTTGTCTTCCCAGCATGGGTCACGGTAATTAAAACCGTAGAGGGCACTCAGGCCACCAAGTTGGCAGGATCACGCATCCGTCCAATTTTTCGGGTGCACCTTAGGGTTAATCCCCAAGGCTCCCTGTTGCAATCTACCACGTAGAAAACCCGAAAAACAAACAATCGCACGTAGTCTTCTCCGGCATTTATGCAATGCAACATCACCTATCCAGGCCAACATGTCCGGGTAGGCTTCACACATCATGTCTATGTCTGTTCTCGCTTACGGACTCTAAACAACGGGGGACTTTACATATCTACCCGAAGGAACGCCTCCAACTCACCACAAACTTGCGAGAGCGGGATTCCTATGCAAAGAAGGAGAGCTCCACATGCTCAAGAAGAGAATCGTTACCCTAGCATTCTTCCTTGGCGCCATGGAAAAGTAAGCGGATGAAAAGCACCGCACTCTCTTCGCCTCCGTGGATCCGGAGTCGGCTCACGATTTGGAGCTTCGAAGCTCCTCCAATGGCCGAATCTAACTTCTTCTTCCTTCCTTGGCTCTCCTCTCTCTCTATACTTTAGAAAGATAACCACTCATGTAAAAGTGAGGGTTTAAAAGGCCCAATCCCGGGTATATCCCATCAGGAACAACCCCCAGCCGTTGGATCACCAATCAAAGAAACGAACGGCTTTGATTCGGGACTGAAATGTACAATCTGGACCGAACACGGTCTGGCACACGCCTGTATCCAGGGCCGTGTGCCTCATTCGCCGTCAAAATCGACGCGCCTGGAACCACACACGGGCATCGAACACGCCCGTGTTCTACCTGATACGCCCGTGTTACAACTAACACGGCCGTGTGGTCGGCGGTGTGCCCACATCGATTTATCCCGAAAACAACCCGAGAACTACACGGGTTCTTGGACACGCCGTGTCCTAACCCGTGTCCACTCGAACACGCCTGGGCTTCAGGCCTTGTTCACAGTCTCGACACTTCGTCGAGCGAAGTTCGTCGACCTCACGACACGGCCTTGGACATGCCCGTGTCCTAGGCCGTGTGCCTTGTCTTGACACTTCGTCGAGCAAAATTCATCGTCTCCTCGGGACGAGTGTCGACACGGGCTCGACACACCCTGAGACACGCCCGTGTCTCAGGCCGTGTGCCATGTCTCGACACTTCGTCGAGCGCAAAATGTCGACTTCTCGGGCTGAGTGTCGACACGGGCTCGACACGTACTGAGACACGCCCATGTCTCAGTCCGTGTGCCCTGTCTCGACACAATTTTGAGAGCAAAATGTCGACTTCGCCGGATGAGTGTCGACACAAGCCTGATATGCCCAGGGACACGCCCGTGTCCCAGGCCGTGTGCCTCCTGCCAGAACCCAAAACTGGCCCAAAACGTCCCGCATCGCTCTTTTGAGTTTCGGGGCGTTACATAAGGTCTATCGCATGCTATATATTCCTCAGCGGTGGTAATATCGAAGGCAGCTCATCCGGGTACACGTCCTTATATTCATCCAACAATACCCGTAACTCTTTAGGAAAATCGTCCAATGCTCTCGAATCCCCTTTCACACTCATAAGAACTAGTGCGTACATCATCCCGTCAAGAAAAGGATCCTTCTCAAATTCTTTTCTACCCACTAGATTCAACGTCTTCCTCTCGACCGGAACAGTGGTGTCCTTAGCTAAAGCTACTGGCCCCTTTGGGACGGTCGGCCTCAACGTAATGACCTTACCATTAAATTTAAATTCGTACGTGTTGGATCTCCCAAAGTGTGTCACATCGCGGTCGTAAAGCCAAGGGCGGCCCAACAACATGTTGCAGGCGTCCATAGGAAGGACATCACTCCACACCTCGTCAGTGTAGGATTTGATCGAAAGGGTTACAAGGCATCGCTTATTAATCCAAGCTACTTGGTAGGGAGTCGGGTGGGGCTGCGTAGTCAAGTGCATACGTGTAACAGCATTCTCAGAGATGACGTTCACACAACTGCCACTATCAATGATCAACTTGCACAACTTCTCGCCACTCTTAAAGATCAGGGAAAATATAATCGTCCTCTTCCAGTCATCTAACAGCCGGGGAGTGGTCAAGATACAACGCATCACCATAAGGGGTGATCGTCCTCTAAATCACTTGGGACCCCTTCTGGGTCACTCTCCTCAGCAGCCTCATATACGTAATCAGCAAGGTCGATAGTCGACTCTAGTAGGGTTGTGTCTTTGGTCTTCATTGGGCATCCAGAGGCGTAGTGACCTTCAATGTCGCAGGAGTAACATGTAGTGTTAGACTTGCTAACTTTCCCGATGGGGATACGCTCACTTGCAGGGTTCTTAGCGTTCCTTGCAGTGATCACGACAGACTTTGACTCTGTAGACCGAAACTTCCCTTTATCCTGATATGTGGAGGAAGAGGCTCCACCTGTGGACTTTCCCTTCACATTGGAATAACGGGAGTGAGCCTTAGAGGCTAAGTGCTTTTCTATGTCGAGGGCGGCATTGAATGTCGTGTTCAGATCCGTATGACCATATCGTAAGAGCTTCCGCTGAATATCGGGATGAAGCCCCTTGCGAAATCTGGACCGGGTGACCTTGGGGATCTCCATCAGATCACAACGCACCATACTGTCTTTCAGTTCTCCCATATACTCAGTTACCGAGTTTGAGCCCTGTCGCAGAGTGGCAAGCTCGTCGAACATCTGTGTCCGATGGTACGCGGGAACGTAATGATCGGTCAACAGGTTCTTCATCACGGCCCATCCAATAAGTGGGACCCCGTTCCCGGTTCCTAGCCTACGCTCTTCATTCAGCCAATAAGTTTTGGTGTGTCCCGTTAGCTTCATCCTGGCAACTTGAACCTTTTGATGGTCCGTAAGGGTATGACAATCGAAGTAGCACTCCATATCCACCACCCAAGTAAGGAAGATCTGGGGATCTCCCAAGCCATCATAAGTGGGGGCATCGATCTTAATGGCCCTAGTAATATCGAAAGCACGATCGTGGCGATGTTCTCGAGGCGGCACTCGGGGAGAGTTCTCATCGGAATCCGAATCAAGAGTTTGTTGGCGCCGGTTGCGTTGCTCAACATTAATGGGTGGCGGGGGTGGCCTTGGTTGATTTTGTAGGATCTGTGCTAACATATTCCTAAGCTCTAACATTTCTTTACGTAGACCTGCTATGGCCTCGGTGTTGGGATCCCCAGGCTCCCTCGCAGCCATCCTAGAGGTAGACGGTGTCGTGTACTCCAATACTAGCCTAGTGCGCATTCAGGTTTAGAAAACTCTTGGGAAGATGATTTTTACTAGGGCTGTAGCTATATTGGAAATAGGATATTTTTATAGATTCCCGATGTGAGGAACACGTGGATCGTTAAATTTTTTTTTTTTTTTTTGAAATTTCGCTGAAAAATAAAGATTGTAGCCCGCTACTGGCAGACCACTAAAAATAATTTTTTTTTGTTTTTCTAAGGATTAGATTGACCAACAAGGAACGCAGCGAGGATGTTTGCAACGTGGGAGTTGAAACAACCTCGCTTTGATACCAAATTGGTGTAGGGGAGGGTGATACGTGCTCAACTACACTAATAAAACTATCGTCACAAAACATAAAACAAGATAGGAGGGCTCCGACCAAAAGCGAGCGAAAAGGGGTCTGGTTGGCTCCCAAATCCGAATGATAAAATCAATCTGAAAGATTCAAGCCGGACTCGATACAACGTCCTTAAGACCTACCTCTCCAACAAACACACAACTCACCGTAAGCCAGACAGGATACAACATCCTTAAGACCTACCTCTCCAACAAGCACACAACTCATCGCACCTACACAAGCATCTATTGTACCAACTTGAGCCGTTTCAAACGCAGCAATAATTTATTTCGGAATAGTGGCAAACTTCAAATGGCGGTCGAGTTGCAGTTGAGATTAATTCCCTTGTTAACACAAAGTATTACGATCTTGGAGAGCAAGACAAGGCTAGGCCAAATCTCGTTCCCACAACGGATCTTCCCGATCCGGAATATAAGAGATTCAATAACAACGAAGCCGATCAGATTTTGCAAGCGACGTATTTAAAAATCACGGAAAAGATGGTTCGCAAACCCTCCACAAACTCAAAGCAAGAATCACTAGAAGATGAAGAGATTATCCAACCAAGAACATCAATCACATAAGATAGGTTGGAGATTCACTCTCTCCACGGAACCACCGACTTCACACTGAATGGGGCTGCAATCCTTCTTCCTCGGAGTCGCACCGAAGGAAGCCACACCGGCGTCGCACCGAAGTCGAAAAGGAAGCAAGGGGGTCGGTGGCTTCACACCAAGGCCGGCGGCTTGGGAGGTCCTCGGCCGAAATCCTCTCTACGGGAATTATGTTTTCTTCTCATTGTTCAATTAATAAAATCCAACCAAAGAGTCTCCTTATATAGGAGTTACAACAAGCCCTTAACCATCCATGATGGAGATGTAATCTCATCCATCCGTATGGTTAAATACACACCACGAAATATAAGATGTCCAAAATCAAAATTACATAACATTTATGAATATAAAATTATCATCCAAACATGGAATAATTTTATATTCATCAATATAAAATAAAAGTGCATGAAATAATTATTAATTCTTCACAGCGGATTTAGCAAGCCGCGGGCGGAGGTTGTAACGCGGTCTTCCTTCAGCATCATCACGGCACCTAAGATCTTTGTGTCGTTGTGCCTCGACAACCGGGTCATCATCAAGTAGTGGCGGAGGGGCCGCGACATCAGCTCTTCACTGCATATTCTCGCTCGGAATGTCCCCAACAGTGGGAATACAATATCAGTCAAGGTACTTTAGGGTACCAACGTCATCAATTGAAAAGTAAGGTAATTCCCCTTTCTCAGTCCTATAGCGGAGGTGCCGCAAATCGGGATAGTCTTTATGATGTAGACTAGTGAGAGTAATCCACGAAGGCTGTCCCACCTCCAAGCTACTCGGTGAAGCATTATTCCCCACGGTAATGTCCATGAGCAAAAACTCTTTAACAAGGGATTGCACCAAGAGGTTAAGGATATGTGCGGGCTTCCGTCTTAATGCATCCGCTACTACATTAGCGTTACCCGGATGATAAAGGATATCGACATCGTAGTCCGCAACATACTATATCCATCTACGCTGGTTGCAAATTCAATTCCTTCTGAGTGAAGACATATTTCAAACTTTTATGCTCCGAATAAATTTTGCACGACACTCCATACAGAAGATGTCTCCACAACTTCAAGGCATAAATGACGGCAGCAAATTCCAGGTCGTGCGTAGGATAATTCTTTTCATGCACCTTCAACTGTCTCGATCCATACACAATCACCTTGTAATTCTGCATCAACATGCAACTGAGTCCAACTCGCTAGGCGTCCACATAAACAACATACTCTACTCCTTCCACCGGCAATGCCAAAACTAGAGCAGAACACAATCTCCTCTTGAGCTCTTGAAAAGCTTCGTCATAGGCATCACTCCAAATGAAAGCTGCTCTCGTTTGCATAAACCTAGTTAACGGTGCATAGAGCACGGAGAATCCTTTCACAAATCTTCTATAGTAACCTGCCAACCCTAAGAAGCTCCCTATCTCCTTAGGCAATGTAGATCTCCTCCAATCCAAGACTGCAGCTATCTTCGTGGGATCGACTGAGATACTGTCCTTGCTTACAATGTGTCCTAGGAATGACACCTGAGACAACCAGAACTCACACTTGCTAAGCTTTGCATACAACTTGTGCTCCATCATAGTAGACAAGATCAAGCGCAAGTGCAAGGCATGCCCTTCTGCATTTATGGAATATACCAGGACATCATCAATGAAAACAACCACGAACTTATCCAGAAAATCCTTGAACACCCTGTTCATCATGTCCATAAAAGCTGATGGTGCGTTCGTTAATCAAAATGACATTACCAGAAATTCAAAGTGACCATATCGAGAATAAAAATTAGTTCGTGGAATTTCTGACTCCCGGATTCTTAACTGACGGTAACCTGAACGGAGGTCAATATTCGAGAACATGGAACTACCTCGCAATTGATCGGACAAGTGATTTATCCTAGGCAACAGGATATCTATTCTTAATGGTCACCTTGTTTAGCTCTCGATAGTCTATGCAAAGCTTTATCGTTCTATCCTTTTTCTTCATGAAGAGCACTGGTGCACCCCAGGGGGAAGAACTGGGTCTAATAAAACTACACTGCAAAAACTCATCCAGTTGTGTACGCAGCTCCTCTTACTCACGCGGTGGTATGCGGTACGATGCCTTTGTAATAGGGCGAGTGCCTGGCTTAAGGTCTATAACAAACTCCACCTCTCTCACAGGAGGAAGTCCATGAAGACTAACAGGAAAGACATCCGAAAACTCACGCACCACAGAAACGTCCTCAACCAGAGGCTCAACCGGTGTAGTTCCCAGAACAGAAACAGAGACAAGAAAAGAATCACAGCCATACTCTAGAAATTTGCGAGCATGTACCGCAGAAATGATCGGAGATTCCTGACGCAGCAAACCATACACACTCATGGGTTGGCCATTGTCACCTTTAAAATCAAAGCGCTTGTGCTTGAAATAAATGACGGCATCATAGATGGACATCCAGTACATGCCCAAAATCACGTCAAAGTCTACCAAATCTAGCACCTTCAGATCTGCAAAGGCTAGAAAACCACCTAGGAAGATGGGGTATTTTTGGATACCCTGACTTGACATCACGAACTCTACCGAAGGAAATTTGACGTATAGGGAAGTGTATAACTGGTCGAGAGCCCAGTGATGTCGGTCTTCAAAACTACTCGCCACAAAGGAGTGAGTAGCACCCGAATCGATCAAAACACGTGCCCACATATTCATCACCTTAAATTCACCTAAACACATAGCAGGCGTAACTAAAATGCAAAAACTATAAATCTACCAAAAGGGATTACTAGCTGAGTCAGAGACTAACCTGAGATCACTTGACTCAAAGATTGGGCTTCCTCCTTGGTCAAAACATTCAACTTTCCTTTTCCCTTATCCACAAGAGGTAGGGGCGGCAGTAGAGTCTGCAATGGAACTGCATACAGCGCAGGCTGGCTCTGCGGGCAATTATCCTTCATGTGCCCTTTTTGGCCGTATAGATAAAACAAGCTCCAGCCTTCTTGCGACAATTGGCCACATCGTGCCTGCTCCTCTGGCAATAAGTACAGATAGGGCCTCCCTTTGCAGCATCCTGGATCACGTGTACCTGAGACAGCTTCTGTGCACCAGTTTTAAAGAACTTCTCAAAAGGGTGCCTGGCTTACCATAGAAGCTACAGTCCCTTTTATCTTCTTTGCTGCAGGGACAGATCCCTACCTTCCTCCATCGTCAGATTTCTCTTCCTTCTTCGTATGCAATCCCCGTCCTTCGCATTTTCTATCGCCTCAACCTTCAAGCAGCTTCAACTGCTTCTGCAAAGGTTTCAGACTGTATGCCTACCCAACTGCTGGATGTCATCACAGACCACCCAGGAAATCTTTACCTGCCTCTTCGATCTACCAGGTGGGGCAAATGCTGAGCTTGCTAAACTCGACCTCGTATACTAACAGTGAGTTGCCTCTACTTCAAGTGTAAAAAGTTGTTCATTAGACGGTCTTCATGATCATGGCAAAAACTTCATCAATAACATAATCTTGATGATTCCCAAGCACCCATCAGAAAGATCCTTTTTCTCTGATCCACCAACTCTTTGCAAGTCATGAGCTGATACGCCGCAATCTCACGTTCTGATCGGTGGAAATGCCAGAATAAGAAAACATTTCTTCCATGGCAATGATCAGTCATCCAATGTCATGAAGTCCGCTCTACCATCATACGAAGGATTCCAAGTTACTGGAAGTGAGAAATGAAATTCATCTCAGGCAGCAGTGTGATTGGGGGAACTAGAGCAACAAGAGGAGTAGGAACAGTTTGGCCCACAACAGGGTCCTGTGCTCTAGTCTGCTGCCCGTCGATGACAGCCAACAACGATTGTATCTGAGATTGCATGTCCACCATCTACCTTGTCAGGGCCTCATTACGTTGTCATAGCCCTTCGATCACTGCCTCACTCTGGACACCAGAAGACTCGCCCTCCGAGTCGGGAGTCGACCTCGTTGCAATGCATTTTGGCGGCATTTCTAAAAAACAAACGTATACCTAGTCAAACATTGCCTAAGACTTCTCAAATTGGGAAAATATTCCCTTAGAGAAACTGTTTCGGGGTCATATTTTACAGATACGAGCAAACGACTTATCAAAGAACTAGCTTAAGACACCGAAGCTAAAAAACTCGAATGCCCTGACTCAGATCAAATCAGGAACAAACAAACTCAGATTAGATTGGAAATGAACAGATACTTGCTCTTGCGGTTACCTTGCTCTGGGATAACATAAAATGATGCTACGCCTCTAACTTGTGCCTATAATATGATTGCATGAATGTTTAAATTTCATCTCAAATCATGGGTGTACATATGTCATCATGTAGATCTTTAACTTGACACGTGTGCTTATGCGATGGTATGTTATGTATGCAGTGTTATGCATTCTAAAATGAACTTAGTGCATGTAATGAGCGGCGTTCACATACAATATTATGCATCCCAAACTACATAATATTGTATGTAACAAAGAAAAGTAAACATGCTAATGGACATCCATGTGATGATGGTTATGCATCCCATACTACATAACCGTCACATATTGCCACCTATGGTGGATCCATATACAAACACATATTATGCATCTCACACTACATAATATGCCCTGTATACTTCTTATCATGCTATGAGTGTAGTGTTTGTGCTTCCATCAAGATCTACTGATGACATATCGGTGTGTGTATGAAATGAAATGATACGATTAGAGTTTTGCTTACGGGAAAGTTGTCCTACTGGCTTGCCAAACCAACCAACCCTCTTGCAAAACCTCGCTCTGATACCAACTGTCACAACCCGCATTTTATCTGTATTGAAAAATATGTTAGAGTAGAGAAAATATGCATCGTGATGCCACGCCGTGCAGGGGAAAACTGCAGAAGCTCAGGCGGCTCGTCCTCACATTTACTTCATGTACACGATTTATGAAATTAAGTTAAAAACAACACATATAAGTTATTAGAGTTACTGACTGTGTCCCTCGGTCGGGTGGATCACTAGTCCAAAGGTGAGAAAATAGTTAAATTTTACGCGACGAAAAATACTTAGTTGATTCATTTGTTATCCTATATGAGAATGAAGGTCTAGCATATTATAATGATGATGTGTCTTCTACATTTAATATATATATATATAATATATATATAAGACTTTTATAACGCTTAAAAGTAGTAGATTTTTCAGTTGAATGTCATGCCATATCAATGTTCCAAAATGCAGTTTTGTATTCTTTAAAATAACTAAATACATCCTAACATAAATTCTTCCCAGAGAGTAAGTATAAATAGGTAAAACGTAACAGTAGTAAAAGCAGCAAGTAGTCTATCACAGAAAAAGTTCAAGACTATGGGCGTCAACAACTAACATGAACCCATAGTAAAATCTGACAAGTCTAAACAAAGACAACTACCTCAAAGCTCTGAGGTGGAATCAAATGGCCACAACAACACGCAATACCAAAAGCATAAAACGGTCAGCTAAACCTGCTACTGCTCTGATCCTGAGGCATTCAAAAGAAGACACCTCAGAAGCAAGTTACAAATGGTGCAAAGAGTAAAGGCAGACTAAACAAACATCAAAGTGAAGGAAATCTATAAAATTACTGCAACAAAAGGTCAGCAGCAGAGAAAAAGTAAGCAAAAAGTAAATCTGGTGGAGCAGGAATGGCTAATCACATCAACAGGAAGAACAGAGTACCAAACATCAAAAGTTCAAACTTTCATCTTCCATTAATATTCAAGTTATTCATCAATAAAAAATGAGACTGATCAGCTCAACAGGATAGAGTACTGTGTCGGGGAGAAGGGTCCAGAACGTGCACAAACCCAGCCAAATGCATGCAAAGAGAAAGGGAGTAGAGAACCACCAGCTAATGGTTCGAGCACTGGAGAATTGAAGGGAAAAGGCAACTGAAAGTATCAATCTACTAAGCAGACGAGAGAAAAACAACAACAGGGCCGTGAGTCACGGCAACAATAGACTTCGCCCATCGCGGCCTGAATGCCTCTCTTGCGACGGGCTTTCCTTTGATTGAAAAAGAGTTTGATTACAGGGTTGACTGATGGAGAAGAGAAAGTGCAGAGCAAGCTGGAGACCGCAAAGCCTGAGATTCGAGTCTGGAGCCTTTAACAAGTAGGCTCCAGGGCACGACTCAGCGTGCTTTGGGTGCACCACTTCCCTCTAATTATAGGATAGGGGGCCTGCCCAAATGGGTAGGGCTAAAATAACCAACTGCCCGGGGTACAGGAGAACCGGGCAGCGGTGATGAGAAGCAAAAAGAAATGACACGCCAGTCTGCGCAAGCGGGGCAGACTGGGCTCGCGGATGCTTCCACCTGCTGCTTCAAGGCGCGATCCTGTCAGAGTGCTGCGGCCTGGACGGACTGACCTTTGAGTCCTCCTGAAGAGGGGATCAATCCTGAGGTGATCTCCTAGGGCATGCCGAGCTGGGCGGACTGAGCACCGAGTACGACGCTGAAGGGGATAAACCCTGGGACTTGCTGAAGGTCGATGCTTTGTCGAGCTCGGCAGACTGCCAAATAGAGTCCGCCGCTGATGGGCTTGGGACCTTGGACGTGTTGCGGACTTTGGGGTTAACATAATACCCCCACATTTTAAGTTTCTAGAAATTTCAAAAATGTTTGCTTAACCGCCGAGTCCACAAACTTCATTAATGCAGTCAGAGCTATAAATATCGCTGGAGGGCCTGGATTTGTCAAATGTTTCCAACGTCATGGGTCGCTTCTCACCTCTTGCGGTCTCGAATTTGCAGTCCGGCATGGCGAGACTTGGCGCGTTCTTCAACAGCCTCACTACCAAAGATGAGAAACCAAGGCTGCCAATGAAGACCAAGAAAGTGGTGAGGAAAGGAGAGCCTGTCCACTCTACTGGAGAGAGCTCTTAGAGCAAGAAGCCTACTGCAGAGGCAGTCCGCCAGGACGATGTGCCTACACGCGAGAAAATCGGGGATCCACTACATCTTATTCAGTAGACCCATCAAAGAGTGCAGACAAGACGCTGAGTCCACCAAAGACTGTTGACAAATAGAAGTCTATGAATGAGGCAGAGGTGTCTTCACTGGGCCAGCATCCTATCATTAATTTGGATCAAGAAAAGCGGCCTACTGAAGGGGGAGCTGAGGAAGAGGTGCCTTCACAGGCATTGGTTGTTGTGAACACGGAGACAGTCCGCGAGAGCCTGCCGGACATAGGGCAGGTCGCCGCAGACTCCACTGATAAAGAAGCACCTACAAAGAAGAAGAAGAGGAAGAGGGACAAATCCACTATCGCAGAGCGGGTTGAGAAGAAATTGCGAGCAAGGATGGAGAAGAACATCTCCGCGTGGACTGGGGCTACGAGCTTGCAGCATAAGCTGAGGGAGAAGGAAGTCTCTAAAGGTGGACTTGTTACGCCGGAGGCTGATATCTAGGGAAACAATTCCCTCTCAACGGTCAGTTTGTCAACTAACGAAATACTGAATTCTATAAATGTTGAGCAGCTTTACCTCATAAAATAATCTTTGCTGGAGGTGTTCCAACCCGAAGTCGAAATCCTGGGGGAAAGATTGCCGACAACCCCTCCACTTCTGCCGCTAAAGTAGAAGAGCAGGACAAGCTGAAGAGGTAGATCGTCGAGCAGTAGGAGAAGATCGCCGCTCATAAGGCGAATGTTGAGGTGGCTCGAAGCAGATCGCCACGGAGAAGCAAGCGAAGGATTTATGAGCTGCTGTAGAGCTGCTGCGGTCAGGTAAACTTCAACCGGCGCCAAAATACTTTAAGCGTCAGTGGCTTTACAGGTCGCCGCAGCGGAAGTCAAGGCCAATCAAGAACATCACCGAAACTGAAGATATTGTTGTGTCGATGAGCTCGGCGGCTGAGAAGAGGGCCAAAGTCCATCACGAATGGAGGTAGCAGTTAAGCTCCTTCGATCCGGAGCGGATAAGGCGTCCTGTGTTTGATAGTCGCCAGCTCGTTGTGGCCTTTGACAAAAGTGATCTTTTATCTCTGCATTTTGAGTCCACTGCAGCCTGGATTTGAATATAAACCTGGCTTTATTTGTTGCAAGAAGGAAATCGCCTCCAGGCTCTATTGAGACTGGCGAGAACGTGCCCACGCCAGAAGCTTCAGCTGATGCGGTCTTGCTTGATGAGTCTGCAAAAGATGAGCAGTCCGGCCTGGACAAGATCGCCATGTTAGAAAAGAAATTTCAAGATGAAACACAAGAAATTCGAGTGGAGTTGAAGAGAGGGTTAGAGCGCGAGAAAGCTCTGAAATACCAGGTCGTGAATATCTCAAGGGCGCTGGAGAGGTCGGACAGGGAGAAGAAGCGGATTACTAACGATGTCTGCTTGTACAAACGAAAATACTTGGCGCTTCCAATGGAGGACAAGGGGAAGCGGGCTGCCAAGCTGCCGGTGGAAAGGCCGCGATTGCCAGATGGCGCTGCTCCATCGGAGGTTTAGGCTCCAGCTGAAGGTAGCCAGCACACCGCGGACGAAATTTCGAGGCCGGCAATGTAGACAGTAGTTACTTTGAGCCGTGTAGACCGAGAGGCCGCGCACATGCATCGAACTATCAATTCCATGCATTGCCACATCTACCATTTGTATGGTGAAGTTCTTCAAATGAGCGACCAGACGGCACACTTATGTAGAGACAAAACGGAGAGGCCAGCGTGATCTGAAAATAGAGACCACAGAGGTCGCAAAGTTGTAAACTATTTGGTGTATAATTTTCCTGAACAATTCTTTGCTTTATGCTGCGATCTGAACAATGCCTTGCTCTTTTATGAGAACTAAATGTGATATCCGCATATTCTGATTTGTAATGTGAAATTGTACTTGTTTATTTTATGCTGCGCTCTGCATGATTTCTGTGCTGGATTGTGAAGAACTGTGCAGACTAATGTTGCGCCCGCTTCTTTCAGTTAAACTGCTTACGAATCTATTTGGTGGGAAATATAGCGAGCTGCGCGGACTGAAATTGTGTCCGCTTACTTTATGCTTTGAAATATGCTTGGCAGGTGCCTAGGAAACTAGAAACGGCGAACTGACCGGACTCAAGCTTGTGTCTGCGATGTTTAGCTTTTGACTTGCATGAAAAATTGAATTTGTTGCGAGCTTGGCGGACTGCATGATCAAATGGTGCGGTCTGGATGAAAAGCTGTCAGATCCTGGGGCTATAAATATGGCTCCATTCTCTCTTCTATGCAGGAATGTGATTGAAGCAGAAGACCTTGCGGCCTGAGGAAATGGTGTCCGCCAGAATCGATGCCGCGCTTGCCTTCTACTCTGCCGAGCATAAAAAATGCAAACTGACGGAGGTCGATCTCGAGGCCTTTGCTGAGAAACATATGGCGGACTCGCATGTGCTTGTCCTCCTTCCCGCCGATGAAGAAAGGCTAAATTTTTCAACTGCAACCCAGATTGCGATACCCGTTGATCACTTTGATAGCGGATTAAAGTTTCCTCTGCTATGGGAGATAGCAGAGATCTTTGAACATTATGGGATGGTGCTGGGCCAGCTCGCACCCAATACTCTAGCCGCGATATACAGCTTCATCTCTTACCTACGATCTGAGAAGATTGCCTTTTCGCTGAATATTTTCAGGAAAATATTCTCAGTCCGCTCTATCACTCCATCAGGAGGCCGCCCATACAAGGGCGTTATATACTTTTACGGCAGGGGGATGAAGGTTATGGGTCTGTCGAACAAGATCCACAACTGGACTTCAAGATTCCTGATCTTTGAGGGCGAGGTCGGGTTTGCGCACACCAACGTGCAGGAGCGGGAGGACACCGCTTTCAAGAGCGTCAGGATTGATGCATTGGAGTCCGCGATAGTTGAGTTTCTCGCAGGATCCAGGCTGGACATAAAACACAACATCCCACTCTTGGCGAGTCTTGGAGACGTAACTCGCGAAGAAAGTAAGTTCTCCGGACTGACATTTGTATCCACCGCGAACTGCAGTTTGTTGACTGATTCTTCATTTCTTCTTGCAGAGGCCTTGGTTGTGCCCGCGAATCCACCGCAAACTCCTGGCGGCCTGACCCCAACCCAAAGGGAAAGGAAACAGGAGCTCGCGAGGAAGAGGCAGGAAGAGGGCGATCCCGGTGCGGGCAACTTCTCCGCTGAAAGCTTCGGAATGCGAGGTTTTGGAGTCCACCAAAAGGATCTACGGGGCAACCCAATGATCCAGTGATATAGCGGGAACAAACATGTATGCCTATCAACCGCACTGCCATCATGGAGAAGTCCAAGGATATCCCGCCACGCACACATTGCGGTCTTCGCGCTCTATGGGAAGCGTAATCTGCGCAACCTGAAACATGTTACCCACGCCGAGCTCCCCCTCCTGGCCGTGCAGGCTAATGCGAATAGTGTCGTTACTAGCCATTTCCAGGGCTGCCTGACCAGGTTCCTGCTTAAAGAAAATGAACAACTTCAGCAGGAGATGAAGGCGGTTAAAGAAAGAAATAAGCGGCTAGGGAAAAGACTCGCTTTGCAGAAAGAAGAGTTGGCGGTAAGTTTTGTATCCACAGCGGTCTTCCTTTGAAGTTCGCGACGAACTGACTACTATGCTTCTTGTCTTTTTGCAGGTCGCATACGACATGGGGAATGAAAATTTCAAGGTTGTCGCGCTCCCTTTTGTGAAGGACAGCACCGAGATCACCATTGAGCGGTTTGTCGGTGGCGGCTTCGCAAAGGAGGGTGTGGATGGCATTCCATTTCTTCAACTATTCCCCGAGTTGGAGGAGCAGGTCGTAGCCATGGGGTGGACTGCCAGAGGAAAGGAACTCATTGATGAGGTTGAAGAAGAAGAAGAAAATAAAGAAGGCGGTGGTGAAGCTGAGGTTGCTGCCGATGATGCTGGTTCTGGCCAACGAGGCAGAGATCAGTCCGCCGAGTCCGACTCATCCTCATCAAGCTCTGCTAACGAGAGATCGCCTAGCGAATCCGCGGTCAGCAAGAGTTCAGATAGCAGCAGAGGAAGAGGCTCGAAGGGCTACTCTCCTGAAGTTGATATTGAAGGTTTAAGCCCTGAAGCCCCTGCAGAGAAGAAACGGAAGAGGAGCGAAACAGAATGATGTATTTTTATTTTTACTATTTTTGTAAAGTATTCAGCGGACTCTAGTTGGAGGCCGCTAATCTTATGAAAAGTTGTAATTTGACATTGACAAATATAAAGGATATTTTTGGGATTAGTCCGCGTCTTCTGCAATGTTCTTTGCTTATTTTTTGTTTGATGCAATTTGTTGTGTACCTAGCGAAATCCGTAGATAAGTCCGCGCATTATAGAAATGATCCGCGCCATTTAATTTTTCAGCTTGCCAATTATTCTTGGAAAATAAATTGATTGTAGCTCGCCACACCATGAATGCGAATGAAGTTATTTGCTAGCCCACCAAAATAATAGGTTAGAGCGGATTCTGCCAAATACAATTTGCAGTCTGCAATTCCATTGACCAAAACTGAATAAGTCTGCAGGTTTAAGTGAACATTGATAATATGTGTTGCGGACTAAAAGAGTACTATTATTTAGACTGCGAGCTGAGAGAATTATAGATAAGCATGCGGCCTGAGAAAGATGAGTTACAGACTTAATTGACCAAGCAGGCAGGTGCACATGTAGCCCATTGCATTCCTCGCAGGGTCACGAAAATTGTAAGCCACATTACCCAAATAGCTTTGGCGGCCTGTGAAATCAAACACTACGAACTGAGCAGATTACCAGAATTGAGATCTTGACATTATTCTGCTAAGCAAACGCATGGACTGGGCATATACCAATTCATAGTCCGCCCTTAACAGAAATGATTCATAGTTCAAGTGACCAAGTGGGCAGGTGCGGCCGGAGCGGCAATGCTTTCCTCGTAGGGTCACGAATGTTAACCCATAATTTGTGACTGGTTCCCACTGCCATGAAGACCGGACGGCTTGTGCCTTCTAGCCACCTCGAATGGTCATCAGAGAAGCCTAGCGACCTTTGTTTTGTAGCGGCCACACATGTCAAGCCGGCTGTTCATCAGAGTAGCCAAGCGGTCTCCATATCTGGCCGCTTTCAGAATCGGCCCTGCTCAATGTCAAGGCCCGGGGCCCAGACCATCAGCTCGCAAGGAGGATTCAGGCAGGCCATGCGGCTTCCCTCCTTTCTCCTTTTTGTTTCATTTGTTTCCCCTCACCTTTGCCAGGTTCTCCTGTACCCCGGGATGCTGGTAACTTTAGCCCTGCCCGCTTGGGCTGTCCCCCGAGCCTATAAATAGGGGGAGGTGTGTAACACTCCAAAATCCTAAATTGGGTTCAAGTTAGATGACACGACCTGGGACACTGGCATGTCCCAGGGCGTGTCCTGCTGTGTGGATGAGTAGTCTGTCTAGTGCTAGACGAACTGCACTCGACGAGTTCTCGAGAGGGAACAAGCCCAGTGGCACGGGCGTGTCAGGGGGCTTGTTCTCCTCTGGTCGACGAGCTTTGCTAGATGAAAAACCAGGCAGAGGCGTGTCTACAGCCGTGTAAGGGCACACGGCCTATGATATGGGCGTGTCACAGGCCGTGTCCTATTCTGGATTTGGCCAGGGTAGTGCGGCCTGGTGAACATGGGCTTGACACGGGTGTGTCTCTGGGCACACGGCCTATGACACGGGCATATCACATGGCCATGTCTTACTCTAGTTGAGATGGGTGTGTTCCACCTGATGTACACGGCCACAGACACGGGCATGTCTGAAGGCGTGTCAGGGTACACGGCCTGTGATACGGGCGTGGCACATGGCTGTGTACTGGTCTAGATGAGTCAGTTGTGTGCCGCTTAAGTTATAGGACCTGTGACACGGGCATGTCACAGGCCGTGTCAGCCAAAATTCAGGCTTTTGTGGCAAAATCGTGGTCGTCCATTTTCTTCAGATAGGAGCTAATGGCCCAGATTCCTACCCCTCTACTTTAAGGCTGAGAATGAGAAGGAAAATCTAATTCTCATCTTGGCCATCTTCTTTCTAAGAACCTAGAGAGAGAGGAAGGAGGAGGAGGAGAGGAGAGCCGGCCACCGGTGGAGCTGCGGAGTTCCGGTTCGAAATCCGAGACTAGTGTTGTGGAGGCAAAGCCGCTGCGGTGCTTTCCAGCCGGCTAGAAGTTCGTGGCTCCGAAGAGATCTTCAAAGGTAACGATCTTCCTTCTTAGCCATGTGAAGGGTTCCTTTTTGGCATGTGCATAGGATTCCCGCATCAGAGGGTGGCTTGTTAAGGGAGTCCCTTGGGTTGATTCTTGGAATCCCAATGATTTGGTATATAGATCCGAAAATGAGTACAGAATAGGCATGTTGTGTGACGCCCATCTGGATAGGTTGGTCTGGATTGGTGATGTTCCATATATACACTGGAGAAGACTCAATGATGAAACATGTAGTTTAGGGAGTCGATGGGTCGGACCTGTAAAGGGTAGTAACAGGGAGTACTGGAGTGGTAGTCCAAGAAAAGACCCTTGTGATGCGCGAAGGGTTGGACCTGTGAAGGGCAGTAGCAGGAAGTACTTGTGCGGAAGTCCAGGAAATGACCCTCCGACGCTTGTAATGCTTATGACGCTTGATGGGTTGTACCTGTGAAGGGTATTAGCAGGAAGTACTGGCTTGGCAGTCCAGGAAAATACCCTCAAGTGTGTGCTATGAATGTATGATGAAGCCTAGGGATGGAAAATGAGTTTTGTCTCCAATGTGAGGCGTGGCACCTTGCGAACCGATGATTGTGGAGCCAGTCCTGCGAGAATATTATGGCTATATGTGAGCTTGATGAGCTCACAAGGCTTTATGCCAAGTAGGTAAGGTGAAACCAACCCGCGCCTTTTACTTAGACTCGGGTATGCTGTACTAGGTGATGGCAAGACGACTTAAGAAACGGGTGGTGGTTGATCCGACCTGCGTTATGTCCGTCCGACGTGAGACCTAAAAGTGCGGTCTATTGGAGCGCATAGCGAGAGTCTTATGCCTGCGCGCCACGACACCATGGGGGGCTACGGGCCAATCCTGGGTAATTAAGACTAAAGTCTCCGGCTGCACGCTATGGAGCAAATGCTCAACTTTTACCATTGGGTTTCGGCCCAGATACGGTGGTGGGACCCTAGTTCGCCGGTACACCAAGAATGTGCCATGAGTGCACGGATCATCGGGCCGCGTCGCTGACGGTTGTGATGGACTGTTTGTGCGTGAATGCACAATATATGATGTATATCTACATATGAATTGCTATGCCTGCAGGGAAGGAATGTCACTGCCCCAGGAAAGCGGTAGGGTCGTTATAAATTGGTCAGCTGAATGTTGACTGTTGACTTGTTTGCCACCTCGGGATGGGCTGTCCTTGTACAGGTGCTGGAGAACCGAGCGGGTCATTTAAAGGCTGAAGTCCCTGCTGCTGTTGTTGCTGCCGCTGCCGCTAGCCCTCGAAGGCTATATTGAAATATTATGTTTTGTTCATATGTGGCCGGCCTGCGCGCCGATGTTTGGAAGACACTACTGTAAAGAGCAACTGTAAGGCTATAAGGCCAACTGACTTTGTATTTGATACATTCCTATAAAATGTGTGTATTTATATTAGTGGACATTCATGGTTGGAGTTCAATTTTATGTTAAAAGATTCCGCTAGAATGCACTGAGTTTGGATGGGCAACTCTGATAACAACCCATGGCTTCCCCGCCTGTTTTGTAGCATATGGTGTGGGGCCCCGGCCGGGCCTTCTACTATATGCTATATGAATGGATGGAGTCGTTACATTTTTGGTATCAGCTGTCTCGGTCTTTCCCTTTCGACTTCGTGGTCGAATTCTTTTGTGGGGTGGCGAGCACGTGTACGTGCGAACCGTGTTAACACTAATGAACTCTTGAATGTCTACTTAGGAATGCAAATACATGTGTTTGAGGGACCTGCGCATGCCTATTTTGTTGTTATTGCTTGTGTGAGGTCGCTAATGTGTGTGTCTTGTTCACCTATAGGTGACTCGAAGTGGTGTTGGGAAGTAGGGGCCCCAGTGTTCTGATGAGAGTACGACACTAGCTGAGGTGCCTACACCTCCCCCTTCTGCGAAAACTATTTGATTAGTTGTTGAGGCTCTATTTGTGATTATTCAAGCACAACCTACACTGCAGGCGCAAGGGCAGGCGCAACCGGCATTGAGGCCAGAACAGGTTGCGGCGAGGCCAGAACCTGTTGCTGCTGTGGATCCTCGAGCAGCCGAGAGACAGTTGAAGCAGTTTATGAGCTTCAATCTGCCGACGTTTACTGGCATGGGAACTCCTACGCAGGCGGTGGACTGGTTGTCGCTCATCAAGAGGATAATGATGGCGATCAGGACAGAGGAAGATCAGAAGGTCACCTTAGCCACCTTCTTATTAGAAGGAGAGGTGCGTTTATGGTGGGACGAGATGGAAGTACACCACTTAGCGGGCAGGCCGTTAACACAAGTGTCGATTGAGGAGTTCTCCCGACTCTTCCTGGCAAAGCACCTACCAGTGGCACAACGCATTGCCATTGAAAACGAGTTCCAAAGACTAACGCAAGGAGAAGGAAGTGTTGAAACTTACCTGCATGAGTTCACGAGGTTGGGACGTTATGCGGGTTCGATCTTCGCTGATTAGTAGCGGAAAACCAATCGGTTCTGTGAAGGATTGCAGGATGAGTTGTGATTCCTGCTTTTAATTTCTGTGAACCAAGGATTCTAGGCGTTGGTTGACACTGCATGCGTGCTGGAAAAGGACATGAAAAGGGTGCAAGGGAAGCGGGCCTTGGCTGTGACAAAGCCAGAGTTTAAGGCGCCCCGACCTGGGAAATTATATTATAAGAAGAAATGGGTCAAGACGTCTAAGTCATCAGGACAAGCTCCTTCTACGGTTGCATCGGGTGCAACGTTGGGGGCCACGTCAAGGCCAGAAACTCGTACGTGCTTTACTTGTGGACGAGTGGGTCATATAGCCTGTGACTGTCGGGTTGTTCCGCCAAAGGGAGAAAAGAAGACGGGAGTGTACTATGCTGAGAAGAGAAAGGCAGTGGTGGAGTCCTCTGCATTTCAGGGGCAGCCCTGAGTCTAAAACCTTGCCCTGCAGGAGGCCATTAAGCAGAGTAACGTCGTCACAGGTACGAGTTAAGTTATTTCATTGTTTTTCTTATTGCATGCTTTGTTTATTGTATGCTTTGTATGTGGCTTGTGTGTGATATGATTGTCACAGGGTTTGTTATAATTCGAAACACGCTGGAGCGAGCACTGTTTGATACGGTTGCTTTGCAGTCATTTCTGTTTAAGGACTTCGTAGCGTGAATTGGAGTACATAGTCATGCGAAGACAAAGAGCGTCAGGGTGGTGTTACCAAATGGTTGTTTGATGCTTACGGATAGGACTTGCGATGTTGCAATTCAAATTAGAAGTCTGGATTTCTATCTAACTGCATCTGTACTGCCGATATCGGAATTCGACGTGATCTTTGGTATGGATTGGCTCGTGGAGCAACATGCCTTTATTGATTGCAATGCCAAAGAGATCACATTAGGCCAGAATACCGAGCATGAGACTAAGTTCGCAGGGATGCGAGGATTGACCAGTACTTTTATGTCTGCACTCCAAGTCGTCAAGGCTATTCGGAAGGGCGCGAATGTATTCTTCACGCTGATTCAGGCTGTTGAGCCTAAGGCCAATATATATGATGTTCTGGTTGTCTCGGAGTTTACAGATGTATTTCCTAAGGATCTTCCTGGGCTACCACCCCAGCGGGAGATCAACTTCACGATCGAGTTGGTGCTAGGTGCGAAACCTGTGGCCCGCTCGCCATATCGCATCGCGCCAAAGGAAATGGCTGAGTTGAAAATTCAATTGCAAGAGTTGCTGGAGCAGGGATATATATGCCCAAGTATGTCACCTTGGAGCGCAACTGTTCTGTTTGTGAAAAATAAAGACGTTGGCTTGCGGTTATGTACTGACTACCGCGAACTAAATAAGCTGACAGAGAAGAACAAGTATCTAATTCCACGGATAGATGAATTGTTCGATCAGCTGGTGGGATCAACCATCAAGTTGAAATTGGATTTGAAATCTGGGTATTACCAGTTGAGGATCCGGGAAAGTGATATTCCCAAGACCGCATTTGGAACATGCTATGGTCATTAAGAGTTCACGGTAATGTCGTTTGGGCTATGCAATATGCCATCGGTATTTATGGATCTGATGCATCAAACGTTCTGAGAATACTTGGACTTATTCGTGATTGTGTTCATTGACGATATCTTGGTGTACTCGAAATCTGAAGCTGCTCACGCAAACCACTTGTGGTTGGTGTTGCACACCTTGTGAAGGAATAAGCTTTATGTCAAGTTCTCGAAGTGCGAGTTTTGGTTGTCGTCGGTGGCTTTTCTTGTCCATGTGGTAAGTAGAGAGGGCATCACAGTGGATCGGTCAAAGATAAGAGTCATTCAGGAGTATCCGGTGTTGTCTACGGTGGCCGAGGTCATGAGCTTGCTTGGACTGGCAGGCTACTACAGACGGTTTGTAGAAAACTTCTGGCGGATCGCTTTGCCTCTGAACACACAGAAAAGAAATGATCAGAAGTTCGTCTGGACGCCGAAGTGCGCGCAAGCTTTTGAAGAGCTAAAGAGTCGGTTGACCACGGTGCCTGTGGTGACATCGCCATATGGTACCGATGGATATGAGATTTGTAGTGATGTTTTAGGGTGCAGCTTAGGCTACGTTCTTCTGCAGTCTGGAAATGTGATTGCTTATGGCTCACGCCAGTTGAGGGTGCATGAGTGAAGTTATCTCGTCCACGACTTAGAGTTGGTGGCGGTGATCATTGCACTAAAGTTATGGCGACATTATCTTTATGACGTGAAAGTGGATATCTATACGGACCACAAGAGCCTAAAGTACTTGTTGGAGGAGAACGACCTGAATATGTGAAAACGAAGGTGGCTGGAGTTCCTCGGGGACTACACCTTTGCGATTCATTATACTCCCGGGAAGGGAAATGTGGTTGCTGATGCCTTGAGTCGGAGTGATCCGACAAGGGCCAATTGGTTGCAGAGGCATGATGAATGTCTAATCCAGGAGTTGGAAGCGTTGGAGATTTCTTCTGTTGACAAGAATTCCTCAGCCAATGCATGTCTGAACTTGGCGGAGGTGCAATATGACCTTGCGGACAGAATTCGACGAGCAATAGGGCTGGATGAAATTCTCCAATGCTATGCAAAGGACGAGCCAGAGGGCAAATTCTCCTGGGATGACAGCATTTTGCGAAAAGAGGGCCGGTTGTGCGTCCCGAGTATGAGTAAATTACGAGAAGAGTTGATGTTCGAAGCTCACTTTACGAAGTACTCAATTCACCATAGGAGCACAAAGATGTTCAGGGACATGAAGAAGCTATTCTGGTGGTCAGGACTGAAGAACGACATCGCTCATTACGTAGCCAAATGAAGACTTGTGCTTTGGTAAAGGCAGAATGCCAGATGCCTGGCGGTTTCTTAAATTCGTTGCTGATTCCGGAATGAAAGTTTGATGATATTTCAATGGATTTCATGCACGGGTAGCGAGATCTCAATGCAAGAATGATTCAATCTGGGTGATTGTAGATCAGTTGGCAAAAGTGGCGTACTTCCTTCCGAACAAACTAGACGATTCAGCGGAAAGTTTGGCAAAGTTCTATGTGGAACAAATCGTACGGCTACATGGTGTTCCTCATAGCATCGTGAGCGATCGTGGTGGGCGCTTTACATCGAATGATTGGAGGCTAATCCATCAGCTGTTGGGCAAGAAATTGACGTTCAGTACGGCCTTTCATCCCCAAACGGATGGCCAAACTGAGAGAACCAATAGAACTATCGAGGATATGATCTGAATGTGCGCCCTGGACTTTGGTAAGAGATGGGAAGATCATCTCTATCTGATGTAGTTTGCCTAAAGAAATAGCTACCAAGTGAGCATCGGTATGGCACCGTTTGAAGCTCTGTATGGTCGGAAGTGTCGTACGCTGTTAGCTTGGGCAGAAGAAGAAGAATCCAAAGTGTATAGGCGTAACGAATTCGAGGAAGCTAACTAGGTGATACACACTATTCGGGAGCGGCAACTGATAGCCCAGGATCGACAAGCAAAATACTACAACACCAAGCACCAGAACGTGGAGTTCGCGGTGGGCGACTAGGTATATTTGAAGATCAAACTTTTCAAAGGAGTGTACAGGATTCGGCGACTGAAAAAGTTGAGTCCGAGGTATCTTGGTTTGTTTGAAGTGGTGGAGCGAATTAGGGAAGCTGCATATCGGCTAGTTCTTTCAGCAGACTTAGGTGGATTACATAATGTGTTTCACATCTCGGTGCTTCGGAAAGCTGTCAAAGATCCAGCTAGAGTGATCGAGAATGATCGTGTGTTGGTGGAGTATGGGCGAACGACGAGGTTAGGCCCATTCGGATCGAGGATCGCGCCGATAAACAGTTGCGGAACAAGATAATCGGGATGGTCAAAGTTCGGTGAGACAATTATGGTCATGAGGAGCTAACATGGGAGCGAGAGCAGACCATGCGAGCTGAGTTTCCCGAATTATTTGTATAAACTGTTATGCAGTGTGTGTCAAGGTGTAGTAAACTTTGGTGAAATTATAACATCTTGATTTGAGTTCCTTACTCTGTGTAAATTTCGGGATGAAATTTATTTTAAGGAGGGGAGGGTTGTAACACCCCAAAATCCCAGATTGGGTTCAAGTTAGATGACACGGCCTGGGACACAGGCGTGTCCCAGGGCATGTCCTGCTCTGTGTGGATGAGCAGTCTGTCGAGTGCTAGACGAACTGTACTCATTGAGTTCTCAAGAGGGAACACGCCCAGTGACACGGGCGTGTCTGGGGGGAGTGTCCTCCTCTGGTTGACGAGCTTCGCTCGACGAAAAACCCGGCAGAGGCGTGTCTGCAGTCGTGTAAGGGCACACGGCCTGTGACACGGGCGTGTCATAGGCCGTGTCCTATTTTGTATTTAGCCAGGGTAGTGCAGCCTGGTGAACACGGCATGACACGGGTCTATCTCTGGGTACACGGCCTGTGACACGGGCGTGTCACATGGCTGTGTCTTCCTCATGTTGAGATGGGTGTGTTCCACCTGATGTACACAGCCACAGACATGGGCTTGCCAGAGGCCGTGTCAGCCAAAATTCAGACTTTTTGGCAAAATCGTGGCAGTCCAATTTCTTCAGATAGGAGCTGATGGCCCAGATTCCTCCCCCCTACTTTAAGGCTGAGAATGAGAAGGAAAATCTCATTCTCATCTTGGCCATATTCTTTCTAAGAACCCAGAGAGAGAGGAAGGAGAAGGAGGAGAGGAGAGACGGCCACAGGTGGAGCTGCGGTGTTCCGGTTCGAAATCCAAGACTAGCGTTGTGGAGGCAAAGCCGCTACGGTGCTTTCCAGCCGGCTAAAAGTCCATTGCTCCGAAGCGATCTTCAAGTGTAATGATCTTCCTTCTTAGCCATGTGAAGGCTTCCTTTTTGGCATGTGCATTGGATTCCCCCACCATAGGGTGGCTTATTAAGGGAGTCTGTTGGATCTCTAGTTGGATTTGGGCTAGGTTTACTAAACTAGGATTGTTGACCCACCTTGTATAGCCAGAGTCATGTATGTGTCCTAGAGTCTAGGCCATGTCCTTAGAGTCAACATTGGTTGGACCAGCCAACAACAGACTGCAGAGGACTCAAGACTTAGAGAAAAATCGGTTTCAGGAAAGTGAGTTCGACATTCGGCGAACTCAGCTCGATGAAAGTCGTACTTAGCTCGACGAACTCAGAGACAATTCTCTGAGTTGAGCTCGACAAACTTAGTTCTCATGTCGATGATTTCTGGATGCTCTACTTAAACATTCGAAGTACAAAAACATTTTTCTGAACTCCAGTCGACGAAGTTAGATTATCAGCTCGACGATCTTAGTGCACAGAATTAGCAAGAGTTTATCAGAAAGAAATTAGTTGTTCTTGGGTCGACGATCTTGGATCTCAGTTCGACAAACAATAATTATCTGGTCGAAAAACATGACTTCTCAGCTCGACGAACTCTGGACCCAGGTCGACAAAATCTGTTCTTTGCTAGACGATTTCTGTGCAGTTCCAGACTTGGATTTTTTCCCTCCTTCTGTCCATATATTATTACAGTAATTCCTGAGTAATCAATGCTTAATATTCTCTGAATATTACCGTTAGAAGCAGTATTGATTATGGGATTCATCAGGATTATTACTTGCCATTTTTATGGGATAGTTGTGGAAATCCAATTAATGCATACATTCTCTCCAGCCGAATTTGATATTCTCCAGGTCGACAGCAATCAATGCAAGAAGGAATTCAAAAATTCAAGGGAGAAATTCGATTGAAGATAGAAAAATGATTCTCTTCCTGGCGGCCAATACACAGAGAGTGTGATACACAAGAACAAGACCCAGCACATAGTGATAGAGAGGATACAACAATAACATTCAAACTCACCTCTATGTTGAAAGATAGTCTGGTCTTCACCCTGACACAGCTGAAGAAGAAGATGAACACACATCCAAATCAAGAGTCTTCTTCATTCTTCACTCCAGGATTCTTTAAGGATAATAAATCTTCATCAGTCAAGAAGTTCCTGGATCACCTCTTGTCAAAGCTAAAGAAAGAAGACCTAATTACCCTGAAGCAAAGCTCCAACATTCCTGAATAACTCAAATAACTCAAGGGGAGCTTTGATAACATCAAAGATCCACTATTCTTCTCAGATTTATTTGAGAAAGAGAAGACACCATAACTCTCTCACCCCCTCACTGTATAAAGGGTTCTTTAACTCCCTTCAAAAGTTATTCCTTGGTTGCAAATCACCTTATCAAAAGAATTGAGTTGGATTTTGAGCACCTGATCAAAAGCTCATTGGTGGCAGTCACTTGATCAAAACCTGTTAGTGGATTCCTACCAGGGTGGTAGAAGAGTGGATGTACCCAGGTTGAGAAACCACTATAAAAATTCTTGTGTTGTCTGGTTGCCGTCTTCCTTTTTGTTCTTGATGTGCTTGTGTTAGTTAGAATAATTTTTGTTGTTCTTGTGATAGATTAGTGTATCTTAGGATTTCAACTTTATTTACAGCAATATTGGTATCTAATAGCTGCCCTACTCTGAGGTCTATATTAACAGTAAAAAGATTTTAAAGATACTCTATTCACCCCCACCCCCCCCCCCCCCCGATAGAGTATATCAGGTCCAACCCTCACTTTTAATTGGTATCAAAGTAGTGTTTCTTTGGTTGTACAAGTTAACCCTTGAACCAAAAGATCCTGTGTTAGATCTGAACTTTTATTTCTCTTAGGATTATATTCACATAATGACACAGAACAAGGACTATGCAAGCACCAGACCTACAATGTGCAACTTAAATAAGTTTGCCATCTGGAAGGCAAGAATTAAACTATATATTAATTCCATTGATGAGGACATCTACAACTTTATTTTGATAGGTCCTCCTCAATCAACTTCCTCTACATCTACAACAACCTCAAGCACACATGCTGTTCCACCACCTGAGTGGACAGATGCACAGAAGAAGGCCAAGATTGCTGAGGCAAAGGCCATGAATATTCTAGCTCAGACTATATCTGATGATATCTTCCAGAAGGTGGCTGAATGCACATCAACCAAGACTATTTGGGATTCTCTCAACTAAATGGTGGCTGGCTCTGCAGATGAGAGGACAGACAGAAGATCAAATCTCATATCCCAGTATGAGAACTTCAAGAAGGATGAGTCAAAATCTGTTGCTGACATGTTAACCCACTGAGCTCAATAATCAATGAGCTGAAGACTTTAGATAAGGACATTACCCTTACTGAAGTAAATGATTAAATCCACATGTGCTTCCCAAGCTCATGGGATTCAAGGATCTAGTCAATCAAGGAGGGCAGGAGCTTAAATGAGATTTCCACAAAATCTCTATTGGGAAGGCTCAAGTCGTATGAGCAACTAATAAAGTCCAGAAAAGCAGCTGAACAAAGGAATCGTCCACCAGCAGGAAAGGAGCACAACTTAGCATTCAAGGCTGTTGAAGAGACTGAAGCTTCAACAATAAATGAAGAATTGATGAGTCTCCTTGCCAACAGATTTTACAAAATGGAAGAAAGGACTTCAGAAGAAAATCATCCAGGCAGGATGATAAGCCAAGGTATGATAAAACACCTAGTAAAGAAGTAGTATGTTTTGGGTGCAGGAAACCTGGATACTTTATCTCAGAGTGTCCAATGAATCAGAAGAAAGAAAGAAGAAGAGAGGACTCCAGAAGACAACAAAGTAGCAGGCCTTCCTCCATCAAATACAAAAAGAAGAAGAAGGGTTTTGTTACTGATACGTGGAGTGAGACATAAGATGAATCCACATCTTCCAGTTCCAGTGAAGAGGAAGAAGAGGTAAGGGCCAAGGAAGTCTGCCTCATGGCCATCAATGCCTCCAGCAGTCAATCAGATGATGAAGAATCTGATAATGAAGGAGCTTCAGAATCAGAAGCTGATCAGGTACTTTTGTCTTTTGATTATAATTCTGATAGTTTCAAAACTAAATTTAAAACTATGTGCATTGATTTAATTAACCCTGAAATTGAAATCAAAACACTGAGGGAAAGATTGACCAATTAAGAAAATCTGATTTCTGAAAACACTAAGTTAAAAGATGAACTAACACTAGCTAACAAACAAATTATTTCTTTAAAAATACAGCTATGTGAGGCTACGCAACTTGAGTAATCTCTCAATAGGAGAAGCCTTAAGCTGATGGACGTCAGAAGCACAGTCAATGCCAGATTGAATGGCAAACAGGGCTTGGGTGCATCATCAAGTTTACCCCCCATACTTAAGAAGAACATATTATCCACACCAATAAAATTTGTTTCTGAAAAGGGTAAAGAAAAATTAGATAATAACAATCCTAATCAAACTGAAATTACACACAAAAAGAAGAAAAGAAAAAAAATAAGAAAAATAACAACCAGAATAATGTTCAGCAGTTTTCGTCGAACTCCGATCGACAGAACATGTACAGTTCGTCGAACTCAAGTCGACGAACTCAGAACGCAGATCTATATTATAATAATTCATTGAACTACGATCGACGAAACCAGTATGGTTCGTCGACCAGAGATCGACAATTTTGGGGTTCAAAAAATGACTTCTGTCATTCTCTGAATGGAGTTCGATGAACTCACCCCAATTCGTCAAACTCAGGTCGACGAACGTACCAAAATTCGTCGAACGCAGATCAACTTAACAGTAACTTAAATTCTTCTAAAGCTTATAACAAACCTAGGGAGAATATCAACCCATTCACCAAATGGATAATCCCTTCTAGAAGATATCATCCTTTAGGATACAAAAGCGAACCTGAGTGCTCTTACATCTCCAGCTTTTCTTTTGTAAAGAAACAAGAACCCAAGGTAACCTGAGTCAAGAACAACTAATTGTTTTTTTGCAGGAAAAAAACTGTCCTGCTGTAAATCAAAAATGGTATCTGTACAGTGGATGCTCCAAGCATATGACTGGTAGTAAGGACAACTTAAATAACTACAAGTCCAAGCTGGGACCAAAGGTGATCTTTGGTGATTCAAATTGTGGCCAGTCTGAAGGCTTTGGAGAAGTAAAGATTGGGGCAGTCACTTTTAAAAAGGTGACATATGTAAGTGAACTCAAGAATAACCTTATCTCCATAAGTCAACTATGTGATGAAGGCTTTCAGGTACATTTTAACTTTAAATCTTGTATTATTTCTAATAAAGAAAACAAACTGCTTTATTTGGAAATAGACAAGGTAATATATATATAGTTGATTTTCATTCTGCAACTTCAGATATCTGTTTACTTAATATTGTCTGCAATCAAAATGATCAATGACATAAAAGACTAGGACATGTTAATATGAAAAACATTGCTAGGCTATCTAAAGATAACCTTGTGAGAGGTTTGCCTTCTGGTCCCTACAAGAAGGAAGGCCTCTACAGGGCTTGTCAACTAGGCAAGCAAACTAAATCTAGTTTTAAATCAGTTAATAAGAGTGATTCACCTAGGATCTTGTACTTGATACACATGGACCATTTTGGATCTATTGCTATACAGTGCATAGGAGGGAAATCTTATACTCTAGTTATTGTACATGACTTCTCAAGATTCACTTGGGTATTCTTTCTGAGATCTAAGTCAGACACATTCAAAGTTCTTACAGATTTTCTCAGGACCATACAGATTGAGTACTCTACTGATGTTGCATTGATCAGAAGTGATCATGGTACAGAGTTTGAGTCTATTCTTATGCATGAGTTCTGTGAGAAGGAAGGTATCAGACATTGCTTCTAAGCTCCTAGAACTACTCAACAAAATGGGGTAGCTGAAAGGAAGAATAGAACCTTAATTGAAGCTGCCGGCACATTACTTGCAGATGCTTCCATGCCCCTATCCTTTTGGGCAGAGGCTGTAAGCACAGCAAATAATGTATTGAACTGGAGTTTAATACATAAACTTAAGAATAAAACTCCCTATGAATTGCTTAAAGAGAAGAAATCTAAAGGAACCTATTTTAAAGTATTTGGTTGCATATGTTATATTCATAATAATAACAAGAAGTATATTAGAAAGTTTGAAGCTAAGGCTGAAGAGGGAATTTTTCTAGGATATTCCCAAGTCAGCAAAGCTTATAGAGTGTTTAATAAATCTTCTTTAAAAATTGAGGAATCAGTACATGTGACTTTTGATGAGGCTAACATGTTTTATAAGGAGAAAGAAATTTCTACCAATAGCACTTTGCAGGTACCTCACTTATGTGAGAAATTGTGTGAGTTAAACCTTCCACAAGAGGTTATATCACCTACTACTCCACAAGCTGATGAAAATAGTGAAGAAGAAATTATGGAAGAGGTTGAACTTCATTCAATAGCAGACATTATTCCACAAGAGGAATTAACTCCAAATGTTGTTGCTGAACTAACTCCACCCACTGATCTTGTCACACTAAGGGATCACCCTAGATCTCAAGTGATTGGAGACATGTCAGTAGTTGTACAGACAAGGCATCAACTCAATCAAGATGTGATGCATGCTTATTTCCTCTCAAATTAAGCCTCAATCCATAAAATATGCTGAGCAAGATCCCCACTGGATCATCGCAATACAAGAGGAACTCAATCAATTTGAGAGATGCAGAGTTTGTGATTTAGTTCCAAGACTCAAACACTACCCAGTCATTGGGACTAAATGGGAATATAGAAACAAGCTAGATGCCCAAGGTGTAATTGTGAGAAACAAGGCTAGGCTTGTTGCTCAAGGTTATAGGCAAGAAAAAGGAATAGACTATGACCAAACTTTTGCACTAGTTGCAAGGTTAGAAGCAATCAGGATCTTCCTTGCTTATGCTGCCTACAAAAAGTTTAAATTTTATCAGATGGATGTCAAGAATGCCTTTCTAAATGGAGTACTTAAAGAAGAGGTTTATGTTGAACAACCTCCAGGTTTTATCTCTCGAACTTCTCCTTCATATGTCTTTAGATTGCATAAAGATCTTTTTGGTTTAAAGCAAGCTCCAAGAGCTTGGTATGAGATCTTAGCTAGCTTTCTGATAGAGCATAAATTTACTAGAGGCATTGTAGATAGGACATTATTCACTAGGTACCATAAGGATCAAATCTTGTTGGTACAAATTTATGTAGATGACATTATATTTGGGTCTACTGATTCCAAACTATGCAAGAGGTTCTCTGACCTGATACATTTAAAGTTTGAAATGAGTAGCATGGGTGAGCTCTCCTACTTTCTTGAACTCCAAGTGAAGCAGCTACCTGATGGCATCTTCATATCCCAGACTAAGTATGCTAAAGAGCTTATTAAAAATTTTGGGATGGTCGATGCCTCAGCAAAGAAAACACCCATAGCCAATAATGCTGTAATAGATTCTGATGAACATGGGAAACCTGTTGATCAGAAATTATATAGGGCCATTGTTGGGTCCCTACTATACCTTACAACTAGCAGACCTGACATAATGTTTGTTACATGTATTTGTGCTAGGTTCCAAGTGAACCCTAAATAATCTCACCTAGTTTTCCTAAGAAGAATTTTGAGATATATAAAGAGTTGTCCTAGTCTAGTACTCTGGTATCCTACAAAGTCAGAATTTGAGTTAACTGGATACACAGATGCTGACTTTGATGGATGTAGAGTAGACAGAAAGAGTATCTCTAGAACATGCCAGTTACTTGGTATGAGATTAGTCTCATGGTTTAGCAAGAAACAGTCATCTGTGCCTACATAAACTGTTAAAGCAGAATATATTGCAGCTGGCAGTTGCTGTTCCCAGATGCTGTGGATTCAAAACCAACTCCTGGACTATGGGTTCAACTTAAATAATTCAACTCTATTATGTGATAACGCAAGTGCTATATCCATAGCACATAATCCAATCCATCACCGTAGGACCAAGCATATAGACATTAGACATCATTTCATAAGAGTGTGTGTAGACAAAAATAAAATTAATCTTGTCAATATCTATACTGATTTACAAAGAGCTGATATTTTCACCAAACCTTTGGATGAAAGAAATCACTTGTTATTTACAAATCAGCTTGGTATGATAAATGGAGAAGACTTAAATTGATTTCTGTCTACAGTCGACGAATTTTTCAAAGTTCGTCGAACGGAGATTGACGAACCGGGAAAAGTTCTAGAGATATTCGTTGAACGGAGATCGACGAACTCTTTGTGAGTGAATTTATTTTCGTCGAACGAAAATCGACGAATCTGCTTCAGAAAATTATCATCGAATGGATCTCGACGAAGTATTTTCAAATCTTCAGACTAAGATCGACGAATATTTTAACTATAAAATATTTCGTCGACCTCAGATCGAAGAATTCTTTATTTTTCGCTGAACGGAGTTTGTTGATTCATATTCTGAAAAACCATATATCTAAGTTTTTCTTCGACCTCCATCCCGCGCTTTCAGTTCCATTGCACTTGATCTCTTTTGTTTGTTGCAGGCGCACTCATGGCGATTCCCGCAGGCAGTCTTGGAGCCATGAAGTTTGACACTAGATTTGATATAGACTTCGAGTCGTTTCAACACTCGGATCATATCTTCTTAGACATTCTGAAACTGCTTGAAGATCAGCAATTAAAGAATCTCACATCCACAAGAATAAAGATAGCCAGCAAAGTGATCAGGGAATGGGTCTACAATTCCTCCACCACAGATGAAAACACCATGACATGCACAATATCAGGTAATGAAGTCTCTCTTACCCCCGCTGTTCTGACTGCGATTTTTGGATTAACTAATGGTGAAGTAGAGCTGAAGATTGATAATGAGAAATTTGATGAAATGTTAAATAAAATGAGTTACTCTGGAGAAACCCCCAACAAGCTGCTAAAGAAACACTTATCTGTTGAATATAAGTTTCTAACAGATATTGTGGGCAAAGTACTGCTGGGCAAGCACACAGCCCATGACTACATCACCAGGCATCAATTACTGGTGATGTGTGTAGTGGTGAATATGAATACTGTAAATTGGGCTAAGATTATGTTTGAACTGATCAGGAAAAAGAACACCAAGAAAGAGGTGTGTTTTGGAAGGATTCTGAGATTCTTCCTTCAGGAAAAGGCTGTTGAATCCCTGGTCACACCGACCATATTCATTAATGCCTCCAAGAGGCTCACTTGTGCACTATTTGGCAGGTGGGAGAGGACCATCACCAAGACATACAAGGCTTCTTACTCTTCCTCCAGGCCTTCTAAGAGTACAAGGGCTGCTCCAGCCACTCCCCACCATGTTGAAGATGCTCCATCTTCCCTTCCACCACCTTCAGCCATCCACAGTCATCCTCAGATGGTACACCAACTCCCCTCCCCAGTTCACACCACAGTCCACACTCCCACACCTCCATCATCCCCAGTACATCCATCACAAACTCATATTCACTTTTATACCTCACCTCCATCCCAAGATGGTACACCAATTTAATAAACACCCTCATCTCCACTACCACCACATTTGGCTGATATTCCCCTTTCCAATCTCTCATCCCTACCATCCTTTAATCTGCTTTCATCCCCCCTTCATACTCCTTCTTCCCCAGATGAACCTATGCAAGACACTCTTCCTCCTCCTCCACCATCATCTTCCATCCACCCTTCTATGCCCACTGAGACATCTCCTACATTCCTGCCACTAGAACCCTCCATCATTCCACCTCTTCTAGCACTTCTCACTTACCTATTCAAAACCCTCATAGTAGAGGCTATTTCACCTCTTGCTACCTACATTTCCTCCCTTGCTGCTAAAATTTCTGCTCTCTCCATCCCTCCTTCTTCAGTCAGGGGCCTGCCTCCAGTACCCACAGAAACCAGGTAGGGGGAGATACTCTGTGAAGACGCAGCAGTAGTAGTAGCAGTAGCAGAATAAGTAACAGCAGCAGCAGCAACAGCAGTAGAAGCAGAAGCAAAAGCTGATGATTTATTTGATTTAATTAATTTTATTGAATCTGATATGGATCTGAATGAGACAGTTACAGAGGAAATAAAGACTGTTGGTGATTATATAATAAATACAACAGTAGATATTGTGAATTTGTTGAAAAATTTTGATACAGTTTACGAAACTTCTCTTCCAGTATACATCATAAAGCCATCCATGGCTATAGTTCCCTATACCTCCCCAATAAGCCCCAAGGTTGCCATGCAACTCAAGACTAGTTTTGCAAATACAGAGGCTCCTGTCATTCCATCTCCACTAGGAACTGATTCCTTCATTGTTTCATCCCCTCCTAAAGTCATTTCTGCTCCAACATTCATTATGGATGATAGCACCATGCTTGATCTTGATGAGATGATCATGGATGATATTGAAGAAGAAAATAAATCAGTTGCAGAAAGCACTGATGTACTCAGTTCTCCAGCTCCAGCTCTTCGTCCTGCTCCTCCCCAGGCTGAACAATTACTGATATCTGCAAAAGCATTTAAAGAGATTAATGCTTTATATGATAATCCACAGGACTCTTCAGATGATGATGAGGAAGAGGACTCATATGACAGTCCCTCTGCTAAGAAAAAGAAACTTTCTAAGAAGAGGAAAGATCCTCCACCTCCTTCTCCAAAACCTAATCCAACTCATGACACCCCTTACTATATTCTCCAGAATATCACTCCATACAAGGGCATGTCAGCTTAGATGTGGTTGTCCAAGAATCAGCAAAAGGATAGGAAGAATAGTAGAAAGTATTCTCCTCCTCCACAGAGATACAGGAAAGACCCTCCTCCACCTCCTCCACCTACTGCTGGTGCTTCAGGCTCTTCATCTCAGAGGACTACCCAATTTTAAACCTATCATAGATAGCAAGGTAGATCTTCTTCTTCCGGAAGCAGCCAGCACAGGCACTATTCTTCAGGCAAGCTGAAAGTGAGCTATTAGATTAGGAATACTCTAGAGGGGGGTGAATAAAGTATTCAGGGTTTATAAAATTTTCTTCTAATTTAATCTAGTGCATGAACAAAATTAAAACAGCAATCCTAACAAATAGCCACAACACAAAAAATAAAAGAAAGGAGCAATCCAGACAACACAAGAATTTATAGTGGTTCCCCTAAACTTGGGTACATCCACTCTTCTACCACCCTGGTAGGAATCCACTCAGATTTTTGATCAGGTGCCTGACACCAATGAGCTTTGGATCAGGTGCTCAAAAACCAATCCTCAAGTCTTTTGATCAAGTGACTTGTAACCAGGAATAACTTTTGTAGGGAGTTATAACCCTTTTATACAGTGGGGGGTGAGAGATGATTGTGTCTTCTCTTTCTCAATATATAACTGAGAAGACTTGTAGATATTTGATTGTAACACAGGCTCCTCCTGAGATATGGAATGGTTCAGGTAGATGAAGCCTTGCTGCAGGGTGATAGGCCTTCTAACTTTCAGCCTTGACCAGAAATGATCTTCAGGAACTCCTTTGACAGATGGAGTAGTTGTTGTCCTTTGAAGTATCCTGGAGAGTTGAAGAAGGAAGACTCTTGATATTTGATAGATTGTTCTTCTTCTTCAAATATGACTGATGTTCTGGTCTAGGGCTTCTTCTGTATCAGAAATCTTGTGTAAGAAAATGAGAGCAGATTGATTGTGTTGTCTTCTCTATGTCACAGGTCCTTCTTACTTCTGTATATCTGTTTTTCAGAAAAAGAGAAGATCTCTTTTTTTGTTTCCTGGGGAAATTTGTCTTTCGAAATTTGAATCTTCTGTAATCAATGCTGATGGCCTAGAGAATAGACAGTATTGAATTATTTCCCTAACTGTCCCATGGAAAAACGGCAGGCAATAATCCTGGAGAAGACCATAATCAAAGCTCTGTCTAACGGTTATATTCCAGAGAATATTTGAGCATTAATTACTCAGGAATTATTGTAGTAAGAAGGGGACAGAAGGATGGAAAATAACTAAGTCTGGATTCATCGACCTGATAACAGAAATCGTCGAGCTGAGTTCACAGTTCGTCGAGCTGAGTTGTTGAGTTCGTCGATCAGATGACTTCTGTTCGTCGAGCTGAGTTCCAAGATCATCGAGCAGAGAGTAGAACTATAATCTCTAGAAACTTTCCCTTTTCTGTGTATGGAGTTCGTCGAGCTGATATCTGGTTTCGTCGACTGAAGTTCAGCAAAATATTTCTGGACTTAGAATAAATTCAGATGCTTCTGGATGAAGATATTGAAGTGAAGTATCCAGAATTCGTAGACCTAAGAATTGGTTTCATCGAGCTGAGGACCAATTAAATGCTGCTGGATAACTCTAGCTATTGTGGTCATAGTTCGTCGAGCTGAGAATCAAGTTCGTCGACAAAAGTCTGACTCTGGACTTAGAATAAAGAGATGTTTTCTGATCTTGAAGTGTTGAAGTATAGTGTCCAAAGTTCGTCGACCTGAGTACCAAGTTCGTCGAGCTCAGCTCAGAGAATTTACTCTGAGATCATCGAGCTGAGCATGACTATCGTCGACCTGAGTTCGACGAACGTCAAACTCATTTTACTTGGTATTTACAAAAACTCTAAGTCGTGAGTCTCTGTCAGTCTTGTTGATAGCTAGTCCATGTGATGTTGATTCTAAGGACTTGGCCTAGACTCTAGGACATAACCATGACCCTGGCTATACATTATGGGTCATATGATCCTAACTAAGTGAACCTAGCCCAAATCTTACTAGGGATCCAACAATCTCCACCTATTTGGGTGAGGTCACTAATTATAGACTCAAATCAAAACAGAAAATCACAAGGCAAGAAAGCATATATCTGGCATAGATCAATAACACATGCAGTAGATATATATATGTACATAAGCTTTGTTCAGAAATAGAAAGCAGTTATAAGAACATAACAGAAGTAAAGCAGTTCAGAATCACTTCTTTTGTTTCTTTTCTTTGGGCATTATTTCTTTACCTTTATCTCCAGGCTTGGTAAAGAAAATTTCTCTGTTTGAATCTGAAGCTTGCACTTTTGTCATGGTCATATCAGCAGCCCATATAATCTTCAAGGATGTGGCTCTGGGGACAACTGCTTCTGGGTGCAACTTCATGTAGTCATCAATATTGAAAAACTTGTTTGCTTTCTAAAACCTATTAAGCTCTTCTTTCCTATACTTAGACATTGTGGAATACTCTGAAGGATCCTTTCCTTCAACTTTGGCCTTGTTAATCATAGAAAGGCCTACAAGTTCTTGGAACCTGGCCATTCTAGACGTATTAGCTATTTCAGGATATTCAAAAGGAACAGGAGGAGAAGTTGGTCTTTTAGGACTTTCAGTTTTCTGATCTGCAGGGAATGATAGTTGTTGTTGATGTTGCTGCTGTGGTTGATGCTGCTGCTGTGGTTGATGCTGAAATTGATGTTGCTTGCCTGAAGAGTAATGCCTATGCTGGCTGCTTTCATAAGAAGATCTCCCTTGATGTCTCTGATATGTTTGTAATTAGGTAGATCTTTGGGAAGTTGTGCCTGAAGCACTAGCAGCTGGAGGAGTACGAGGGGGTGGATCTTTTCTGTATTTCTGTGATGGAGGAGGAGAGTATCTTCTGCTTCTCTTCCTCTCTTTCTATTCATTTGTGGATAACCACATCCAAGCTGCCATCCCTTTATATGGAGTTATCTTCTAGAGAATGTAGTAGGGAGTGTCATTGGCTGGATTTGGCTTAGGAACAGGAGGGGGAGGAGCTTTTCTCTTTTTAGATACTGGCTTCTTCTTTTTCGTAGCATCCTCATCAGAATCCTCATCATCCTTATCATCATCATCATCATCACTGCTATCCTGTGGATTATCATATAAGGCATCTAGCTTTTTCAGTGTTTCATCAGAAATAATGGGTTTCTCAACTTGGGATGGAGCTGGAGTAGATGCTGGAGCTGGAGCTGGAAGAGAAAATTAAAGAGGCGCTAGAGAACTAACTGTGACAGTGCTTTCAACAGCTGCCTTATCTTCTTCTTCAATGTCAGCCCTAATTAACTCATCCAGATCAGGCAAGGGTGAGTTATCCATTACAAAAGTTGGGATTGAAGTGGAAGAGACAATTGGGGAAACAACTTTAGGAAGAGGTGAAGTAGGAACCTCTTAAGAAGCAAGGTTGTCCTTAAGCTGCTTAGCCACTTTAGGGCTTATTGGAGAGGTGTATGGGATAATAGCCAAAGATGTCTTAGTATACTCTGCTGGAAAGAATCTCAAGTATGCATTATCAAAAATGCTTAACAAATTAGCTAAATCTACTATGGGATTTAAAATGAAATCACCAGCAGTAATTAAGTCTTCTGGGACTGCATCTTCCATATCCATGTCAGTCTCAATAAACTGCATTAAATTAATTAAATCTGTATCTACTGATGTTGCTACTGCATCTGCATCTGCTGGAGCTGGAGCTGCTGAAACTGACACTGAGACTGCTGCTACTTGAGCTGCTGCAGCTTCTTCATCAAGCATCTCCCCCTGCCTGGTTTCAGTAAGAACTGGAGTCAGGCCCCTAAATGAAGAGGGGGCAGCAGAAAGGGCAGAGATTTGAGCAGATAGGGTCGAGATGGAAGTAGCAAGAGGTGTAATGGCCTCTGCTATGATTGTTTTGAGGAGGGGTGTGATGAGAGCAAGGACAAAAGATATGGTGGAGGAGTCCAGTGTTGGAGTGGCAGATGGTGTTGAGGTGGAAACAGTTGGAGGGATGGTAGATGTTGGTGAGGATGGAGGAGGGACATCTTGCATGTGGATATCATATGTGGATGGATGTGGAGGAGTAGGAGAATTGGGAGGAAAGGTCAACAAGATTGAAGGATGGTATGGAGGACAAGTGTGGTGGAAGAGGAGATGAGGGTGGTGTTGGGTCTTGTATATCATTGGGGAATTGGGGTGATTGAGGTGGAGTGGGTTGATGGTATGCATGGTTGGGTGAGGAAGGGAAATCAGTGAGGTCTATTAGTGGAGAGGTGGCAGGTAAGGTAGCTGTAGTAGGAAGATGAACTTGTTGGAGTTGTTGTTGGAGTTGTGGATGTGGTTGAAGTTGATGTTGGAGTTTTTGATGTGGTTGAAGAGAGGGAGTATGAACTATGGAGGGTGATTATTATTGAGTTGCTAGAAGGGATGGAGGTGTGGGGATGATCTCTTCAGCATGGTGGGGAGTGGCTCTAACAGCCCTTGTGATTTCAGAAGCTGGGGTGGAATAGGTTGAAGCCTTGGATGGCTTAGTTATGGTCCTCTCCCACCTGCCAAACAAGGCACATGTGATCCTTTTGCTGGAATTTATTATTATGGTCTGTAAGACCAGGGATTCAGCAGCATTCTCCTGCAGGAAGATCCCCCGGATCCTTCCAAAGCAAACTTCTTTCTTATTATTCTTTTTCCTTATCAGATCAAAGATGATCTGTGCCCAATCCACTTTCTTCTTATTGACGACTACACACAATACCAAGAATTGATGCCTGGTGATGTAGTCATGGGTAGTGTGCTTGCCCAGCATGACTTTTCCCACTATATCTGCCAGAAACTTATATTCTGCAGATAGGTGCTTCATCAACAACTTATTGGGGTTATCTCCAGCATAACCCATCAGACTTAACATCATATCATATTCTACAGAATTTAAATCCAGTTCTTCTTCTCCATTTATCAAATCAAAAATTTCAGTCAAAACGGCGGGAGTTAAAGAAACGGCATTACCCACGATTGTTCCTGTCATGGTATTTTCCTTTGATGTAGATGAAGTATAGACCCGTTCTCTAATTTCGGTTCCAGCCAGCTTTATTCTTGTTGTCATCAGATTTTTCAAATTTTGTTCTTCCAGTAAAGTCAGAATGTTCAGAAAAATTAGATCAGAGTGTTGAAATGAGGCGAAGTCGACATCGAAGCCGGTGTCGAACTTCATTGCAGCTAGGGTTCCTGCTTAAATCTCCATGAAATCACCTGCAAGAGAGAAAAATAGCGATCAAGTGCAAAGGGAACAGAAAGCGCAGGACGGAGGTCAAAGAAAACCTAGTTATAAGATTTTCTGGAATATGAATCGACAAACTCCGTTCCACGAAAAATAAGAAATTCTTCGACCTGAGATCAACGAAATAGTTGATAGTGAAATAATTCGTTGAGCTCAGCTAGAAGAGTTGAAGACATTTCGTCGAGCTCCGTTCGATGAAAGTTTTCTGAAGTGGATTCGTCGATCTCCGTTCGACGAAAACAACTTCATGCACAGAGAGTTCGTCGACCTTCGTTTGACGAATATCTCCCGAACTTTCCCTAGTTCGTCGAGCTCCGTTCAATGAACTTTGGATAATTCGTCGAGTGCAGACATAAACTAAACTAAGTCTTCTCCATTGATCATTCCAGGCTAATTTATAAAGAATAAGTGATTTATCTCATCTAGAGATTTGGTGAATATATCAGCTCTTTGTAAATCAGTGTAGATATAGACAAGATTAATTTTGTTTTTTTTCTATACACTCTCTAATGAAGTGATGCCTAATGTCTATATGCTTAGTCCTACTGTGATGGACTGGATTTTGTGTTATTTTTATAGCACTTGTGTTATCACAAAAGAGAGTTAAATTATTTAAGTTGAGACCATAGTCTAGGAGTTGGTTTTGGATCCACAGCATCTGAGAACAACAACTGCCTGTTGTAATATATTTTGCTTTAGTAGTTGAGGTGGATACATAAGACTATTTCTTGCAAAACCAAGATACTAACCTCATACCAAGGAACTGATAAGTCCCTGAGGAGCTTTTTCTATCAACCCTGCATTCAGCAAAGTCACCATTTGAAAATATAGTTAAATCAAATTCTGACTCAGCAGGATACCATAGGCCTAGACTAGGACAACCCATTATATATCTCAAAAATCTTTTTAAGAAAATTAGATGAGATTCTTTAGGGTTCACTTGGAACCTAGCACAAAGGCATGTAGCAAACATGATATCAGGTCTGCTTGCTGTTAGATATAGTAGGGACCCAACAATGCCCCTATATAATTTCTAATCCACAGGTTTCACATGTGCATCAGAGTCAATCACAGCATTAGTAGCCATAGATGTTTTCTTTACTGAAGCTCAGCCATCCCAAACTTCTTTATAAGCTCTTTAGCATACTTAGCTTGAGAGATGAAGATGCCATCAGGCAACTGCTTCACTTGGAGACCAAGGAAGTAGGAAAGCTCACCCATGTTACTCATTTTAAATTTTGAATGCATGAGGTCAGAGAACCTCTTGCATAATTTCGAATCAGTAGACCCAAATATGATGTCATCCACATATATTTACACTAACAATATCTGATCCTTATGATGTCTAGTGAAAAGTATTCTATCTACTATGCCTCTAATGAATTTATGCTCTATCAAAAAGCTAGCTATGGTCTCATACCAAGCTCTTGGAGCTTGCTTGAGACCATAAAGAGCTTTATGCAATTTGAAAACATGATAAGGGTGAGTCGGAGAGACAAAACCTGGAGGTTGTTCAATATAAACCTCTTCTTTAAGTACTCCATTAAGAAATGCTCTCTTCACATTCATCTGATATATCTTGAATCTCTTGTAGGCTGCATAGGCCAGGAATATTCTGATTGCCTCTAACCTTGCCACATGTGAAAAGGTTTGGTCATAATCTATTCCTTCCTCTTGCCTTTATCATTGAGCAACAAACCTAGCCTTGTTTCTCACAATTACTCCTTGGGCATCCAGCTTGTTTCTGAACACCCATTTGGTTCCAATGACTGGATAGTCCTGGGGTCTTGGAACCAAATCTCAAACTCTACATCTCTCAAATTGTTTTTATTCCTCCTGCATTGCAATGATCCAGTGGGGATCTTGCTCAGCATCATGGATGGATAGAGGTTCAACCTGAGAGAGAAAATATGCATGCATCAAATCTTGGTTGAATTGATGCCTTGTTTGTACACCTGCTGATATGTCTCCAATCACTTGAGACCTGGGATGATCCCTAAGTGTGACAAGATCAGTGGGTGGAGTTGGTTCTGCAATAGCATTAGGAACTAATTCCTCTTGTGGAATTATGTATGCTGTTGGGGAATATCAATCCCTTCAGTGCCTTCATCTTCACTATCTTCAATGACTTGTGAAGAAGGATGTGTTGGAACCTCTTGGGTAAGGTTTAGTCCATCCAAATTCTCACACAAGTGAGGTACCTGCAAGTTGCTTTTGGTGGAAATCTCTTTCTCCTTGCAAGACATGTTAGCTTCATCAAAAGAAACATGGATAGATTCTTCAATTTTAAGTGATGATTTATTATAAACCCTATAGGCCTTACTTACTTGGGAATATCCTAGAAAAATTCCCTCTTCACCTTTGGCCTCAAACTTTCTAATATATCTTGTGTTGTTGTTGTGAATATAACATATACATCCAAATACTTTAAAATAATTGATTTTAGGTTTCATCCCTTTAAGTAATTCATAGGGAGTCCTATTCTTTAGTTTATGAATTAAACTCCTATTCAGCACATAATTTGTTGTGCTCACAGCCTCTGCCCAAAAGGTTAGGGGCATGTAAGCATCTGCAAGTAATGTTCCTGCAGCATCAATGAGTGTCCTTTTTTTCCTTTCAACTACCCCATTTTGTTGAGGAGTTCTAGGAGCTGAGAAGTAATGTCTGATACCTTCCTTCTCATAGAACTTATGCATAAGAAGAGACTCAAACTCTGTGCCATGATCACTTCTGATCAATGCAACATGAGTAGAGAACTCAATCTGTATGGTCCTGAGAAAATCTGTAAGAACCTTGAAGGTATCTGACTTAGATCTCAGAAAGGATACCCAAGTGAGCCTTGAGAAGTCATCCACAATAACCAAGGTATAGTATTTCCCTCCTAGGCTTTGTACAACAATGGATCCAAAGAGATCCATATGTAGCAGATACAAAATCCTATGTGAATCACTTTTATTAACAGATTTAAAACTAGATTTAGTTTGCTTGCCTAGTTGACAAGCCCTGCAAAGGTCTTCCTTCTTGTAGGGACCAGAAGGTAGAACTATAACAAGGTTGTCTTTAGATAGCTTAGCAATGTTTTTCATGTTAACATGACCAAGTCTTTTATGGCATAAATCATTCTGGTTACTAATTAAGTTAAGTAAGCAGATATCAGAATTGGTAGATAGAAAATCAATTAAGTAAATGTTTCCTTGTCTATTTCCAATTAAAACTGTTTGGTTTTCTTTATTAGCAATAGTACAAGAAGATGAATTGAAATGTACCTGATAACCTTCATCACATAACTGACTTATGGAAATGAGGTTATGCTTGAGTCCTCTGACATATGTTACTTTCTTGAAAGTAACAGCTCCAATCTTCACTTCTCCAAAGACTTCTAACTGGCCACATTTGGAATCCCAAAAGATAACCTTTGGCCCCAGCTTGGACTTGTAGTTGTGTAAGATGTCCTTGTTGATAGTCATGTACTTGGAGCACCCACTGTCCAGGTACCATGTTTGATTATTTGCTGGACATCTCTTCACCTGCAATCAAAATAGTTAAATGTTCTTGACCCAGGTTACCTTGGGTCCTTTGCTTTCCTGGTATGAAAAGCTGGAAATAACAGAATATTCTGGTTGGGATTTATATCCTAGAGGGTGATATCTCCTAGGTGGTATGACCCAATCAGCTAGTGGATTAAAATCTTTCCTGGAATTATTTAAGTTTCTATTATAATTAAAGTTTTGGTTAATTCTTTCTGGGTCGACGAATTTCTGTGAGTTTGTCGACCAGAGTTCGACGAATTGGGTTGAGATCGTCGATCTCTGCCGAGAGAATGAACATATTCATTTTCTGTGCCCCCACGTTCGTCGACCTCTGCTCGACGAACCATACAGATTTCGTCGATCGCAGTTAGACGAATAATTATAACTATAGTTTTTGTTCAGAGTTCATCGATCTAGGTTCGATGAACTGGCTGCATTTCGTCGATCTAAGTTCGACGAATTCTGCTGAACCTTGTTTTTACTTGAGGTTTTCTAATTTTTGGTTTTCAGATCTATTGATATGGGAATATTTTCCATTGTTTGTTTATTGTTTAATTTTTCTTTCCACATAGCAGAGACAAATTTTATTGGGGTTGTCAAAATATTTTTCTTGAGAATAGGGGGCAAACTTGATGAAGCACCCAAGCCTAGTTTGTTGTTAAGTCTGGCATTAATAGTGCTTGTGATGTCCATCAGCTTGAGGCTTCTTCCATTAAGAGTTTCCTCAAGTTGTTTAGCCTCACTAAGCTCAGTCTTCAACATTATGATTTGTTCATTGGCTAAACACAGTTCATCTTTTAATCTATTATTTTTAGAGTTTACATTTTCTAAAATTCCTAGTTTCTCCCTAAGAGTTTTAATCTCCTTTTCTGAGTTAATCAAATCTATACACATTATTTTAAATTCAAATTTAAAGGAATCAGAACTGTAATCAAAAGAAGACAATACCTTGTCAACTTTAGAATCTGAAGCTGCTTCATTATTTGAATCATCTTCTTCTGAATGGCTCTTGGAAGCATCAATTTACATGAGGCAAATCTCCTTGGCCCTTGCCTCTTCCTCATTTTCACTGGAGCTAGAAGATGTTGATTCTTCTTCAGTCTCACTCTAGGTTTCAGCCACAAAACCCTTCTCCTTCTTCTTGTATTTGCTAGAAGAAGGTCTGCTGTTGTGTTGTCTCCTGGTATCTTTCTCTCTTCTCTTTTCTTTCTTCTAATTCTCTCGACACTCAGAGATGAAGTGTCCAGGCTTCCTACATCCAAAACACACAACTTATTTGGTTGGAGTCTTATCATATCTAGGCTTGTCATCCTGCCTTGATGACCTCCTCCTGAAATCTTTTCTTGCCATTTTGTAGAATCTTCTGGCAAATAAACTCATCAGTTCTTCATTTGTTAAGGGAGTCTCTCTATCATTAGCAGCTCTGAATGCTATGCTTTGTTATTTTCTAGTTGGAGGAGGTGTTCTTTGCTCAGCTGCCTCCCTGGACTTGATCAGCTGTTCATAAGACTTTAACTTGCCTAAAAGAGATTCAGTGGAGATCTCATTCAGGCTTCTAGCTTCCTTGATAGGCTAGATCCTTGAATCCCATGAGCTTGGGAAGCACATTAGGATTTTATAATTCACCTCAGTGAGGGTGATGTCCTTATCCAAGGTCTTTAGCTCATTGATGATTGAGCTTAACCTGTTATACATGTCAGCCACTGATTCAGCTTCTTCTTTCTTGAAGTTCTCATATAAGGATATGAGATTGGATCTCCCATCCTTTATTTCATCTGCTGATCTAGCCAACATTTTGTTTAGGGAATCCCAGATGGCTTTGGCTGAATTGCATTCAGCAACCTTTTGGAAGATGTCATCTGACGTAGTCTGTGCCAGTATGTTCATTGCCTTGGCATCAACAACCTTGGCCTTCTTCTGAGCCTCAGTCCACTCAGGTGGTGGAACTGCAGTTGTGCTTGAAGATGTTGTTGTAGAGGTAGATGGCTGTGGGGGACCTCTCAAAATGGAATTGTAGATATCTTCATCAATAGAGTTCATACATAATTTAATTCTTGCCTTCCAGATGGCAAACCTATTTAGGTTGCAAACTGGAGTTCTGGTGATTGCATAGTCTTTGTTTTGTGTCATTGCTGTGTATATAGTTTAAAATAAAAAAAAAGATAAAAGATGAAATCTAATCTTACACAGGATCTTTGATTCAAGGGTTAACTTGTGTACACCAAGGAATCCAAGCTCTGATACCAATTGAAAGTGAGCTGTTAGATCAGGAATACTCTAGAGAGGGGGTGGGGTGAATAGAGTATTAAGGGTTTATAAAATTTTCTTCTAATTTTATCTAATGCAAGAACAAAATTAAAACAACAATCCTAACAAACAGCCACAGCACAAAAAACAAAAGAAAAGAGCAATCCAGACAATACAAGAATTTATAGTGGTTCCCCTAAATTTTTGTACATCCACTCTTCTACCACCCTGGTAGGAATCCACTCAGATTTTTGATCAGGTGCCTGGCACCAATGAGCTTTTGATCAGGTGCTCAAAAACCAATCCTCAAGTCTTTTAATCAGGTGACTTGTAACCAGGAATAACTTTTGAAGGGAGTTATAAGCCTTTATACAGTGGGGGTGAGAGATGATTGTGTCTTCTCTTTATCAATATACAACTGAGAAGACTTGTGGATGTTTGATTTTAACATAGGATCCTCCTGAGATATGGAACGGTTCAGGTAGATGAAGCCTTGCTGCAGCGTGATAGGCCTTCTAACTTTCAGCCTTGACCAGAAATGATCTTCAGGAACACTTTTGACAGATGGAGTAGTTGTTGTCCTTTGAATTGTCCTGGAGAGTTGAAGAAGGAATACTCTTGATATTTGATAGATTGTTCTTCTTCTTCAAAAGTGACTGATGTCTGGTCTAGGGCTTCTTCTGTATCAAAAATCTTGTGTAAGAAAATGAGAGCAGACTGATTGTGTTATTGTCTCTATGTCACAGGTCCTTTTTACTTATGTATAACTATTTTTCAGAAAAAGAGAAGATCTCTTTTTTTTGTTTCCTGGGGAAATTTGTCTTTAGAAATTTGAATCTTCTGTAATCAATGCTGACGACCTAGAGAATAAACAGCATTGAATTATTTCCCCAACTATCCCATGGAAAAACGACAGGCAATAATCCTGGAGAAGACCATAATCAATGCTCTGTCTAACAGTTATATTCCAGAGAATATTTAAGCATTAATTACTCAGGAATTATTGCAGTAAGAAGGGGATAGAAGGATGGAAATTAACAAAGTTTGGATTCATCGAACTGATAATAGAAATCGTCGAGCTGAGTTCACAGTTCGTCGAGCTGAGTTGCTGAGTTCGTCGATCAGATGACTTTTTTTCGTCGAGCTGAGTTCCAAGATCGTCGAGCAGTGAGCAGAACTATAATCTCTAGAAACTTTGCCTTTTTGTGTATGGAGTTCGTCGAGCTGATATCTGTTTTCGTCGACTGGAGTTCAGCAAAATATTTCTGGACTTAGAATAATTTCAGATGCTTCTGGATGAAGATGTTGAAGTGAAGTATCTAGAATTCGTCAACCTAAGAATTGGTTTCGTCGACCTGAGGATGACTTAAATGCTGCTGGATAACTCTAGCTATTGTGGTCACAGTTCGTCGAGCTGAGAATCAAGTTTGTCGATCAAAGTCTGACTCTGGACTTAGAATAAAGAGATGTTTTCTGATCTTGAAGTGTTGAAGTATAGTGTCCAAAGTTCGTCGACCTGAGTACCAAGTTCATTAAGCTCAGCTCAGAGAATTTACTCTTAGATCGTCGAGCTGAGCACGACTATCGTCGACCTGAGTTCGACGAACGACGAACTCATTTTAGTTGGTCTTTAGAAAAACTCTAAGTCTTGAGTATCTGACAGTCTTGTTGATAGCTGGTCTATGTGATGTTGATTCTAAGGATTTGGCCTAGACTCTAGGACACAACCATGACCCTGGCTATACATTGTGGGTCATATGATCCTAACTCAGTGAACCTAGCCAAAATCTTACTGGGGATCCAACACAGGCAACATCAACATCAATAGCAACATCTACAAGAATCTACTGAACATCAAAAATACTGAAAGCCCAAAGAGACCTGCATCTCCTCCTGTACCTTTTGAGGACCCAAAAATAGCTACAACTGCAAGGATGGCCAGATTCCAAGAAATGGTTGGCCTATATTTGATCAACAAAGTCAAAGCTGAAGGGAAGGATCCCTCTGAATATATAACAATGTCCAAATACAGGAAGGAGGAACTAAAATGGTTTACAAAAGCTAACAAATTCTTTAATGTTGATGATTATATGAAGTTACATCTAGAAGCTATGATGCCAAGAGCTACCTCCCTAAATATTATTGGTGATGCTAATATGACAATGACAAAGACTCAAGCAGCTAATCCAAATAGAGAAATCAAGCTTACTCGGCCTGGTGATAAAGCTAAAGAGGAGAAGCACAAGGAGCCAAAGAAGAAGAAATGAGTTTTTAATCTGTTTAAATCTTTCAGTTGTCTTAAAACTGCTTATTCATTTCCTGATATAAAGCCCACTGTACATATATATCTGCTGTATATTTTAAAGTTTCCTGCCAGATATATTTTTCTTGCTTTGTAAATGTTTTGTGTCTGTGATTTGTGACCTCGCCCAAATAAGGGGAGATTGTTGGATCCCTAGTTGGATTTGGTCTAGGTTCACTAAACTAGGATTATTGACCCACCTTGTATAGCCAAGGTCATGTCTGTGTCCTAGAGTCTAGGCCATCTCCTCAGAGTCAACATTGCTTGGACCAGCAAACAACATACTGCAGAAGACACAAGACTTAGAGAAAAGTCAATTTCAGGAAAGTGAGTTCGATGTTCGGCGAACTCGGCTCGACATAAGTTGTGCTTAGCTCGACGAACTCAAAGACAATTCTCTGAGTTGAGCTCGACGAACTTAGTTCTCAGGTCGACGATTTCTGGATGCTCTACCTCAACATTCTAAGTCCAGAAACATTTCTCTGAACTCCAGTCGATGAAGTTAGATTATCAGCTCGACGATCTTAGTACACAGAATTGGGAAGAGTTTATAAGAAAGCAGTTAGCTGTTCTTGGGTCGACGATCTTGGATCTCAGGTCGACAAACAACAATTATCTAGTCGACGAACATGACTTCTCAGCCCAACAAACTCTGGCCCAGGTCGACGAAATCTGTTCTTTGCTCGACGATTTCTGTGCAGTTCCATACTTGAATTTTTCCCTCCTTCTGTCCTTATTTTATTGCAGTATTCCTGAGTAATCAATGCTTAATATTCTCTGAATATTACCGTTAGAAGCAGCATTGATTATGGGATTCATTAGGATTATTACTTGTTGTTTTTCTAGGGGATAGTTTGGGAAATCCAATTAATGCAGACATTCTCTCCTGCCGAATTTTATATTCTCCAGGTCGACAACAATCAATGCAAGAAGGAATTCAAAAATTCAAGGGAGAAATTCCATTAAAGATAAAAAAGTGATTCTCTTCCTAGCGGCCAATACAGAGAGAGTGTGATACACAAGAACAAGAGACGGCACACAGTGACAGAGAGGATACAGCAACAACATTCAAACTCTTCTCTATGCTGAAAGATAATCTAGTCTTCACCCTGAAACAGCTGAAGAAGAAGACGAACACACATCCAAATTAAGAGTCTTCTTCATTCTTCACTCAAGGATTCTTCAAGGACAACAAATCTTCATCAGTGAAGAAGTTCCTGGATCACCTCTGGTCAAAGCTAAAGAAAGAAGACCTACTCACCCTGAAGCAAATCTCCAACCTTCCCGAACAACTCAAACAACTCAGGGGGAGCTTTGATAACATCAAAGATCCACTAGTCTTCTCAGTTGTATTTGAGAAAGAGAAGACACCATAACTCTCTCACCTCCTCACTATATAAAGGGTTCTTTAACTCCCTTCAAAAGTTATTCCTTGGTTGCAAGTCACCTGATCAAAAGACTTTGGTTGATTTTTGAGCACCTGATCAAAAGCTCATTGGTGGCAGTCACCTGATCAAAACCTGTTACTTGATTTCTACCATGGTGGTAGAAGAGTGGATGTTCCCAGGTTGGGGAACCACTATAAAATTTCTGGTGTTGTGTGGTTTCCCTCTTTCCTTTTTTGTTCTTGTTGTGCCTTTATTAGTTAAATTAATTTTTATTGTGCTTGTGATAGATCAGTGTATCTTAGGATTTCACTTTTATTTACAGCAATATTGGTATCTAATAGCTGCCCTACTCTGAGGTTTATATTAACAGTAGAAAGATATTAAAGATACTCTATTCACCCCCCCCCCCCCTCTAGAGTATATCAGGTCTAACCCTCAGTTTCAGAGTCCATTGAGTTGATTCTTGGAATCCCCAATAATTTCTCATATAGATCCGGAAATGGAGTACGGAATAGGCATGCTGTGTGAAGCCCATCTGGATAGGTTGGTCTGGATTGGTGATGTTATATATATACACCGGAGAAGTCTCCGCGATGAAACTATAATTTAGGGAGTTGATGGGTCAGACCTGTGAAGGGTGGTAACAAGGAGTACTGGAGTGGCAGTCTAGGAAAAGACCCTTGTGATGCTTGTAATGCTTGTAATGCGCGATGGGTTGGACCTGTGAAGGGCAGTAGCCGGAAGTACTGGTGCGGAAGTCCAGGAAAAGACCCTCTGACGCTTGTAATGCTTATGATGCTTGATGGGTTGTACCTGTGATGGGTAGTAGCAGGAAGTACTGACTTGGCAGTTCAGGAAAATACCCTCAAGTGTATGCTATGAATGTACGGTGAAGCCTAGGTATGGAAATTGAGTTATGTCGCCAACGTGAGGCGTGGCACCTAGCGAACCGATGATTGTGAAGCCAATCCTGCGAGGATATTATGGCTATGTGTGAGCTTGACGAGCTCACAAGGCTTTATGCCGAACAGGTAAGGTGAAACCGACCCGCGACTTTTACTTAGCCTTGGGTATGCTGTACTTGGTGATGGCAAGGTGACTTGAGCAACGGGGGGTGGTTGATCTGACCTGCGTTATGTCCGTTCGACGTCAGACCTGAAAGTGTGGTCTGTGGAGCGCAAAGAGAGAGCCTTAGGCCTGCACGCCACGACTCCATGGAGTGCTACAGGCCAATTCCGGGTTATTAAGACTAAAGTCTCCGGCTGCACGCCATGGCACAAATGCTAAACTTTTACCGTTGGGTTTCAGCCCAGATACGGTGGTGGGATCCTGGTTCGCCAGTACACCAAGAATGTGCCCTGAGTGCACGGATCGTCGGGCTGCGTGGGTGACAGTTATGATGGATTGTTTGTGCGTGAGTGCACAATATGTGATGTATATCTGCATATTAATTGCTATGCCTGCAGGGAAGGAATGTCACTGCCCTAGGAAAGGGGTAGGGTCGTTACTATTTGGTCAGCTGAATGGTGAACGTTGCCTTGTTTGCCACCACTAGGTAGGCTGTCCTTGTACAAGTGTTGGAGAACCGAGCGGGACATTTAAATACTGAAGTCCCTGCTTCTACTGCTGCTGTTGCTGCCGCTGCCGATAGCCCTCGATGTCTATGTTGAAATATTATGTTTTGTTCATGTGTGGCCGGCCTGCGCGCCGATGTTTGGAAGCCACTATTGTAAAGAACAAATGTAAGGCCATAAGTCCAACTGACTTTGTATTTGATACATTCCTATAAAATGTGTGTATTTATATTAGTGGGCATTCATGGTTGGAGTTCAATTTTATGTTAAAAGCTTCCGCTAGAATGCTCTGAGTTAGGATGCGCAACTCTGATAACAACCCGTGACTTCCCCACCTGTTTTGTAGCATATGGTGTGGGGCCCTGGTCGGACCTTCTACTATATGTTATACGAACGGATGAAGTCGTTACAGGTTGCACTCCCCAAGAGATGCTGACTTGTATCGAGGGAGCTCTCTTGTTAAGAGCTGCGGTCTCAAGCCTAGTGCCTTGCGGCTTGCTGTCCGGCCGGCTTACCCTTTTTATCCTTCTTGTAATCGCTTCACTTTTAATAAAAGGAAAGCCCGTCATAGGAGTGGCATTTAAGCCGCGGCGGGCGAACTCTGCTGTTGCCGTTGCTAGCGGCGTCTCTTTCTGTCCCTCTACTACAAGCGCTAGTAACCGACTATTCAATAGTCACCTCTTTTCCCTTCCTTTCCCCGGTGCTCAAACCGTTAGCTGGTGGTGCCCGACTCCCTTTCCGATTTCGTGCATCAACAGTTAACACGCAACCTTCAGATCTCGATTAGTCGATGAAATCAGCGGACTAGTGGGGTCAGACCGCCCTAGTTACTAGAGCTCGGTGGCCTGTCAAGCAGGCCGTGACTTCGCCGCCTAAGGTTTTCAGCCCGCCTCCAATATAGTAGAACCAGCCGTTCTACATGCCAGCTTCTCTGACGGTCTTTCTATCAGCTTATCCCATCCTCTAGCCGCCAGGTCAAGCCGTAACTAGTTTGTGGTCTCTAGGAAGAGTTTGGTTATTTTCTCATGTTCGAAATGAATCCTGCAAAGGGTCGAAGTGAATCTAATTTCTTGTCAACTATTACTGATCTCTTGGAGGAGCAAGATTGTTCAAATTTTAGTGATGGGGACCTTGACAATGATAACAAATTTTCTGCCAATTGGGTTGAAAATGAGCCGAAATCTATTGCAAGAGAATCTCCTTATAAAGAAGAAGAAGAAGTCCTTTCTCCGTTCATTGACCGGATTCGTTGGGATACTGTCTCCGATGATTTCAGAGTATCGCATCTCCCAGAATATTCCAGATGTGATGATCCGTTTTCTCATTTACAAGCCTTTGAATCGGCTATTTCGCTAAGAAAGGTGCCAAACGGAATAAAATAAAAACTTCTTATTATATCTTTTGGCGACATTGCAAGGGAATGGTTCTATAGTCTTCCACCTCGATCGATCACCAGTTTTAAAGATCTTCGAAGACAATTCATTTCAAGGTTTACTACTTACAAGAAGCGGAAAAGAACTGTTGGAGCTCTCTTCCGAATCAAGCAGGGAATTGACGAGTCTAATCCGGACTTGGTTGACCGGTTCCAAAAGAAAATTCTGGATGTTGGTAGCGTTCATCAAGATTATTACTTATATGCTTTCGTGAATGGACTTCGAGAAGGCCCTCTGAAATTTAAGCTCACTATAATGGACGCCAAAACTTATGGAGATCTTATTAAAATCGTTAATAAGTTCATAATGGGTGAAGAAGCAAATAAAGAATATATCTCGTTTTTGAATCAGATGACTAAACAGCCTCAGGGGACTTCTGGTGATCAACGGCCTAATTCCTTGCAAAATGTTTCACAAGTTAAAAATTGCAAGTCTCCTCTTCCTCAGGATAGACCTACATTACCTCCTCAGCATAATAGGCCATCTGAGTTTGTAAAAGCACATCCACACACATCTTTGCATCCGAAAACTTTAAAGAATGAAAAAGGTTCAGATAAATATGTCAAATTTAAAGTTCCTATGGAAGACCTCCTAATGATTCTTCAAGAAATTCCTGAGTTCAAAATGCCTCGGCGTATGGAATCTAAGATTAAATATCAGCATGAAGAACTTTTTGCAAATATCATAAAGATATAGGTCATCTAGCAGAATATTGCATGGCTCTCCGAAAGTTAGCTGATCAATTTGCAAGTGCTGGGAAGCTACAAGACTATGTCATTCAGTGACTCTCTAAGGCATTCTTCTCTAGCTTACTCAATGGTTCAAGCAGGGTCTTCCTTTTCTCAATGACAAAAATGCTTAAGATTGGAATAATATATAATGTTCCCTTGGCAATTGGAATTAATGGGGCACAGTCAAGCTTCGAGCATATATCCTTTTGCTATATCCTTAACAACAAACAAGAATTATCTTCCATTTGAAGCTTATTTCTCAATTTTACTTATGATATTAACATACATACGTATGAGGGCAAAATGCCTTTGAGCTCTTAATCCCTCCACATCGCTATTGACATCAGTCGCATATGTGTAGTGGAAATCCCGCTTGACATCAGTCGCAGACATTATGTACTTGTCCCGCTTGACATTTGTGGCAGACATTACGTACTTGTCCCGCTCGACATCGGTCGCAGGTTTTAAGAATTTCAATCCCACTTATTTCCCACTTTTTATGGGCCACTGACATATGAAGTATTGCGCTCTTCTTATAGATGTTCATTGGGTAACCCTTAAGTGAAAAGAAATGTCAGTGCACCTGCCCACTTTTATATGAAGTATTGCGCTCTTTTTATGTGTTCTTTGTGTGAAAAGAAATGTCTCGCGCACCTGCCCACATCGACACATAAGCCCATAGATCCATCTATTCTTGCAGGTCAACATGGACTTATCCTCTATCTTGCGGTTTTATTAAGCGGCCTATGCCAATTTATATAATTCAGTTCACAGACCGCGAGATTACTTTTTCCGGCTTATCTTATTCGACCTTTATATGCCAATCTACCAGTTTATTATTCATATAATCGGGAAGTCGGCCGACTTATTTCAGTCAGTTAATTCTTGGCCTTAGTCCGCCGGCTTATGGTATCAATTATCATAGTCAACCTACGACTTGCCACCACAAAGCTAGTATGAGTTTGGTCTCTATTATCAAGCGACTTATTTGTCGGCTAGGCATTCTTAAGTATCTCTGATTAATGGCTTGTATGATCATATCAGAAGGCGCAGATTATTTGTCTCTATCCTTAAGTCTCTTGCATCAAAAGCGCGATCTACATCAGGGTTCGCCCTAGCCGCAAACATATATTTCATTGTTAAGTCTTTTCGGCGGTTAAAGTTCTTAGCCGCGCGGTTTATTGGACAATGTATATTTTCAAAAAAGCTGGAGGAATTTCTCTCTTCCCAGCGGATAACTTTATTGAAGTCGCAGAACGCGGAATCTCCGGATTTCAGTATGATCTCAGACCGATTTGCATAATAATTGACTATTAAATCAGAAGTAATACTGAGACCGTGCAGACTAATACAAGTAAGAACAAATGGCAAAAATAAAACAGGCTACACATCAAAGGTAAAGTTTTCTTTCATTTCTGTTTCAGAAAAGGTTACATAAATCTAACCGTGCGGTTTACAAAATCAGACCGCCGGTTTCCAAAAAATTTCAAAATACAAGTAAAAAATTAAAATTTCACTAATCGCTCAGCTTGAGTTTCTTAACCGTAGAGGAACTTGAATCACTACCACCGTCGATGTCGACAGGAGATTTAGAGTACCGTATGCTGCTAGTTGTTGAACCGCCCGATCTGTTAGAAACTGCGGGATCCGTCCGTGCGGTCTCTGAAGCCTGGCCGCCAGACTCGGTAGAGGCTCCCTCGCTCCGGCTTTTCTAGCTTCCTTCTTCCTCATCGTCTTCCTCATCTTATTCCTTATCTTCACCGTCATCTTCACCGACCTTACCTTTGCCTTTGACCGTTCGATAGACAGCGGCCACCCTCTTCTTCATGGTAGGGATATATCGGTGCAGGTAAAGTCGGTGAATCTGACCGCGAGGCCGCCAAGGTCTCGGAGGCGATAAAGCGCTCCATCAATCCCCTGAATGACCTGCGGGAAGACATTGTCCTGGAAGGTCGGGTTGGCCGGGTCGTACATCGCCTGCAAAAGAAGTAAAAGGTTAGACCGCGCGGTTTCATAATTCTAACCGCACGAATATCAGGTGATAACTTATCGATTCCCTCTCCTTCAGTCGTTTTATTTCTTCTTCTTTCTCTTCTAATTGCCGCTCCAGGCCGCTTTTATCTTTCATTAGTTACTTGTAGGTAATCCCCATGAAGAGGATCGTGACAAAGCTCCTTGCCCCGACCTGCGTGGCTAGCCGCGACAAGTCATCTTCAAGGACTCTGCCCAGAGCCCTCAAGTTGCGCTTGTCGTATAGCGCAACTCCAACAGTGGTTGTGTGGCGGCTTACTTTATCCCTTCCCCTATAGGGGAGGGTGGTGGAGACCTTCACAGAGTCACCGTCCGGACTCTATAGCATGCTCGGATTGTTGCGGATATCCTTCAGGCCGGTGCCCATTCCTTGCAGCGTGAACTCGTCGGAAGAGGCCGACTCCCCTTCTTCCTCAAGCCGCTGCGACTTGACTTGCCTGGCATGCTTCTATCTTTGTGTAAGTGCCAAGCTGCCAGGTGTCAGCGGTTTGTTTAGCGGGACCGCCACAGCAGCTATAAAGACAAAGTGAGAAGTCAGGTTTTAGGTCGCACGGCTAACATATCAGTTCGGTCGGTTTCAAACGTACTATCTTCCGCTTCGACTCCCTCCAAGGACGTCACCAGCGGAATGTAATGGTTCACGTCAAGCCGCTCGCACTTGAAGAAGTTATACACCTCCTTCTCCATGCCGTCCAGCCCGCTGCTCCCGAAGGCAGCCTCGTCCCGGACTTGCGTGTTGACGGGCATCAGCCATAGATTTCCCTCAAAGATGAGGTATCTCTCCGACCAGTTTGGGGTCTTGTTCTCCAGATTGACGACCTTCAACCCCCTGCAGCCAAAGTAGATGTGGCCCCGAAAGATCTTTGTCCCGGAGTCTGGAATAGACCGGACCAAGAAGCACTCGCGGAATAGTTTCATTGAGAATCAAACTCTCTCCGACCTCAAGTATGAAATAACGCTAAAATTGTCGGCTATAGAGTTTTGCGGCAGTTGACCGGGAACTATGCCATAATGGTCAAAAATTTCTATGGCTTCCATCATGACCGGGAAGCGGAAGCCGTAGTCAAAATGATCGATGGGGATGGTGATCTGGTTTGCGTTTGAGGAGTTGATTCTCTCATTTTGCAGCGGAAGCCGCGCGATCATCGGGCTGCCCTGCATATGCTTCTCCACAAAGTTATCCAGCTCGGCTTGGGTGAGCTGGCATTCCTTGTGATCAGCAGAGTGAAAAGTGGAAGCCGCATCGGTCCTAACCGCGCTCACCTTGTCAAAACACATCGACTTGGATTTACCCAGCATCTTATTTTTCTTATGCAGAAATCGCGGGAATCGCCTCTATTTATAGAAACCCAGGGAAGGTAGAGTAATCAACGTCAAATCACGGCTAGACGTCAATCTGTGCGACCTTAACCAGCGATTGATATAGATTACCATCACGGTCAAACTGCAGATCATTTCGTTAGTCCGCCCGGCCAAGTTCCTGCACTTAGAAAATATTCGTAACAACATAAGAGGATATCATACTTCCAAGCCGGCGATCTGTTCGCCAGACCGCGCGACTAAGTTCATGTACATGGATATTTCAGAACAAAGCACAAATATGGTGGCCATAAAATATAAATCGCATATACCGCAAACAGTTCGCAGAATAATAAACATACAACACTAGTTTACAGCGTCCAGTTTGTCCATCATCAAGAAAAAAAATATATTACAACACAAAGTTCTGTTTATTCACGCGGCTTAATTCACTAAAATCGCTCAGCCTTTCTTATCGCCCTCCTCTCCCTATCCGCCTATCCGCACGACTTGATCACCAGTTTGAATAATCACAGTGTGCACCTGGCTAACCAGATGGGGAAGTGAGTGCAGTGACCAGTGAACCCGCGAGGCATCGCGCTCTACTCTGACAAAAGGAATCATTTGAAGAGCCCGATCCTCTAGACCGCTACATGCTGCGGCCTGTCCAGCCGCCGCGACCTCCGGAGGATTTGAAGTCTCACCAGAAGTCGGGCGGTCTGTTTGCGGAAACTTTCCAAAAGTCGCTGCTGCAGGCCGCTGGTCTCCGTCGGCCTCCGCTGGCGGACCTTGTTCTTTTCCCTCCTCAAGGCACCAAATATCTTCTCTCTCTCTCTCTCTCTCTCTCTCAAGTCGCCCGGCCATCAACACCAGTGCTTGAATTTCCATTTTCTCTGTCCTCTCCTACTAGAAGGCGGCCTGAAAATCCACTATCTTCCGCTCTGTAGCATCCAACGTGGACTGCAGCATTGCAGTCTCTTGCTCTAAGGCGGTCCATAACTCTTGAATCCTTCTCTTAGTAGCCTCCTGTGCAGCCCGTTGTTCGTCGTCCTTAATCTGTAGGGCTTCATCGTGAGCACTCACAGTCTCCTGCAATGTGTCGACATCCTTCTAGAACTCGACCATCTTTTCGTCGTGGTCACATGGCGGAGGCGGCGACAGCATGGGCAAGAAGGAATTCAGGTCGCCCGGTTTCAAAGCGGCTTCTGGTTCACCTGCAGAAGATAAATCGCAGTCAGATTCAGTCAGATAATTGTGACCTTGTTACAATAAAATCGGTAGGATAAGACCGCCGATTTGGTTTTTATCTCCTTCAATGGCCGCGATATGGTATCTAAACACTGGCCGCCTGAATCGTTCGGGATTTATCCGCTTTATCTTTTCTGTCTATAGCCGCTCGGCTTCCTTAGCTCGAATCTTCAGTTGAGCCGTGGTCAGGAAAAAGCTGGCCAGCATATTTAAAATTGTTTTCGCCCCCTTCTTCCTTGATCGCGACTTGTAGAAATTTACAGTTCGCTTAACCTCCCAATGTTTACCTTGCAAAAGAGGAAATACGGTCGCCACCTCGATCGATCACCAGTTTTAAAGATCTTTGAAGACAATTCATTTCAATGTTTACTACTTACAAGAAGAGGAAAAGAAACGTTGGAGCTCTCTTCCGAATCAAGCAGGGAATTGACGACTCTAATCCTAACTTGGTTGACCAGTTCCAAAAGAAAATTCTGGATGTTGGTAGCGTTCATCAAGATTATTACGTATATGCTTTCGTGAATGGACTTCGAGAAGGCCCTCTGAAATTTAAGATCACTATAATGGACCTCCAATCTTATGGAGATCTTATTGAAATCGTTAATAAGTTCATAATGGGTGAAGAATCAAATAAAGATTATATCTCGTTTTTGAATCAGATGACTAAACAGCCTCAGGGGACTTCTGGTGATCAACGACCTAATTCCTTGCAAAATGTTTCACAAGTTAAAAATTGCAAGTCTCCTCTACCTCAGGATAGACCTACATTACCTCCTCAGCATAATGGGTCATCTGAGTTTGTAAAATCACATCCTCTCGCATCTTTGGATCCGAAAACTTTAAAGCATGAAAAAGGTTCAGATAAATTTGTCAAATTTAAAGTTCCTATGGAAGAACTCCTAATGATTCTTCAAGAAATTCCTTAGTTCAAAATGCCTCGGCGTATGGAATCTAAGATTAAATATCAGTATGAGGAACTTTTTTGCAAATATCATAATGATATAGGTTATCTAACAGAAGTTTGCATGGCTCTCCGAAAGTTAGCTGATCAATTTGCAAGAGCTGGGAAGCTACAAGACTATGCCATTCAGTGACTCTCTAAGGCATTCTTCTCTAGCTTACTTAATGGTTCAAGCAGGGACTTCCTTTTCTCAGTGAAAAAAATGCTTAAGATTGGAATAATATATAAAGTCCCCTTAGCAATTGGTATTAATGGGGCACAGTCAAGCTTGGAGCATATATCCTTTTGCTACATCTTTAACAACAAACAAGCAATATCTTCCATTTGAAGCTTATTTCTCAGTTTCACTTATGATATTAACATACACACGTATGAGGGCAAAATGCCTTTGATTTCTTAATCCCTCCACATCGCTATTGACATCAGTCACAGATGTGTAGTGGAAATCCCGTTTGACATCAGTCGCAGACATTACATACTTGTCCCGCTTGACATTTGTCGTAGACATTACGTACTTGTCCCGCTCGACATCGGTCGCAGGTTTTAAGAATTTCAATCCCACTTATGAGTTCTTTGTGTCGAAAGCAATGCCTCACGCACCTGCCCACATCGACATATAAGCCCATAGATCCATATATTCTTGCAGGTCAACATGGACCTATCCGCTATCTTGTGGTTTTATTAAGCGGCCTGTGCTAATTTACATAATTCAGTTCACAGACCGTGTGGTTACTTTTTCCGGCATTTCTTATTCGGCCTTTATATACCAATATACCGGTTTATTATCCATATACTCGGGAAGTTGGCTGAATTATTTCAGTCGGTTAATTCTTGGCCTTAGTCCGTCGGCTTATGGTATCAATTATCCTAGTCAACCTACGACTTGCAACCACAAAGCTAGTATTGGTTTGGTCTCTATTATCAAGCGACTTATTTGCCGACTAGGCATTCTTAAGTATCTCTGATTACTGGCTTGTATGACGATATCAGAAGCCGCAGATTATTTGTCTCTATCCTTAAGTCTCTTGCATCAAAAGCGCGATCTACATTAGGGTTCGTCCTAGTCGCAAACATATATTTCATTGTTAACTTTTTTCGGCGGTTAAAGTTCTTAGCCGCGCGGCCTATTGGTCAATGTATATTTTCAAATAAGCCGCAGGAATTTCTCTCTTCCCAGTGGATAACTTTATTGAAGTCGCAGAATGCAGAATCTCTGGATTTCAGTATGATCTCAGACCGGTTTGCATAATAATTGACTATTAAATCTGAAGTAATACTGAGACCGTGCGTACTAATACAAGTAAGAAAAAATGGAAAAAATAAAATAGGCTACACATCAAAGGTAAAGTTTTCTTTAATTTTTGTTTTAGAAAAGGTTACAAAAATCTAACCGCGCGGTTTACAAAATCAGACCGCCGGTTTCCAAAAAATTTCAAAATACAAGTAAAAATTAAAATTTCACTAATCGCTCAGCTTGAGTTTCTTAGCCGCAGGGGAACTTGAATCACTACCACCGTCGATGACGACAGGAGATTAAGAGTAACGGCTGCTGCTAGTTGTTGAGCCGCCCGATCCGTTAGAAACTGCAAGATCTGTCCTCGCGGTCTCTGAATCCTAGCCGCCGGTCTCGGAAGAGGCTCCCTCGCTCCGGCTTTTTTGGCTTCCTTATTCCTCGTCGTCTTCCTCATCTTCTTCCTCATCTTCGTCGTCATCTTCACCGACCTTACCTTTGCCTTTGACCGCTCGATAGACAGCGGCCACCCTCTTCTTCATGGTAGGATATATGTCGGCGCAGGTAAAGTCGGTGAATCCGTCCGCGAAGCCGCCAAGGTCTCGGAGGCGGTTAAGCGCTTCATCAATCCCCTGAATGACCTGTGGGAAGACATTGTACTGGAAGGTCGGGTTGGCCGGGTCGTACATCGCCTGCAAAAGAAGTAAAAGGTTAGACCACGCGGTTTTATAATTGTAGCCACACGAATAGCAGGTGATAACTTATCGATTCCCTCTCCTTCAGTCATTTTATTTCTTCTTCCTTCTCTTCTAATTGCCGCTCCAGGCTGCTTTTATCTTTCATTAGTTGCTTGTTGGTAAGGCCCATGAAGTGGCTCGTGACAAAGCTCCTCGCCCCGACCTTCGCGGCTAGCCGCGACGAGTCATCTTCAGGGACTCTGCCCAGAGCACTCAAGTTGCGCTTGCCGTATAGCGCAGCTCCAACAGTGGTTGCATGGCGGCTTACTGATGAGTCCACATTTTACACTGATTTTTGGACTCATCTGGGCTAGTTTTATCGTCTTAGCACTACACCTGAGAGCCTTTATTGCTTATTTGTGCTTATGTACCTATTTCACGATTAAGTGCACTGTAGGCCCGCTTCTGTGTGCTTTCTGTGTTTCTATATTGTTGTTATTCTTTAGCCCTAACTCGGGGATGTGGTGTGCACGTTCTGGTGGCCTATCTGCCCCTTCTGCTGGTATAGGGGTCGTGTGCGTGCTCCGGAACCACTCGGGAAATACCGACGTTGCAGGAACACTACGCACGACCACTGGTCTTATTACGCACGACCACTGGTCGTGCGCCACCGATCGTGCGCATTACATCCCCTTTTTCCTAATCATGTCTCGGTAATCGCACGAGCACTGGCCATAGTGCGCACGACCACTGGTCGTGCGCCACTGCTCGTGCGCATATATGCTGATGCTTCTTGTCCAGGTTGCAGGTTTATTTGGAAAGGTCGCACGATCATCGACCTACAGTGCGCACGACCACTGGTCATGCGCCACTAATCGTGCGCACTGCTTCTGCTGCCTCTGTATTTAAGGCCCTGCTCCGCGATTTAGGTCAACGCCTGTCATTTGCTGCGATCGGAGAGTGCGCGGAAATCTCCATTTCACTTCTCCAGCTGCTCCATCACCTCCACCTTCGTCGGGAGGCCATTGCCAACTACTCCGAAGCTTTTCAACTCTCTGGCGAAGCCCTCGGCCATTGATATTTCTACTCCAAGCTTTCCTGCGGAGTTGGTGAAGTAGATAACCTAGAGAACGGACTTAAAGGCCTTCGAGGTGACAACTCGTTGGTACCGGAAGCCTCCTTGGACTGAGCCCGGAAGCGGATTGACAACTCGCTACTCCGACCACGAGCCGCGGTGGATCTTCACTCTCTTTTGGTTTACTCCTCTTCCCCTTCCTCTGTGGTATGAATGTTTTGAGCAGTGTAGTGAACATTTTCATCCTTGAACATCAAGTTTATTTTAGAGCTAATGGAATGTTAGTATTTTCTTCTGCATGTGAGTATTGTCTGTGAATGTGCCTCGCTCACCCCACATCCACTTCATTACCATGTCTTGTCCGATTGCACTCCACACAAGAACACTTCAATCCATTAGCTTCTCTTCCACTCGCCCAACTGAAGTTCGGTATCGCGGCCGACAAACCCACTCCATCTTGCGAAGCGGTACCGTCGACCCGCATAGCTTTTACTAGTTCCGTAGATCAAACATCCATAATCTCCATAGTCTTCTATTTCCTTTTTGTTCTATTTATAACTCTCATAACGATATTCTCGGTACTGTTGCCGTTCTACGCTAATTGCATTCCTCAAGAGACCGACACTCGGGGATTTATTCCCAAAACTTTATTACTTGTGCGACCGGTGCGCTTGCCGATTTACACGCATCAAGTTTTTGGCGTCGTTGCCGGGGAATGGAACTGTAGAGCGACTTTGGATGACTGAGAATTTCGTTATACGAGTTGTTTTGTTGTTTTTCATCCCTTTTCTCTTGTGTTGTTATTCCGTCAGATGGAATTGTTAGTTTTATTCGCAGAATCTATGCCATGTAGTTGTATCCCTTATATTTGAAATCGCTGCAATGTTGGCCAATTTCAATATCAATTGCCGTCATTGTGGAGACATCTCTCATGCTAGCGACAGGTGCCCTCAGAAGTATAGTAGCCAGGAAATTCATGAATCGACATATCGTCGACATAAGCCGGTTAGCTACCGACCTGCGGAGCCATTGCCGCACTACTTTTATTCAGCTTCAGCACCCATAGCATCGCCAAAGCCGGCTAAGCAGTGCCTTTTTTGTCGAAGCTGGGATCATGCATTGAAGGATTGCGCCGCGTACCTAGCTGAGCTAGCAGTGGATGACGAGCCGAATTTTCGGATTGTCTCCACTTCAACCTTGGGCAGCATCCCTTCTGTATCGGGGTATATACCATTGCCATCGCTATGTTATGGAGAAGACATCCTAGGTATGTGCACCGATACATGTGTTTATCCCCATTCCGACATAGCTATTTATACTCCTGAAGTGCATACTTCACATAGCATAGAATCTTTTAGTTATGAAGACCCAGCGCTCAATATCCTACCGAGCTTCGTGCCTTCACCTTCTTCTTTGCATAGCATTCTTTCTTCTTCTGACAGTGCTGTTGAGATTGAATCGCAGGTGGAAATTAGCATTTCCCGCGTGCTGTTAGATCCAGTCGAGGAGGACGACTCCGTGGCAGAGGTTGCAACCTCCACCCCATGTGAGGATGCCCGAGGCATGGGCGAGGCAGATGCAGCTTCAGAACATTCCTGCACTAGCTTAGACAGCTGTTGGGAAGCACCCACAATTCCGCCGACGGGGGATGACTCCGGGATCATCCCCAAGATCGAGGTCTGTTTATGTTATTCTTCTAGTTTATTTCTTGACCCTGCTCTCGTGTCTACTTCCATGCAGGACCACATTGTGGAATTGGTCCAATCAGTACAAGGGCCTGTAATGCGGCCTAAGACTTATTGTAACCAGATGCAGATGGAGTTGGAGCCGATGAGCTTCCCAAGTTACTTTCTGCCCATGCCTGACACTTCCGATAGGTATACGTATACAGGTATTGGGGCTTATGTTCTATCTCCGTTCTGGTACCCGCTATCGCAGCGCGACCATGAACCTCTGCCTGAGCATTTCTAGTTTCATTCACCCATCAGTTAGGAAATGCTCAGATTTTGAATAAGTCCTGTTGGGAGACAATAAACCCAACAGTTATCTAGGATAGTGTTTCTTTTGTTAAATTTTTGTTTGTATTTCATTATTTGGGTGTGGTAGCCCAGCTGTGTGTTGAGCTCTCTGTTGCACCACATGGTCAGAAGTGTGAAATAGACTAAAAACTCAGGCGTGTGAAAAATTTCAATGCGCACGACCACTGGTCGTGCACACTACTTATAATCGCACGACCACTGATCGTGCGCATGCCTGGTTTATTTTTATTTCCAGCTGCTGTCCACTGTGCGTGCGCCCTAATCTCCCGATTGGTCCGCTGCGCGTGCGTTGTCGGCGCTCATCCTCTTCTGATTCCTCTCCGGTGGTTCGTCTCTCTCTCCTTCGGTAGGATCCCTCAACTTCATATCTCTCTTCCTCACTTTGCTGCAATGGAGCCTAGACGCCGCCCTATAGTAAAGGCCTATCAACGATCCGGTCGTGCTTCAGCAACCCCTGCGCAGATTTTGGGAAGAATGGGAACCTTTGCTAAGGCAGAGCATACTCAACGTTATAATTCCTTGAAGGACAAGCCATTCCTCTCTCAGCGGCTTGTTGACTGGAACGAGCTGCATTCCATTGGGGATGACAGTGCATTAGCAGAGGCCGTGCTCCTTCTCTACTCTTTCGATTTTTGGAGCAAGTTATTCGAGTGCGACGAGCTTGGCTTCCGGGAATTGACATTGGAATTCCTTTCCACATTCACTTGGGAGACAACGACGGACAACCACTATCTCCCCACTTGTTCCTTTCAGATGATGGGAAATGTATTCACTGTCACACTGCCCGAGCTTGCCATTCATGCAGGCGTCTATTCCGAGGCAGAGGCATATCAGATTAATTTCCCCAAATTGTGCATTGATTTTCCAGAGGGTGTGACTCCGCGGTCAGCTTGGCATTCTCTAACCGGAGGGCACGAGGAGTACGTAGCCCGCCGTGCCAAGTCAACAAAGATTGTCTCCCCCGCTCTCAGGTTTATGCAGCATTTGTCTAGTCACTCACTCACCGCTAGGGCCCTGAGCAAGAATATGGTGGGGTGTCAGGATTTTATCTCCTTATTTAGCATGCAGCAGCAGTACCCCCTCCATTTGGGGTATATGCTAGCCTATTTCTTCCACCACGAAGCCACTTATATTCTCGCGGGCGCGATCGGGGGTGCTTACTATATTACCCGCATTGCAAAAAGTTTGGGAGTTTGGAGCCAGCTTCCTCCGATGGTGCAGGTCACTGCCCCATCCATGATCTCCAGGGCCAACCTGGTGAGTTGTCATTTGCTACGTGTGGTTGGGAGAAAAGGTGGCCGGAAGTTTATTGTCTGCATGCCTGGTGATGCGCCTGCGGGTAGAGATGAAGGGGAAGATGAAGGAGAGCCGGGTGAATCTTCCGCTATGGGTAGGCGGAGTGCAGGAGCGCCACCGCAGCATAGTAAACAACAACTGAGGCCTCCCATAAAGCATGAGGGGCAATCTAGCCGCCAGTTCAGCTCAGCTCAAGAGCGAGGCGTCCCATATTTGTCCGAGCGCCTTGCTGATTTGGAAGCTTCCCAGTTTTGGATGCAGGATTTTATTTATCAGCAAGCAGTGCGAGGCGGGATGAACATTCAACCACCGCCCACTCGTGTCGCCCCATAAGCACCTGGTACACGTCCGTCGCCCATCGAGATTCACGACAGTGATAGTGAGGGGGGAGTGAGTGGACCTCACCACAGAGCTAGTCTACCACGCCTTCTGCTTCTTTTCTATTGTTTATATTTTCTGAGCAAGACAGCTACTATATTTTTGTGAGCGCCCATATGGGAGCCGGCTGTTGTCTTTTTTTATGTATCAATATTCTATTTGAACTACTAATACAGGTATTTGGTCCACCTTAAGGATGATAAACAAAAGGGCTTTCGGGAGACAACCCAAGTTGGGCCGTTTGGTCCTATGCTGTGTTTTTATTTCTTTTTATATATTCATATATTCCTGTTTCCATATTTTGTTTGGCTGGCATCCTTTAAACGCAGGTGCAGGAATATTTGAGGCGCGGCAACTTGGCCGCACTTGGACATCTCATTGCACGACTGGTATGCTCAATTTTGAGCATAGGTACTTCCTACCCTAGCTGTTTATCAAATATGACTCGCTGATTTTTACTAGTTGTTGACTTTAAGTCTGGGGGGGGAGAGAGCATGCCTGTGGTCACTTCACCACACTTTTTGTTGCATACCAGTTTCTTGTTTACTTATTTCTTGCTTTATGTTGCACACACTGAATCACCCACACGAGTGTGCTCTTACCCACGCGCACAACCCGAGTCAAATTTATTGCTTTTGTGTAAACTTTAAAATAGTGGTACTGGCTTAGGATTTCAGGATTGAGTAGTTCGAAACTCATGCAGTGCTCCTAATCGAATAATCATGGTTTGTGTAGAGTTAGGATAGAATTAATTTTTCTTTATGCTCGTAGATTTATTTTTTTTCTACACACGTAAATATTGTTTGTACTGCTCAAAATCTGAATCTGGGATAATCAAACGATAATGTAGGAATGTGTGTAGCCGCACTAGACTCGTATTGCTCGAGTTGGGAGGAAGGATCATCTTTCTCGGTGGCTAAGAACTTGCCCTAAGCTACTCTCGAAGCATTGGTGCACGGTTGGTCAAGCGTGAGCATGACGTATGCCTTCATTTTGGCTAGTTTGACCCTTGTTTCGCCTTTGCTACCTGTTAACCGTTGCATGCCAAATTTGTGCCTACCCTTCCTTTGATCCAGCTCCACTCACTTTCACCAAGGCCTGAATCTAAACCCACCATCGCAATCAAATGCTTGAGCTGATTTGTATTTACTATTTTGCCGAGGTTGTGATAAGTGGACATTGTTTTTGGGGGTGCTGAATTTATTCACGTATTGATTGCTCCGTGTGGGGATTGCTAGCGCAGAAAAGAAAACAAAATTTACGAAAATAAAAAACTGATTCGCGCAAAAGAGAGAAAAATATGAAAGAATTGCTTTGAGATTTCGATCCCCAACCTCTTTATTGAATTTGGTCGGGTTCAGCCGTGTTCACACCCGGATTTCAAGCTAAGTCTGGGGGCGTGTGCCCCATTCATTTCGAAGTGGCTGTTTTCGTTTGGGTTTTATTCACTCGCTTTGGTTGCATAGAGCCTTCATGTTTATCTTTGACTACCAAGTCGTCGCCTAAGACCCATTTTCTCCTATAAGTCCTACTAATTCACGCTTGAGTCTAACCCGCGCCGTGGAGAGAGTGTGAATGTGCAAGCGTATGGTCCCCGACATTGGTGGATTCCTTTGGAGGTGATCCTGAGTCCCGAACATTGGCAATGCTCACCTTAGTGTCCTGCCTACTTTCTTCCTACACATGATCGCAAGATTCTCCAGAATTCTAATTTTGAGCAATTAAGATATTTATTTACGACTGTCGAATAGTTTAAACTACGTTGTATAATTAAAAAGTTTTTCTATTACGTCTTCTATACCCATGATATATTTGATTTCTCGTCTTACTTCTTTTTGAAATTTCTGAGCCAGTTAGATATCTTCTAGTCCACGGAGTAATGATTTGCTCGGGACGTGCAAATGGTTAAGTCTGGGGGTGTGATGAGTCCACATTTTACATTGAGTTTTGGACTCATCTGGGCTAGTTTTATCGTCCTAGCACTACACTTGAGAGCCTTTATTGCTTATTTGTGCTTATGTACCTATTTCATGATTAAGTGCACTGTAGGCCCGCTTCTGTGTGCTTTCTGTGTTTATTTATTGTTTTTATTCTTTAGCCCTAACTCGGGGATGTGGTGTGCACGTTCTGGTGGGCTATCTGCCCCTTCTGCTAGTACAGGGGTCGTGTGCGTGCTCTGGAACCGCTCGGGAGACACCGACGTTGCAGGAATATTGCGCACGACGACTGGACTTATTGCGCACGACCACTGGTCGTGTGCCCCCGATCGTGTGCATTATATCCCCTTTTTCCTAATCCTGCCTCGGTAATCGCACGAGCACTGGTCGTAGTGCGCACGACCACTGGTCGTGCGCCACTGCTCGTGCGCATATATGCTGATGCTTCTTGTCCAGGTTGCAGGTTTATTTGGAAAAGTCGCACGATCATCGACCTACAGTGCGCACGACCACTAGTCGTGCGCCACTGATCGTGCGCACTGCTTCTGCTGCCTCTGTATTTAAGGCCCTGCTCCGCGATTTAGGTCAATGCCTGTCATTTGCTGCGATCGGAGAGTGCGCGGGAATCGCCATTTCACTTCTCCAGCTGCTCCATCACCTCCACCTTCGTCGGGAGGCCATTGCCAACTACTCCGAAGCTTTTCAACTCTCCGGCGAAGCCCTCGGCCATTGATATTTCAACTCCAAGCTTTCCTGTGGAGTTGGTGAAGTAGATAACCTAGAGAACGGACTTAAAGGCCTTCGAGGTGACAGCTCGTTGGTACCGGAAGCCTCCTTGGACTGAGCCCGGAAGCGGATTAACAACTCGCTACTCCGGCCACGACCCGCGGTGTATCTTCACTCTCTTTTGGTTTACTCCTCTTCCCCTTCCTCTGTGGTATGAATGTTTTGAGCAGTATAATGAACATTTTCATCCATGAACATCATGTTTATTTTATAGCCAATGGAATGTTAGTATTTTCTTTGGCTTGTGAGTATTGTCTGTGAATGTGCCTCGCTCACCCCACATCCACTTCATTCCCGTGTCTTGTCCGATTGCACTCCACAGAAGAACACTTCAATCCACTAGCTTCCCTTCCACTCACCCAACTGAAGTTCGGCATCGCGGCCAACAAACCCACTCCACCTTGCGAAGTGGTGACGTCGACCCGCATAGCTTTTACTAGTTCCGTAGATCAAACATCCACAATCTCCCTAGTCTTCTATTTCCTTTTTGTTCTATTTATAACTCTCATAACGATATTCTCAGTACTGTTGTCGTTCTACGCTAATTGCATTCCTCAAGAGACCGACACTCGGGGATTTATTCCCAAAACTTTATTACCTGTGCGACCGGTGCGCTTACCGATTTACACGCATCACTTACTCTATCCATTCCCCTGTATAGGAGGGAGGTGGAGACCTTCCCAGAGTCGCTCGTTCGAACTCCATAGTATGGTCGGATTGTTACAGATATCCTTCAGGACGCTGTACATTCCTTGTAGCGTGAACTCGTCGGAGGAAGCTGACTCCTCTTCTTCTTCAACTCACTGTGACTTGACTCGCCTGGCACGCTTCTCTCTTTGTGTAAGTGCCAAGCTGCCAGGCGTCAGCGGTTTGTTTAGCGGGACGGCCACAACAGCTGTAAAGCCAAAGTGAGAAGTCAGGTCTTAGGCCGCGTGACTAACATATCAGTTCAGTCGGTTTGATACTTACTATCTTCCGCTTCGACTCCCTCCAAGGACGACAGCAGCGGAATGTAATGGTTCACGTCAAGCCGCTCACCATTGAAGAAGTTGTACACCTCCTTCTCCATGCTGTCCAGCCCGCTGCTCCCGAAGGCGGCCTCGTCCCGGACTTGCGTGTTGACGGGCAGCAGCCCTAGATTTCCCTCAAAGATGAGGTATCTCACCGACCAGTTGGGGATCTTGTTCGCCAGATTGATGACCTTCAACCCCCTACAGCCAAAGTAGAGGTGGCCCCGAAAGATCTTAGTCTCGGAGTCCGGAATAGATCGAACTGAGAAGCACTCGCGGAAGAGTTTCATTGAGAATCAAACCCTCTCCAACCTCAAGTATGAAATAAAGCTAAAAATGGAGGCTATAGAGTTTGGCGGTAGTTGACCGGGAACTACGCTGTTGTAACACCCTATTACTAATTTGGGTCAGGATCACTATGTCTCTAGGAAACCAGTTTTTGACCTCCTGTATAGATGTAAAGGTCAACTAGAATTGAGTCTAAGGGTTAGAAGCCTAGGTTTGAAAGTTGCCCTCAAGACCAATAATTTTTCAGTTTGAGACTAAGTCATATCGTAGAGCTCAGCACGACGATTCGTCGAACTCCAATCGACGATCGTCTAGCTCAACTTCGACATATCGTGGAACTCCATTCGACGATCGCTGAGCTCAACTTCCACAAATCGTCGAACTCCATTCGACGATCTGCGAGCTCAGTTCGACGATCTTGACTCAGTATTGGATCTCTATCTCTGAGCTCAGTTCGACGATCTTTGAGCTCAGATCGACGATATTTTTGTTGTTGTATAAGTCCATATCGCTGAGCTCAGTTCGACGATAGCAGAGCTCATTTCGACGTTTTCTGATGAGTTAAAGGATTTTTCAAGATTCAAATTCAGATCAGTTAAGGAGTTATTCAGCAATTAATTCAGAAGATTTTCTAGCCGTTTCCATTTATTCTGGACCAAGTTTCAAGGGATTATCAAGGAATGTTTATTTGGACTTTCCTCCAGAAGACATTTGCAATTAAGGATGCAATTAATGTAGGCCAATGACTATTCTTGACAGAGGATGTTTTTCTATTCAGTACCAGAGAATAAAAGACAAGATTTTTTTGAATCTCTCAATCACTGAGCACTCAGAACACAGACAAGAAGAAGAAAAACAAAATATTTTCTGTCTCAAAGAATTATCTCAAGAACACACATCCAAGGAGATCAAACTTTCTGAAATCTTCTCATCTCTCTTGTCTCAAGTGTTCAAGGCCAACATCTTTCAAGACTCCAGACACCTAACATTTCAGCTGTTGCTGAAATCATCATTTGTTGGAGATCAACTTCTGAAGGCCTATCACCCTACGACAAAGATTCTTTTCCTGAACATCTCAAGGACTCAGGGGGAGCTTTGACACCATCAAATCCACATAGTCTTCTCAGCTGCTTTGAGAAAGAGAAGACTTCCATAAATCTCTCATCCCCGTCTCTGTAAAGGGTTTCTCAAACTCCCTTCAAAAGTTTGAGTTTGGTTTTTGAGCACCTTGTCAAAAGCTCATTGGTGGCAAGACACCTGACCAAAAAATCTGATTTGGTTTTTGAGCACCTTATCAAAAGCTCATTGGTGCCCAGGACACCTGATCAACTCAACCTGCAGTGGATTCCTACCTAGGGTGGTAGAAGAGTGGATGTACCCAAGTTTAGGGGAACCACTATAGCTCCTTGTGTCTTCTGGATTGCTTGTCTTTATCTTTTGTTTCTGGCTGTGATTGTTCTGTGATTATTTTGTGATTAGTGATTAATTTATATTGTAGGTTATACTGTGACTAGATTTAATAATTGCTTCCCTGTTCACTCAGATTACAACAATTGTTGTAAAAAGTTTTCAAGCACCATATACTCTATTCCCCCCCCCCCCCCCTTTAGAGTATATCAGATCTAGCTGCACTTTCAATTGGTATCAGAGCGAGGTTGGTTAAACATACCACACCTTGGTGGTTGCACAGGCCAACACCTGAACCCAAAGATTCCTAGTTAGATCTGTTTTCTTTTGAGTTTATTATTAGGTTTTGTTTTCACAAATCATGGCCCAAAACAAAGATTATGCTAGCACCAGACCTCCAGTGTGCAATCTATCCAAGTTTGCACTTTGGAAAGCAAGGATCAGATTATACATGAATTCTATTGACGAGGATATTTTTAACTCTGTTTTGACAGTTTGTCCAAGACCTCCAGAGAACTCAAGTACAAATGTTGTTCCACCTCCATCAGGAACAGATGCTGACATCAAGAAATGGAAGGTAGCTGATGCCAAGGCTATGAACATCTTAGCCCAGACCATGTCTGATGATATCTTTCAAAAGGTGGCTGAATGCAATTCAGCAAAGGAAATCTGGGATAAACTCTCTGAAATAGTCTCAGGCTCAGCTGATGAGAGAAAGGATAGGAGATCCCACCTCATATCTCAATATGAGAATTTCAAGAAGGGAGAAGCTGAATCAGTTGGAGATATGTACAACAGGCTCAGTCTAATAGTCAGTGAACTCAGGACCTTGGATAAAGAGATCTCACTAACTGAACTCAATGACAAAATTCTAATGTGCTTCCTTAGCACTTGGGATTCAAGAATTTGGCCAATCAAGGATGCCAGAAGTTTGAATGAGATCACAACAGAAGCTCTATTGGGTAAGCTCAAATCTTATGAGCTACTCATTAAGAAAAGAGAAGAAGAACAGAAGGTAGCCTCACCAGCCACAAGAAAAGAGAAGACAATAACCTTCAAGGCAACTGAAGATCGGCCTGAAGACAAAGTCACAGGCAATGATGAACTGCTCAGTCTGTTGGCCAAAAGATTTTACAAGATGGCCAGAAAGGACTTCAGAAGGAGATCATACAAGGAGCATGATAAGCCAAGGTATGATAAGTCAATTAATAATAAGGAAATTGTCTGCTTTGGTTGCAGGAAACCAGGGCACATTGTACCTGACTGTCCAGAGAACAAAAACAAGGACAGAAGGGACAAGAAAGAAAGAAGATGAGAAACGAACTTCAATAAAAGTAACAATGGCAAGCCCTCCTCAAGCAAAAATAAACACCCAAGAAAGGGGTTTGTTGCTGAATCCTGGAGTGTAACTGAAGAGGAGTCAGAAGCCTCATCCAGCTCCAGTGATGATGAAGATGATGCAGAAGAGAAAGAGTTCTGCATGATGGCAATCAATGCCTCTCAACATAATTCAGATGAAGAAGAGTCAGAGTCAGATTCAGAGACTCAACCTGAAGAAGATCAGGTAATTATTTCTTTTGATTTTAATTCAGAGGACTTTAAATCTGAGTTTAAAGCATTATTTTAGACCTGCTAAAATCTGAGAAAGAAATTATCTCTCTCAGAAATCATTTATCTGAACATAATACCTTAAAGTCAGAAAACCTCAAACTCTCTCAGGAGTTGGAGTGCTGTAGGGAGCAGATAGCTTCACTGAAAGGTGAGCTATCTGAGGCCAAGAAGCTTGAAGAATCCCTTAATGGGAGAACTATCAAGCTGATGGACATCACAAGCACAGTGAACTCCAGATTTAATAGTACACTGGGCTTGGGTGCTTCATCCAGCCAACCCATAGTTCTAACAACTCCAATCAAGTTCATTTCTGATAAAGGAAAGGGAGTTGTAGAGGTAGCTAGGAAAAATTCTGATCTGCCCAAAAAAACTAAGTCCCAGCAGAAATCGTCGAACGAAGATCGACGATCGCCGAACGTAGATCGACGATCCCAGGCAAAATCGTCGAACTCGGGTCGACGATCTCAAGTTCCTGAACTCTGCCATAGTAGACCGTCGAACGGAGCTCGACGATCTGACCCAAGATCGTTGAACGCAGCTCCACGATCGTCGAACAGAGGTCAGAGCTCTTGAAATTCTTTCAAGGGCAAATCAAAATCCAATCCTAAGGGTGCTTCATCCCAAATCTTTAACCCTTATACTGAATGGATTATACCTCCAAGGAGATATCATCCTGAAGGTTATAAGAGTCAACCTGAGATGTCTTTTATTTCAGAGTTTAAAGGTTATCAACCTAGGCCCAAGGTAAACTGGGTCAAAAACAAATGAATTATCTTATGTGCAGGTGAAGACCTATCCAACATCTAACCAGCAATGGTACTTGGATAGTGGGTGCTCTAAGCACATGACAGGAAACAAGGACAATCTTACATCCTTTATAGCCAAGCTTGGACCCAAAGTTATCTTTGGTGATTAAAACTTTGGACAAACTAAAGGATATGGTGCAGTCCAGATTAGATCAGTAACATTCAAGAAGGTAGCTTATGTGGAAGGACTGAAGCAAAACTTAATAAGCATCAGTCAGCTGTGTGATGAAGGCTACCAGGTGACCTTCAGCAAAGCATTATGCAAAATCAAGTCAGAGGACAACACAACTGTGTTGAGAGGTAAAAGGAAAGGTAACATCTATCTAGTAGATTTTCTTTCAACAGATGTAGATATTTGCCTGTTCAATTCTGTTTGTAGACCAAATATTTTATGGCATAAGAGACTAGGACACCTAAACCTTAGAACTATTGCTAGGCTATCCAAGGACAACCTTGTTAGAGGACTACCTTCTGGCCCCTACAAGAAGTAAGGACTCTGCAGGGCTTGTCAATTAGGCAAGCAAACTAAAAATAGTTTAAGTCACTTAATAAGAGTGATTCACCTAGGATATTGTATCTGTTACACATGGATCTTTTTGGACCCATCACAGTACAAAGCCTAGGAGGGAAATCTTACACTTTAGTAGTTGTAGATGACTTCTCTAGATTCACTTGGGTGTTCTTTCTAAGGAAGAAGTCTGATAACTTTAAGTGTCCGACAGAGTTTCTCAAATGTATACAGATTGAGTTCAATACTCACATTGCCCTGATCAGAAGTGATCATGGGACAGAGTTTGATTCTCTTCTTATGAAAGAGTTCTGTCATAGTGAAGGGATCAGACATACTTTCTCAGCTCCTAGAACTCCTCAACAAAATGGGGTAGCTGAAAGGAAAAATAGAATCCTTATTGAATCTGCCACTACATTGTTGTCAGATGCTCACCTTCCTCTATCCTTTTGGGCAGAGGCAGTGAACACCTCCAACTATGTGCTGAATAGAATTTTGATACATAAACTAAAGGGAAAGTCTCCCTATGAATTACTCAAAGGGAAGAAACCTAAAGTTGATTATTTTAGAGTTTTTGGTTGTATTTGTGACATACATAATAATGAGAAGAAATATTTAGCAAAATTTCAAGCTAAAGCTGATGAAGGAGTGTTTCTGGGATACTCCATGATAAGCAAGGCTTATAGGGTTTATAATAAATCATCTCTAAAAATTGAGGAATCTATTCATATATCATTTGATGAATCTAATATGTCTTTCAAGGAGAAGATCTCTTCTACCATAGAACCTTTGTAGGAACAGTCTCTTGTTGAAGACTTGAACAGGTTACTCAAAAGGATGAAAGCAGTGAAGATGAAGAAAGTGTTCAACACATTGAAGAGAAATAACCTGAAGAGCCAGTTGTTGTACCACAAGAGGAAACAACAACACAGGTTGGTGAACAATCAACACCCCCTGTTGATTTAGTAACATCAAGAGATCATCCAATTTCCCAAATAATTGGAGACATCTCAGCTGGTGTGCAAACCAGAAATCAGGTCAACCAAAACCTGTTGCACACCTGCTTCCTATCTCAAATTGAACCTCAGTCCATTCAAGATGCAGAGCAAGATCCACACTGGATCATTGCAATGCAAGAAGAGTTGCATCAATTTGAAAGGAACAAAGTGTGGGAACTAGTGCCAAAGCCTAAGGATCACTCCATTGTTGGAATAAAGTAGGTGTTCAGAAACAAACTGGATGATCAAGGAGTAATTGTAAGGAACAAGGCAAGGCTAGTTGCTCAAGGATACTCTCAAGAAGAAGGAATAGACTATGACCAGACTTTTGCACCAGTTGCAAGATTGGAAGCCATCAGAATCTTTTTAGCTTATGCAGCACATAAAGGATTCAAGGTATATCAGATGGATGTCAAAAGTGCATTTCTAAATTGAGACATCAAAGAAGAAGTATATGCCAGACAACCTCCAGGTTTTATCTCTCCAACTTATCCTGATTATGTTTTTAAATTGAACAAAGCATTATATGGTCTCAAGCAAGCTCCTAGAGCATGGTATGAGACCCTAGCATGCTTCCTTTTGGAAAATGGATTTATAAGGGGTAGAGTAGACCAAACTCTTTTCATTAGAACCCATAAGTCTCATACCCTACTAGTACAGATCTATGTAGATGATATTATTTTTGGTTCTACTGACTCAAAATTGTGCAGAAGTTTTTCCAACCTAATGCATTCTAAATTTGAAATGAGTGGCATGGGTGAGCTATCCTTCTTCCTAGGATTACAAGTCAAACAGCATGCTGAAGGCATCTTTATTTCTCAAACCAAGTATGCAAATGAATTGGTTAAGAAATTTGGCATGTCTGAAGCATCTTGTATGAAAACACCTATGCCTACTAATGCTGTATTGGATGCTGATGAACATGGGAAATCTGTTGATCAGACAACATATACAACAATGATTGGCTCTTTACTGTACCTTACAGCTAGTAGACCAGACATAATGTTTGCTACATGTATATGTGCTAGGTTCCAAGTAAGCCCTAGAGAGTCACACCTAACACTAGTAAAGAGGATTCTCAGTATGTTAAGAGTTATCCAAATCTAGGTCTCTGGTATCCAAAAGATTCAGCATTTAATTTAACTGGATTTTCTGATGCTGATTATGCTGGATGCAGAATTGACAGGAAAAGCACCAGTGGAACTTGTCAGTTCCTTGGTGACAGACTTGTCTCTTGGTTTTGTAAGAAACAAACTTCTGTGTCAACTTCAACTGCTGAAGCTGAATATATGGCTGCAGGCAGTTGTTGTTCACAAATCTTGTGGATTCAAAACCAACTCCTAGACTATGGCTACAACTTAGAGAAGTCTAAAATCTTTTGTGATAACACCAGTGCTATTTCTATAGCTCAAAATCCAGTCCTCCATAGTAGGACAAAACATATAGAGATTAGGCATCACTTCTTAAGGGATAATATTGAAAAGAAAAAAATTGAACTGCAATATATCCCAACTGACTTACAAAGGGGGGATATTTTCACCAAGCCCTTGGATGAAAAGAAACACACCTTCTTCCTAAATCAGTTAGGAATGTTAGATGGAGGAAGTCTAAAATAATATTCCAAGACTTTAAAAGTTTAAAAATTGACCAAGACTAGGCAAACATCTTGATTTTTCTTAGTATCTAGAGTTTTTCTGGTCTCTGAACTGCGCTCGACGATTTTCCCCCAGATCGTCGAACGGAGATCGACGATTTCTGAAATCGTCGACCTGAGTTCAGCGCTTCTCAGATAGTATGAACTATCTCTTCCGGTCAGCGATCGTCGAACGACGCTCGACGATTTTGTTCTCTGAACAATCGTCGAACGGAGCTTGACGCTCTCCAATATCGTCGAACGGAGATCGACGATATTGCAGACTCTTCAGATTCCTTTAGAAGCCCCGATCGTCGAACTGAGTTCAACGATCTTTCCATTTCTGCGTCAAACCCTAATATAAAATTCATTTTTTGCCGTCGTTCTCCTTTTACGCTTTCGATTTCTTGCAAACACTTTCTTTCCCTCCAAACATTTCTGCACTTGGTTGTTTTATTTGTTCATTCTTTGCAGGTAACCATGGCCGTTTCAGTTGCTGTTCTTGCCGCCATGAAATTTGATGCCGGTTTTGACATTGACATGGAGTCCTTCAGCAAAACAGATCAAGTTTTCCAGGACATCTTGGAGTTATTCAAAGAGCAGAAACTTGCTACAATCATGACCAATAGAATTTAACTTGCTGCTGATGAGATTAAAGAGTGGGTCTACACTGCCAACAATCAGGATCAAAACACAATCGTTGGATCAATTTCTGGCACACAGGTACCCTTGACCCCAGCAATTTTGACAGAAGGTTTTGAGTTAAGTACTGGTGGAGAGTCTGCTGATTTATCTGGAGAGGAATATGCTGACTTGCTTGCAAGAATGGGTCATTCTGAGGCTAACCCTGCAAGCTGTTGAAGAAGAATCTGTCTGTGGAATATAGATTCCTGGCTGATGTAGTTGGGAAGGTCCTATTGGCTAAGCACTCTGCCCATGATACCATTTCTAGGTATCAGCTCTGCTTAATGGGAGCCATAGTGGACAAGAAGAATCTGAACTGGGGAGAGATCTTCTTTGACCTAATTAAAAAGAAAATTAATAAGAGTTTTGTGAATTTTGGGAGAATTTTAGGCCTTTTTCTGCTGAATAGATGCCCTGCATTGCTAGTATCTTCTGGGATACACATAAATGCCTCCAAGAGACTGTCTTGTGCCCTGTTTGGTAAATGGGACAGGCAGATCATCAAGCCCAGCAGGCCCTCTTCCAGCACACCTTCAGGCACCAGGACTGCCATAGTCACTTCCCCTCAGGTCTCTGCCCCTGCAGATGACCTGCCTACTGCTGCCTCTCCTCCTCCTCCTATAATTCCATCTCTTCCAATTCCATCCACCATTCAAACTCCATCCACTATCATCATCTCCAGCCCTTCTCCAACATCTATACCATCTCCATCCCTACTCTACCAACAACAGAAGAACCATTCCATCCATTATACTCCTACTCTCAACCAGACTCTGCCACATCACCCTCCATTCCCTCATTCAATCTCATTGATGATTCCTTCATAGATGACTCACCCTCCTCACCTCCTGAGCTACCCTCATCATCAACCTCTTACCAAGACCTTCTGCAAGAGATCATTGATCAACCCACCTTCACACCATCTATCTCCATCCCACTGTCCTCCATCACCACTTTACCCACACCTAAACCATCTCTTCCCCAATACACTAGCTCTCCTCTACCATCACCAATAGCTCCACCTCCATCCTCTACCTCTGCTCCAGTCACTGCTGAGCAAGTAGGTATTCCAGCCCTTGCTGACAGGATCTATGAATTGCTAGCCCCCAGGCTATCTCTTCTCTTGGAGACCTCATTGGCTCCATTACTCCAGTCAGTGGCAGCTCTTTCTGCCAGGCTCTCTTCCTTATTCCCTCAGGCAGCCCCTTCAGCAGTGTGCCTTGATCCAGCTTTGTCTGAATCTAGGCAGGGGAGATGCCCTATGAAGTGAGCTTGCCTGCTGTGTCTGCTGTTTCTTCAGCTTTTGTTGCTGCTACTGCTGTTGTTCTTCCTCAAGCTCCAGTTCCCCTTCCAGTTGCAGTCTTTCCAGTGGACATCAGGTCCTTGCTCTCTGAGTTTGATTCAATATATTTCAGTTGTCTACCAGAGAAAGCTTGTTTTCCAGAGAGAGTTGCTATCCAGCCCCCAGAGGATCTCTCCAAGGCCCTTGTGCCCTTCTCATTCTGTGATACCAGCAATATAACTTCCTTTGTTAATTCAGTATATGCTACTCCTGCTGAAAGCATGGTTGCTGTTTCTGATGCTGTTGTCCCTCCTGCTGAAGATAGTGTTGATGTATCTATTGCTATTAGTGCTGTCAGTGCTGCTGCTACTGTTGTTCCAGTTTCTGCTGATATCCTTATGACAAAGGCACATGATTTTGAGCCTTCTGTGTTTTCTGATGATATTCCTGCTGCTGATATTGTTGTTTCTGAAAGTGAAACTGTTGCTTGCACCAACTGCTGTTATTACTACTGCCACAACTTCAGTATCTGCTGCTGTTACTGCTGCTTCAACCTTTGTGTTGGAACACCCTATTACTAATTTGGGTCAGGATCACTATGTCTCTAGGAATTTATGTTTTGACCTTCTGTATAGATAATAGGTCAATTAGAATTGAGTCTAAGGGATCAGGAGTCTAGGTTTGGAAGCTGCCCTGAAGACCCAAGTTTTTCTGGAAACCAAGTCCAAATCGTCGAGCTCAGCACGACGTTTCGTCGAACTCCGGTCGACGATCGTCTAGCTCAACTATTGACAGATCGTCGAGCTCCATTCGACGATCGCTGAGCTCAATCCTCATAATATCGTCGAGCTCTGGTCGACGATCGCTGAGCTCAACTTCTCAATATCGTCGAACTCCATTCGACGATCGCTGAGCTCAGGTCGACGATTTTGACTCTGCACTGGATCCTTATCTCTGAGCTCAGTTCGACGATCTTTGAGCTCAGATCGACGATTTCTTTGCTGCTTGCTTCTTCCAATTCGCTGAGCTCAGCTCGACGATAGCAGAGCTCAGTTCGACGATTTCAGTTATCTTTCAGAATTCAAATTCAAATCAGATAGAAGTTATTCTGCATTTAATTCAGAAGATCTGCCAGCCGTTTTCATTTACTTCTGGAGCAAGTTTCAAGGGATTTTTCAAGGAATAATTCAGTGGACTTTCCTTCAGAACATTTTATGCAATTAAGGCTGTAATTAATTCAGACCAACGGCTATCTTTGACAGAGCAATTTTCTATTCAGACTCAGAGAATAAAAGATAGAATGTTTTTTGAATCAGAAAGAAGATAGACAAGAACAAGAGAATAGAGATTGACAAGTAGAGGACACAATTCAATACAACGAGACACTCTCAATCTTCTGTCAACAAGAATTCAGAAGAACACTCATCAAAAGAGATCAAGCTTTCAAACATTTTTCAGATCTCTTCAGCTCTCAAGTGTTCAAGGCCAACATCATCTCAAGACTCCAGACACTCAACATTTCAGCTTACTGAAATCATCTTTTGCTGGAGATCTATCTTTGAAGGCCTATCACCCTCAGCAAAGCTCATCTTCCTGAAGATTTCAAGGACTCAGGGGGAGCTTTGACAACATCACTGAATCCACATAGTCTTCTCAGTTGCTTGAGAAAGAGAAGACTGCCATCACTCTCTCACCCCCATTCTGTAAAGGGTTTTTCAAACTCCCTTCAAAAGTTTGAATCTGGTTTTTGAGCACCTTGTCAAAAGCTCATTGGTGGCAAGACACCTGATCAAAAAATCTGTTTTGGTTTTTGAGCACCTTATCAAAAGCTCATTGGTGCCCAGGACACCTGATCAACTCATCCTGCAGTGGATTCCTACCTAGGGTGGTAGAAGAGTGGATGTACCCAAGTTGGGGAACCACTATATTTCCTTGTGTCATCTGGTTCTGCATGTTTTCTTTTTGTTTCTGGCCTAGATTTTCTTGTGCTTATTTCTGCATAGCTTAGTTTTATTTCTGCTTCCCTGCTTACACTCATTACAACAATTGTTGTAAAGCTTTGCAAAAGTTTTCTTTGTGTTTTTAAAAAGCACCATATACTCTATTCACCCCCCCCCTTTAGAGTATATCAGATCTAGTTTCCCCTTTCAATTGGTATCAAAGCGAGGTTGGTTAAACATACCATATCTGTTTGGTTGTACAGGCTAACACCTGAACCCCAAAGATCCCAAACTAGATCCTTCTTTTATTATTTCTTTATTAGATTTAGCTTGCACAAATCATGGCCCAGAACAAAGATTATGCTAGCACCAGACCTCCAGTGTGCAATCTGTCAAAGTTTGCACTTTGGAAAGCAAGGATTAGACTCTACATGAATTCTATTGACGAAGATATTTTTAATTCTGTTTTGACAGTGTGTCCAAGACCTCCAGAGAGCACAAGCACAAATGCTGTTCCACCTCCATCAGGAACAGATGCTGACATCAAAAAGTGGAAAGTAGCTGATGCCAAGGCAATGAACATTCTAGCTCAGACAATGTCAGATGACATTTTTCAGAAGGTAGCTGAATGTAATTCAGCCAAGGAGATCTGGGACAAGCTCTCAGAGATAGTTTCAGGATCAGCTGATGAGAGAAAGGACAGAAGATCCCATCTCATCTCCCAATATGAGAACTTCAAGAAGGGAGAAACTGAGTCAGTGGGAGACATGTACAACAGACTGAGTCTAATTGTCAGTGAACTGAGGACATTAGACAAAGAGATCTCACTGAACAGAACTTAATGACAAGATCCTAATGTGCTTCCCCAGCACTTGGGATTCAAGAATCTGGCCAATTAAAGATGCCAGAAGTCTGAATGAGATCACCACTGAAGCCTTGTTGGGTAAGCTCAAATCTTATGAGCTACTCATCAAGAACAGAGAAGAAGAACAGAAGGCTGCTTCTCCAGCCACAAGAAAGAGAAGACTATAGCATTCAAGGCAGCTGAGGATCTGCCTGAAGAAAAAGGTACAGGCAATGATGAACTTCTCAGCTTGTTGGCCAAAAGATTCTATAAGATGGCCAGAAAGGACTTCAGAAGAAGATCATACAAGGAGCAAGACAAGCCAAGGTATGACAAGTCCATTGGCAATAGCAAAGACATTATTTGCTTTGGTTGCAGGAAACCAGGGCATATGGTTCCTGACTGTCCAGAAAACAAGAACAAGGACAGAAGGGACAGAAAAGAAAGAAGAAAGGAGAAGGACTCCAAAAGGCATGGAAGTAGCAAACCTTCCACCAGCAAAAATAAGCACACAAGGAAAGGATTTGTTGCTGAATCCTGGAGTGAGACTGAAGAGGAGTCAGAGCCTCTTCCAGCTCAAGTGATGATGAGGATGATGCAGAGGAAAAAGAATTCTGCATGATGGCAATCAATGCCTCACAACACAACTCAGAGGAAGAGGAGTCAGAGTCAGACTCAGAAACTCAACCTGAAGAAGATCAGGTAATCAGCTCTTTTGATTTCACTTCAGAAGATTTTAAACTTGAATTTAAAGCACTATGTTTAGACCTGCTAAAGTCTGAGAAAGAGATCATCTCTCTCAGAAATCAATTATCTGAACACAATGCTTTAAAATCAGAAAACCTCAAGCTCTCTCAGGAGTTGGAGAACTATAGGGAACAGATAGCTTCACTGAAGAGTGAACTCTCTGAGGCCAAGAAGCTTGAAGAATCTCTCAATGGGAGAAGCATCAAGCTGATGGACATCACAAGCACAGTGAACTCAAGATTCAACAGTACACTGGGCTTGGGTGCCTCATCCAGCCAACCTATTGTTCTAACAACCCCTATCAAGTTCATTTCTGACAAGGGAAAGGGAGTTGTAGAGGTTGCCAGGAAAAATTCTGATCTGCCTCAGAAAACTAAAGTCCAGCACAAATCGTCGAACGGAGATCGACGATCGCCGAATGAAGATCGACGATCGCCGAACGCAGCTCGACGATCTCAGGACAAATCGTCGAACGCTGATCGACGATCTCAAGCCAAGATCGTCGAACGCTGGTCGACGATCCCATATACCTGACCTCAGCCATAGTCGACCGTCGAACGGAGCTCGACGATCTGACCCAAGATCGTCGAACTCAGCTCCAAGATCGTCGAACAGAGGTCAGAGCTCTGGAAATTTTTTCAATGGCAAGTCAAAATTGAATCCTGAGGGTTCTTCATCCCAAACATTTAACCCTTATACTGAATGGATTTTACCTCCAAGGAGATATCATCCTGAAGGATATAAGAGTCAGCCAGGGATGTCTTTCATTTCTGAATTTAAAGGTTATCAACCTAGGCCCAAGGTAAACTGGGTCAAAAACAAGTGAATTGCTTATGTGCAGGTGAAGACCTATCCAACATCTAACCAGCAATGGTATTTGGATAGTGGGTGCTCTAAGCACATGACAGGGAACAAGGACAACCTAAATTCCTTTAGAGCCAAGCTTGGACCCAAAGTTATCTTTGGTGACTCCAACTTTGGACAAACTAAAGGATATGGAGCAGTCCAGATTGGTTCTGTAACCTTCAAGAAGGTAGCATATGTGGAAGGACTGAAGCACAACTTAATCAGCATCAGTCAGCTATGTGATGAAGGCTACCAGGTGACCTTCAGCAAAACCTTATGCAAAATCAAGTCAGAGGACAACACAACTGTGTTGACAGGTAAAAGGAAAGGTAACATCTACCTAGTAGATTTTCTTTCAACTACTGTAGATATCTGTTTATTCAATTCTCAGTTTGTAGACCAAATGTTTTATGGCATAAGAGATTAGGACACCTAAACCTTAGAACTATTGCTAGGCTCTCCAAGGACAACCTTGTTAGAGGACTACCTTCTGGCCCCTACAAGAAGGAAGGACTCTGCAAGGCTTGTCAATTAGGCAAGCAAACTAAAAACAGTTTAAGTCACTTAATAAGAGTGATTCACCTAGGATATTGTATCTGTTACACATGGATCTATTTGGACCCATCACAGTACAAAGCCTAGGAGGGAAATCCTACACTTTAGTAGATTGTAGATGACTTCTCTAGATTCACTTGGGTGTTCTTTCTAAGGAAGAAGTCTGATAACTTTAAGTGTCTGACAGAGTTTCTCAAATGTATACAGATTGAGTTCAATACTCACATTGCCCTGATCAGAAGTGATCATGGGACAGAGTTTGATTCTCTTCTTATGCAAGAGTTCTGTCAGAGTGAAGGGATCAGGCATACTTTCTCAGCTCCTAGAACTCCTCAACAAAATGGGGTAGCTGAAAGGAAAAATAGAATCCCTTATTGAATCTGCCACTACATTGTTGTCAGATGCTCATCCTACCTCTATCCTTTTGGGCAGAGGCAGTGAACACCTCCAACTATGTGCTGAACAGAATTTTGATACATAAACTGAAGGGAAAGTCTCCCTATGAATTACTCAAAGGGAAGAAACCTAAAGTTGATTATTTTAGAGTTTTTGGTTGTATTTGTGACATACATAATAATGAGAAGAAATATTTAGCAAAATTTCAAGCTAAAGCTGATGAAGGAGTGTTTCTGGGATACTCCATGATAAGCAAGGCTTATAGGGTTTATAATAAATCATCTCTAAAAATTGAGGAATCTATTCATATATCATTTGATGAATCTAATATGTCTTTCAAGGAGAAGATCTCTTCTACCATAGAACCTTTGTAGGAACAGTCTCTTGTTGAAGACTATGAACAGCTACAGTTACTCAAAAGGATGAAAGCAGTGAAGATGAAGAAAGTGTTCAACACATTGAAGAGAAATAACCTGAAGAGCCAGTTGTTGTACCACAAGAGGAAACAACAATACAGGTTGGTGAACAATCAACACCCCCTGTTGATTTAGTAACATCAAGAGATCATCCAATTTCCCAAATAATTGGAGACATCTCAGCTGGTGTGCAAACCAGAAATCAGGTCAACCAAAACCTGTTGCACACCTGCTTCCTATCTCAAATTGAACCTCAGTCCATTCAAGATGCAGAGCAAGATCCAAACTGGATCATTGCAATGCAAGAAGAGTTGCATCAATTTGAAAGGAACAAAGTGTGGGAACTAGTGCCAAAGCCTAAGGATCACTCCATTGTTGGAATAAAGTAGGTGTTCAGAAACAAACTGGATGATCAAGGAGTAATTGTAAGGAAGAAGGCAAGGCTAGTTGCTCAAGGATACTCTCAAGAAGAAGGAATAGACTATGACCAGACTTTTGCACCAGTTGCAAGATTGGAAGCCATCAGAATCTTTTTAGCTTATGCAGCACATAAAGGATTCAAGGTATATCAGATGGATGTCAAAAGTGCATTTCTAAATTGAGACATCAAAGAAGAAGTATATGCCAGACAACCTCCAGGTTTTATCTCTCCAACTTATCCTGATTATGTTTTTAAATTGAACAAAGCATTATATGGTCTCAAGCAAGCTCCTAGAGCATGGTATGAGACCCTAGCATGCTTCCTTTTGGAAAATGGATTTATAAGGGGTAGAGTAGACCAAACTCTTTTCATTAGAACCCATAAGTCTCATACCCTACTAGTACAGATCTATGTAGATGATATTATTTTTGGTTCTACTGACTCAAAATTGTGCAGAAGTTTTTCCAACCTAATGCATTCTAAATTTGAAATGAGTGGCATGGGTGAGCTATCCTTCTTCCTAGGATTACAAGTCAAACAGCATGCTGAAGGCATCTTTATTTCTCAAACCAAGTATGCAAATGAATTGGTTAAGAAATTTGTCATGTCTGAAGCATCTTGTATGAAAACACCTATGCCTACTAATGCTGTATTGGATGCTGATGAACATGGGAAATCTGTTGATCAGACAACATATAGAGCAATGATTGGCTCTTTACTGTTCCTTACAGCTAGTAGACCAGACATAATGTTTGCTATATGTATATGTGCTAGGTTCCAAGTAAGCCCTAGAGAGTCACACCTAACACTAGTAAAGAGGATTCTCAAGTATGTTAAGAGTTATCCAAATCTAGGTCTCTGGTATCCAAAAGATTCAGCATTTAATTTAACTGGATTTTCTGATGCTGATTATGCTGGATGCAGAATTGACAGGAAAAGCACCAGTGGAACTTGTCAGTTCATTGGTGACAGACTTGTCTCTTGGTTTTGTAAGAAACAAACTTTTGTGTCAACTTCAACTGCTGAAGCTGAATATATGGCTGCAGGCAGTTGTTGTTCACAAATCTTGTGGATTCAAAACCAACTCCTAGACTATGGCTACAACTTAGAGAAGTCTAAAATCTTTTGTGATAACACCAGTGCTATTTCTATAGCTCAAAATCCAGTCCTCCATAGTAGGACAAAACATATATAGATTAGGCATCACTTCTTAAGGGATAATATTGAAAAGAAAAAAAATGAACTGCAATATATCCCAACTGACTTACAAAGGGGGGATATTTTCACCAAGCCCTTGGATGAAAAGAAACACACCATCTTCCTAAATCAGTTAGGAATGTTAGTTGGAGGAAGTCTAAAATAATATTCAAGACTTTAAAAGTTTAAAAATTGACCAAGACTAGGCAAACATCTTGATTTTTCTTAGTATCTAGAGTTTTTCTGGTCTCTGAACTGCGCTCGACGATTTTCCCCCAGATCGTCGAACGGAGATCGACGATTTCTGAAATCGTCGACCTGAGTTCAGAGCTTCTCAGATAGTATGAACTATCTCTTCCGGTCAGCGATGGTCGAACGACGCTCGATGATTTTGTTCTCTGAACAATCGTCGAACGGAGCTTGACGCTCTCCAATATCGTCGAACGGAGATCGACGATATTGCAGACTCTTCGGATTCCTTTAGAAGCCCCGATCGTCGAACTGAGTTCAACGATCTTTCCATTTCTGCGTCAAACCCTAATATAAAATTCATTTTTTGCCGTCGTTCTCCTTTTACGCTTTCGATTTCTTTGCAAACACTTTCTTTCCCTCCAAACATTTCTGCACTTGGTTGTTTTATTTGTTCATTCTTTGCAGGTAACCATGGCCGTTTCAGTTGCTGTTCTTGCCGCCATGAAATTTGATGTCGGTTTTGACATTGACATGGAGTCCTTCAGCAAAACAGATCAAGTTTTCCAGTACATCTTGGAGTTATTCAAAGAGCAGAAACTTGCTACAATCATGACCAATAGAATTAAACTTGATGCTGATGAGATTAAAGAGTGGGTCTACACTGCCAACAATCAGGATCAAAACACAATCGTTGGATCAATTTCTGGCACACAGGTACCCTTGACCCCAGCAATTTTGACAGAAGGTTTTGAGTTAAGTACTGGTGGAGAGTCTGCTGATTTATCTGGAGAGGAATATGCTGACTTGCTTGCAAGAATGGGTCATTCTGAGGCTAACCCTGCAAGCTGTTGAAGAAGAATCTGTATGTGGAATATAGATTCCTGGCTGATGTAGTTGGGAAGGTCCTATTGGCTAAGCACTCTGCCCATGATACCATTTCTAGGTATCAGCTCTGCTTAATGGGAGCCATAGTGGACAAGAAGAATCTGAACTGGGGAGAGATCTTCTTTGACCTAATTAAAAAGAAAATTAATAAGAGTTTTGTGAATTTTGGGAGAATTTTAGGCCTTTTTCTGCTGAATAGATGCCCTGCATTGCTAGTATCTTCTGGGATACACATAAATGCCTCCAAGAGACTGTCCTGTGCCCTGTTTGGTAAATGGGACAGGCAGATCATCAAGCCCAGCAGGCCCTCTTCCAGCACACCTTCAGGCACCAGGACTTCCATAGTCACTTCCCCTCAGGTCTCTGCCCATGTAGATGACCTGCCTACTGCTGCCTCTCCTCCTCCTATAATTCCATCTCTTCCAATTCCATCCACCATTCAAACTCCATCCACTATCATCATCTCCAGCCGTTCTCCAACATCTATACCATCTCCAATCCCTACTCTACCAACAACAGAAGAACCATTCCATCCATTATACTCCTACTCTCAACCAGACTCTGCCACATCACCCTCCATTCCCTCATTCAATCTCATTGATGATTCCTTCATAGATGACTCACCCTCCTCACCTCCTGAGCTACCCTCATCATCAACCTCTTACCAAGACCTTCTGCAAGAGATCATTGATCAACCCACCTTCACACCATCTATCTCCATCCCACTGTCCTCCATCACCACTTTACCCACACCTAAACCATCTCTTTCCCAATACACTAGCTCTCCTATACCATCACCAATAGCTCCACCTCCATCCTCTACCTCTGCTCCAGTCACTGCTGAGCAAGTAGGTATTCCAGCCCTTGCTGACAGGATCTATGAATTGCTAGCCCCCAGGCTATCTCTTCTCTTGGAGACCTCATTGGCTCCATTACTCCAGTCAGTGGCAGCTCTTTCTGCCAGGCTCTCTTCCTTATTCCCTCAGGCAGCCCCTTCAGCAGTGTGCCTTGATCCAGCTTTGTCTGAATCTAGGCAGGGGGAGATGCCCTATGAAGTGAGCTTGCCTGCTGTGTCTGCTGTTTCTTCAGCTTTTGTTGCTGCTACTGCTTTTGTTCTTCCTCAAGCTCCAGTTCCCCTTCCAGTTGCAGTCTTTCCAGTGGACATCAGGTCCTTGCTCTCTGAGTTTGATTCAATATATTTCAGTTGTCTACCAGAGAAAGCTTGTTTTCTGAATCTGAGAGAGAGTTGCTATCCAGCCCCCAGAGGATCTCTCCAAGGAAGAAGAAGAGGAAGTATGAGAAGGATTCCCTTGTGCCCTTCTCATTCTCCCTACCAACCTCATGTGATACCAGCAATATAACTTCCTTTGTTAATTCAGTATATGCTACTCCTGCTGAAAGCATGGTTGCTGTTTCTGATGCTGTTGTCCCTCCTGCTGAAGATAGTGTTGATGTATCTATTGCTATTAGTGCTGTCAGTGCTGCTGCTACTGTTGTTCCAGTTTCTGCTGATATCCTTATGACAGAGGCACATGATTTTGAGCCTTCTGTGTTTTCTGATGATATTCCTGCTGCTGATATTGTTGTTTCTGAAAGTGAAACTGTTGCTGCACCAACTGCTGTTATTACTACTGCCACAACTTCAGTATCTGCTGTTGTTACTGCTGCTTCAACCTTTGCTTCTGCTTCAACTACAATTTCTACAAGTGTTGTATCTGCTGCTGCTGCTCCAACCTCTGTTGCCTCATCTGCTTCAACCCAGCTCAAGAAAGATTTGATGAAAAGGATTGATGCTCTTTATGATGATCAAAGTTCTGAAAGTGATGAGTTCAAGACAGATTCTGATGATTCTTCTACTACCATTGCCAGAAAGAGAAAGGCAAGGAGCAAAGCCATGAAGAGAGTACCTCCATCCAAGGTCAAGGACAACAATGACATTCCATATTATATTCTTCATGACTGCCCCATAACTGAGCACTGGATGCAGTATTCAAAGAACCAACTCAAAGAAATGAAGAAAAAGAGAAAGTATGAAAAAGGCTCTTCTCAATTCCAACATCCTCATCCTCCTCCACCACCTCCTCCTGATGCAGGTGCAGCTGGAAGTTCAGCTGCTCAACCTCATGCCAAAAGCCAAACCTCCTATCAGCCACATGCCAGATCCTATCATAGAGGAATCCAGTCTAGATGCTCTCAATCCAGAAGAGGAAACTACAGAGGAAATCAAAGAGAAGTCCAGGTTTATTCTAAAGGATATTCAAGGAAACATCCCTACTCCAAGGAAGGACAAATTTCATCTGACACAACCTCTGGTCCTTTTCCCTATAAACTAAAGGAGGTGGTTTCATCCAGGCCTCCTCAGGACAATCCATCAAATAGATATGAGCCACCAGTGCCATTTGAAGATCCTGAAAACAATCCAACTGCTTGGACTGCAAGGATGAAAGAGCTTGTTGCACTGGACCAGATTAAGAAAGCTAAAGAGCAAGGCAGAGACTCCTCCAACATCACTACATTATCTGAACAGAGAAAGAAAGAGTTGGAAAGATATGGTTCTAGAAAATTCTTTGATTCTGATAGATACATGGAACTGCATCCTAAAGCTTTAGTTCCTAGGCCCAAACATCAAACTTTTTAGGTGCAGCAGATGATACAAGATCAAAGAAGGAAGCTCTCAACCCCAATAGAGAAATCAAACTCATTAAGAGCAAGGAGAAGAAATGACTATGTAAGGTGACAATCATCTTGACTTCTGATTATTATCTGGGATGATATATATCTGTGGTTCTGCAATTTGCTTTTCTGTATGATTGCTGTGTATGTTGTTATTTAATTTTTCCAAATTCTATAAATAGTAATCCTAACCCAAATAGGGGGAGATTGTTAGAACACCCTATTACTAATTTGGGTCAGGATCACTATGTCTCTAGGAAACCAGTTTTTGACCTCCTGTATAGATGTAAAGGTCAACTAGAATTGAGTCTAAGAGTTAGAAGTCTAGGTTTGAAAGCTGCCCTCAAGACCAAGAATTTTTCAGTTTGAGACTAAGTCATATCGTCAAGCTCAGCACGACGATTCATCGAACTCCAATCGACGATCGTCTAGCTCAACTTCGACAGATCGTCGAACTCCATTCGACGATCGCTGAGCTCAACTTCCACAAATCGTCTAACTACATTCGACGATCTGCGAGCTCAGTTCGACGATCTTGACTCAGTATTGGATCTCTATCTCTGAGATCAATTCGACGATCTTTGAGCTCAGATCGATGATATTTTTGTTGCTGTATAAGTCCATATCGCTAAGCTCAGTTCGACGATAGCAGATCTCAGTTCGACGTTTTCTGATGAGTTAAAGGATTTTTCAAGATTCAAATTCAGATCAGTTAAGGAGTTATTCAACAATTAATTCAGAAGATTTTCTAGCCGTTTTCATTTATTCTGGACCAAGTTTCAAGGGATTATCAAGGAATATTTCTTTGGACTTTCCTCCAGAAGACATTTGCAATTAAGGATGCAATTAATGCAGGCCAACGGCTATTCTTGACAGAGAATGTTTTTCTATTCAGTACCAGAGAATAAAAGACAAGATTTTTTTTGAATCTCTCAATCACTGAGCACTCAGAACACAGACAAGAAGAAGAAAAACAAAATATTTTCTGTCGCAAAGAATTCTCTCAAGAACACACATCCAAGGAGATCAAACTTTCTAAAATCTTCTGATCTCTCTTGTCTCAAGTGTTCAAGGCCAACATCTTTCAAGACTCCAGACACCTAATATTTCAGCTGTTGCTGAAATCATCATTTGCTGGAGATCATCTTCTGAAGGCCTATCACCCTACAACAAATCTTCTTTTCCTGAACATCTCAAGGACTCAGGGGGAGCTTTGACACCATCAAATCCACATAGTCTTCTCAGCTACTTTGAGAAAGAGAAGACTTCCATAAATCTCTCATCCCCATCTCTGTAAAGGGTTTCTCAAACTCCCTTCAAAAGTTTGAGTTTGGTTTTTGAGCACCTTGTCAAAAGCTCATTGGTAGCAAGACACCTGATCAAAAAATCTGATTTGGTTTTTGAGCACCTTATCAAAAGCTCATTGGTGCCCAGGACACCTGATCAACTCATCCTGCAGTAGATTCCTACCTAGGGTGGTAGAAGAGTGGATGTACCCAAGTTTAGGGGAACCACTATAGCTCCTTGTGTCTTCTGGATTGCTTGTCTTTATCTTTTGTTTCTGGCTGTGATATTTCTGTGATTATTTTGTGATTAGTGATTAATTTATGTTGTAGGTTATTCTGTGACTAGATTTAATAATTGCTTCCCTGTTCACTCAGATTACAACAATTGTTGTAAAAAGTTTTCAAGCACCATATACTATATTCACCCCCCCTTTAGAGTATATCAGATCTAGCTGCACTTTCATACGCCATAATAGTCAAAAATTATTATGGCTTCCATCATGACCGGGAATCGGAAGCCACAGTCAAAATGATCGATAGGGATGGTGATCTGGTTTGCGTTTGAGGAGTTGATTCTCTCGTTTGGCAGCCGAAGACGCGCGATCATCGGTCTGCCCTGCATATGCTTCTCCACAAAGTTATCCAGCTCAGCTTGGGTGAGCTGGCATTCCTTGTGATCAGCAGAGTGAAAAGCGGAAGCCGCATTGGTCCTAACCGCGCTCGCCTTGTCAAACCGCATCGACTTGGATTTAGCCCGCATCTTGTTTTTCTTGCGCAGAAATCGCCGGAATCACCTCTATTTATAGAAACCCAGGGAAGGTACAGTAATCAATGTCAAATCACGGCTGGACGTCAAGCCACGCGACCTCAACCTGCGATTGATATAGATTAGCATCACGGTCAAACCGCAGATCAGTTCGTTAGTCCGCCCGGCCATGTTCCTATACTTAGAATATTTTCGTAACAGCATAAGCGGATGTCATACTTCCAAGCCGGCGATCTGTTCGCCAGACCGCGCGACTAAGTTCATGTACTTGGATATTTCAGAACAAAGCACATATATGGTGGCCATAAAATATAAATCGCATAAACCGCAAATCGTTAGCAGAATAATAAACATACAACAATAGTTTACAGCGGCCAGTTTGTCCATCATCAAGAAAAGAATATATTACAACACAAAGTTCTGTTTATTCGCGCGGCTTAATTCACTCAAATCGCTCTGCCTTGCTTATCGCCCTCCTGTCCCTCTCGGCCTATCCACGCGACTTGATCACCGGTTTGAATAATCACAGTGTACACCTGGCTAACCAGATGGGGAAGTGAGTGCAGATACCGGTGAACCTGCGAGGCGTCGCGCTCTACTCTGACAAATGGAATCATTTGAAAAGCCCGAGCCACTAGCCGCTAGATACTGCGGCCTGCCCAGCTGTCGTGACCTCCGGAGGATTTGAAGTCTCACCAGAAGTCGGGCGGCCTATTTGTGGAAACTTTACAGAAGTCACTACTTCAGGCCGCTTGTCTCCGTCGGCCTCCGCTGGCGGACCTTGTTCTTTTCCTTCCTCAAGGCATCAAATTTCTTCTCTCTCTCTCTCACGTTGCCTGGCCATCAGCACCAGGGCTTGCATCTCCATTTTCTCTGTCCTCTCCTGCTCTAAGGCGGCCTGCAAATCCACTATCTTCCCCTCAGCGGCCTACAACGCGGACTGCAGCCTTGTAGTCTCTTGATCTAAGGCGGTCCGCAACTCTTGAATCCTTCTCTCAGCGGCCTCCTGTGCAGCCCACTGTTCGTCGTCCTTAATCCACAGGGCTTCGTCATGAGCACTCACAGTCGCCTGTAATGTGTCGACCTCCTTCTAGAACTCCACCATCATTTCATCGTGGACACTTGGCGGAGGCGGCGGCAGCATGGGCAAGAAGGAAGTCACGTCGCCCGATTTCATCGCGGCTTCTGGTTCACCTGCAGAAGATAAATTGCAGTCAGATTCAGTCGGATAATAGCGACCTTTTTACAAGAAAGTCGGTAGGATAAGACCGCCGATTTGGTTTTTATCTCCTTCAATGGCCGCGATATGGTATCTAAACACTGGCCGCCTGAATCTTTCGGGATCTATCCGCTTTATCTCTTCAGTTGAACCGTGGTCAGGATAAAGCTGGCCAGCAGATTTAAAATTGTGTTCACCAACTTCTTCCTTGACCGCGACTTGTAGAAATTTATAGTTCGCTTAACCTCCCATTGTTTACCTTGCAAAAGAGGAAATATGGTTGCCACCAATTTCCCAGCGATCAGCTTCTTCATCTCCTCCATCTTCTCTCGTAGTTTCAATTTTTTGGCTCCTTCAGAAACCGTGGAGGTCGGCCCGCCAAGCTTCTCCCCAGTGACTTTGACATCGGGGAAGTTGACCTCTTCAGAAGCCGCTTTGGTCGTCAACAACTTATCCTGCTGTTGTAAAGTCTCCATGCCCTTGAGAATGTCACTAATCGTCTCGCTAGCCTCGGATACATTCTCCAGCTCGTTCGGTTTGGAGTCTGGTGTGGATGGACTCTCGGGTACCTCTTTCTCACGCGGCCTATATTGAAGACTACCCGCTCCGGTCTTTACGTAAACATTACGGTTTCCGGCTTGCATCTTCCACACTTTCCTCTTCATCCTTTCTTTGAGGGTCTCACTCCTTTTCCTCTGCCATTTCAAGGAGCTGACTACCATTTTGTCCTCTTGCTCTTGTCAGCCAAAGACCGCGCGACCTCTAGTGTCTTCTCCAGCTCGTTGTCGTCAACCATGACTAGGTCGACTAGGGTGTGCAATTCGCGCGGCTTACCAGATTCTACACTTTTCTCCTCTGTCTCAGCTATTTTTAAGAGCGGTTCACCCGATGGAGAGTAAGTTATCTCAAAGGATTTGGCAGTCCCGGTTTGTCGTGGAGCAGCCGTCGAAACCTCTTCAGGATTGGTCGCAGCCGTCGAACCCGCTTAAGGATTGGTCACAGCCTTTGAAACTGCTTCAGGATTGGTCGCGACCTGCGAAGATTTGCCAACAGTCTTCATCGTCCCCTTTTCAGAACCAGGAGCCGCTAGAGTAATCGGCTTCTCAGTCTTCTCCACAGGCTGTTGATCAAAGCTTTTCGGTTTTCTGCTCCTGCTCTTTTTCTTCTCAGCCGATTTCTTATCACGGGCTAACACTGATGACATGACGTCCATCTTGAGGAAAGCTGCATCGGCTTGGAAAACTCTGACCACTAGTGGCGAGTATCGACCCATGACTTGGCAGGGATCTTGAAGAATTACAAGGTTCAGGGCATTTTTTAGACGCATATGCATTAAAGGCAGTCGCGGTCTCCGACATAGTTCTACATTTTCAAAGTTTTTCAGAAACTTAAAAATGTGGGGGATTATGTTAACCTAGAATCTACGACTGGTTCCCACTGCCATTAAGACCGGGCGGCCTGTGCCTTCTAGCAGCGACGCATGGTCATCAAAGAAATCGGGCGACCTTTGTTTTCTAGCCGTCACACATGTCAAGCTGGCTGGTCATCAGAGAAGCCGAGCGGTTTCCATATAAAGCCGTTGTCAGCACCGGACCTGCTCAACATCAAGGCCCAGGGCCCAGACCATCAGCTCGCAAGGAGGAATCAGCCAAGCTGTGCGGCTTCCCTCCTTTCTCCTTTTTTATTCATTTTTTTGACCTCACCTATGCCCGGTTCTCCTGTATCCCGGGCAGCCGGTAACTTTAGCCCTGTCTGCTTGTGCAGGCCCCCGAGCCTATAAATAGGGGGATGTTGCACTCCCCAAGAGATGCTGACTTATATCCAGGGAGCTCGCTTGTTAAGAGCTGCGGTCTCAAGCCTACTGTCTTGCGGCTTGATGTCTGGCCGGCTTTCCATTTTTCTCCTTCTTGTAACTGCTTCACTTCTAATAAAAGGAAAGCCCGTCGCAGGAGTAGAATTTAAGCCGCGGCGGGCGAACTCTGCTGTTGCCGCTACCAGCGGCCTCACTTTCTGTCCCTCTACTACAACTATTAGTAACCGGCTATTCGACAGTCACCTCTTTTCCCTTCCTTTCCCCGGTGCTCGAACCGTCAGCTGGTGGTGTCCGACTCCCTTTTCGATTTCGTTCATCAACACAGATGGTTTGTGCGCATTGGGGTTTCTCCCTTGGCATAGTGCCTTATGGTTGAGTCTGTGCGTGTTGTGGATTTTCATCCCCGGCACATTACCTTAGCTTGGTTTGTGCGCATTGGGGTTTCTCCCTGGAATGGTGAATGGTGTTAACCCCAAATTCCACAGCAAGTCCAAGGTCCCAGGCCCATCAGTGGTGGACTCTGTTTGGCAGTCCGCCGAGCTCGGCAAAGCATCGACATTCTTCAAGTACAAGGGTTAATCCCCTTTAGCGGCGGACTCTGTGCTCAGTCCGCCCAGCTCAACATGCCCTAATAGATCAGCTAAGGATTGATCCCCTCTTCAAGCGGACTCAAAGGTCAGTTCGCCCAGGCCGCGACCCTCCATCAGGATCGCGCCTTGAAGCAGTAGGTGGAAGCATCAGCCCGCGAGCCCTGTCCGCCCCTCTTGTGAGGACTGGCGTGTCTTTTCTTTTTGCTTCTCGTCACCGCTGCCAGGTTCTCCTGTACCCCGGGCAGTCAGTTATTTTAGCCCTACCCATTTGGGCAGGCCCCCTAACCTATAAAAAAAGGCGAAGGGTGCACATATAGCACACTGACTCGTGCCATGGATGCTTCTTATTAAAGACTGCGGAATCGAATCTCAGGCTCTGCGGTCTCCAGCTTTCTTTGCACTTGCACTTTTCCTTTAGTCAACCCTGTAATCAAACTCATTTTCAATCAAAGGAAAGCCTGTCACAAGAGAGGCATTCAGACCACGACAGGCGAAGTCTGTTGTTACCATGACTCACGGCCCTGCTGTTCTTTTTCTCTCGTCTGCTTAGTAGATTGCTACTTTAGTTGCCTTTTTCCTTCCATTCCCTGGTGCCCGAACCGTTAGCTGGTGGTGCTCGACTCCCTTTCTCTTTTCGTACATCAACATTTAACACGCGACCTTCAGATCAAGTTGTATTTTGAATCTAGTGGACAGAATGTCAGATCGCCGAGCCCGCCATTCAGACCGCTTCAGTTCTCCAGAGGACTCTCTATGGGAAGCCTTGAAACAATCAGTCAGGCTTTGCTCGTGTTGGGTACATTGGTTCAAATGTACCTGATTTGAAGAAGCCTCACCCAACTCAATGATATACATCAAAATGTATTTGATGTATTTTGAGTTTACATGTGCAGGTTAAGTATCTGCAGGAAAGAAGTAAAAGTTTCTAAGTCCATGTGTCGACACCCAGAGGAAAAGTGTCGACACTTAAGAAGACTTGTGTCGACACCCAGGCAAGCAATGTCGACACTTGGAGTCATTGTGTCGACACCAGGGATGCTGAGTCGACACTAGACAGAAAGTGTCGACACAAGGAGCTGTGTCGACACTCAGTGAAGAAAAGCCAGTAAAGCTGTGTCGACACTTAGCAGTTGTGTCGACATCCAGAAAAACTGTGTCTACATCAGAAAGTGTCGACACTTGGAGGTTGTGTCGACACTCAGCAAAAGTCTGCAGAGACTAAGTACAAGTGTCGACACCCAGAACAATGTGTCGACACTCAACAGAAGAGTCAACACTTGAAGTAAGTGTCAACACCCAGAACAATGTGTCGACACTTAGCAGAAGAGTCAACACTTAAAGTAAGTGTCGACACCCAGAACAATGTGTCGACACTTAGCTGAAGACTCAACACTTGAAGAAAGTGTCGACACAAGGAGCTGTGTCGACACTTAGCAAAGAACAGCAAAGTTCAACAAAATATTCTAAGTACAAGTGTCGACACTAAGGGAATGTGTCGACACTCAGCCAGAGTCTCGACAGAAGAAGAAAGTGTCGACACCTAGAGCAATGTGTCGACACTCAACAAGTATCAACACTGATGACATGTGTCGACACTTAACAGATTCAACACATGAAGATGTGTCGACACAAAGGTGTTGTGTCGACACTTAGAAGAATTCAGCAAAATACTGAAGTACAAGTACTTGTGTCGACACTCAATTTCAGTGTCGACACATGAAGTAGAAGTAGTGTCGAGATAAAGAATCAACAACACAAGGAGTTGTGTCGACACCTTGTAGACTAGTGTCGACACTTAGACAACATGTGTCGACACTTGGTCTATAATTGTCGACACTTAAAGATAGAAAGTCTCGACACTTACAGACAGTTACAGTTATTTCAAGAACTCACTGGATGACTTGACAACTGCCTTTCCAGCCGGTCTACAGCACCTGTCAGAGTTGTCAGAATTCAGTTATGGACCGGATCAGCCGGTTACCATGAAGAAGGCCTATAAATAGGCCTATACTGTCTACAGAAGAGGATTGATCAACAAGTTGTTGAAGTTGTCAAAGTTCAGATCAAGTAATTGTCTAAAGAAGATCTAGCTATCAAGTGAAGATCTAAGAAGTTGGAGAGAGAGAGCTCCATCCAAGAAATCAGCTGTTGGAACCCAGCTGAGAAGAAGGATTCAGATTAGTCTGAATCTTAAGTAGCAGAGATCAAGGATCAACTGCAGAAGGAGTCAATCTTATTGAGTTCTACTTTCAAGAAGCTTTGAAGAAAGCTAAGTCAGATTGAGTCCAGCTGAGTTCATCCAAGAACTCATCAAGAATCTCACAACTTATCTCTCTTTCATCTAAGTTGTTGAGTTTATACATTTTGTATTCATTATAACTTGTAGGATCCTTAGGGATCTGAGATTGTAAGCCTGCAATTATAAAGGCTGAGGGTAGGAGAGTTAAATCTCTAAGTGTAGGCCTTGGTGGCTGAGTGTAGGCCTTGGTGGCTGAGTGTAGGCCTTGGTGGCTGAGTGTAGGCCTTTGTGGCTGAGTGTAGGATATGTGAAAAGCTGAGTTGTAGGGCTTTGGGCTTGAGGTGTAGGAGCCTATTTTGGGTTCTGAGATAGTGAAGAAGTTTGGCCGAATCTAGTACACTGCTAGATAGGCGAAGGGGGAAAGTGGATGTACCCAAAGCTTGGGGAACCACTATAAAACTCCGTGTCTACTGTGTGATTGTTATTGGCTGTGATTGTTGCATATGTGCTGTGATATAGTAGATAGAATTCTATGATATTAACTGATTGCTGCCATAAAAAGTTAAAAAGAATTTGGTCACCTATTCACCCCCCCCCCCCCTCTAGGTGTTTAGGTACTATATCTTTCAAGTGGTATCAGAGCCAGGTTACTCAAAAAGGACTAACAGTCTGAGTAGATCCTGTTGGCAGATTCAGGTTAAGTCAATTACAGATTCAAGAAAATCAAGAACCATGGGTTCCACTAAAAATCACAAGGAATTGGGATCAATGAAACTACCTATATGTAGGAAAGAAATCTTTGGGATCTGGAAGGAAAGGGTGAGACTCTTTATGGAAGCTTCAGACCCTAGGATTTATATCACAGTGAAGGAAGGGCCATATGTGGCCATGAAGGTGTCAGTCCTAGATGCTAATCAGAGAACACCAAAGGATTTCTCTGAAATGACAAATGATGAGATTGTCCTAGCCACCATGGACAAAAGGGCTCAAAACATTATAGTGAGTGCCATAGATGATGCAACTTTTCAGAATCTAATACACTGTAAGACAGCCAAAGAGATGTGGGATACACTTATTGTGTACATGGAGGGTTCTGAAGAAGTCAGGCAAGACAGAAAATCCTTGCTAAATCAAGAGTATGAAAGTTTTAGACAAGGAAAGGGTGATAGCATAACAAAGTGTTATAAGAAGTTCTACAGGATAGTGAATGAACTCATGTCCTATGACAGAGAGTTCAGTAATTATGAACTCAATGACAAGTTTCTAAGGTCTCTAACAAAAGATTGAGACACCAAGATCTGTGCCATTAGAGAAATGGCTAAGTTGGCAGAAATTCCTCCACCTACACTGTTTGGCAAACTGTTGTCTTATGAAATGCAGTTGACAGTGAGGAAAGAAGAGGAGAAATCCACAAGAAATGAACACAAGGAAAGGACAGTGGCCTTCAAAACAGAAGCCCCCAGAAGGTACAAAGGTAAGTCACCAACTCCACCTCCAAAGGTTGCTGAAACTGAGTCAGATGAGTCAGCAAGTACAAAGTCTGAAAGCAGTGAAAGTGATGAGGACTTTGCTGCCTTCACTAGACATTTTCAGAAGTTCTTGAAGAAGAAACAGTGGAGGACAAGGCCTTCTACTTCACAGGGAAAAGAAGACTTTTATCAGAATAAAAAGGCTTCAAAGAAGGATAGAAAAAAGACTAAGTCTAGCAAGGCAACACTTTTAAAAATAGTGTGCTATTGCTGCAATAGACAAGGCCATGTTGTTGCAGATTGTCCTGAGAAGAGAAAGGAGTCTAGTGACAAGAAGAAGACTCATTTCAAAGGCAAGAAAGAAAAGTCATTTGTTGCCAAAAAGGAGAAGACCCTGTCAGATATCTCTATTTCAGAAACTGAGTCAGATACTGAGGCATATATAGGGCTGTTTGCTGAAGAAGAAGAAGAGTTCATGCAGATTATGGAGTCTATATATGAACAAGAAGACAGTCAATGCCAAGGGCTAATGGCATTGACAGAAAGTGACAGAATCCTGGAGCAGCCAGGACCCAGTAAGGTACAAAGTTCAACTTTAAGTTCAGTTTCTTGTGCCAGTACAAAATCAGATTCATCTTCATCAAGTGATGAGAGTGTATCTGAGTCTAAAGAAGATATTCATCAGCTGATATATGAATATAAAGTACTGTTGCTAGCTTACAAGAAGAGGAAGTCCCTAGCCAAAAGCCAGGCAAAGGAAATTACAAATCTCAAAGCTGCAGCAACAGATTCTGAGAAATTGTTTGATCAAAAGCTAAATGAGATAGCCAGACTGAAGCACATAACTGTGATTCAGATGGGGACTATCACATATAAGAATGATCAAATCAAGAGTCTGGAGATTATCCTTCAGAAGGAGAAAGACTTGGTTGCTAGGTTTTCTAAACCTAAGTCTATTTTACCCATAATTGATGAATTTATTCATCACAAAGGTAAAGCTGGACTGAGTTTTACAAGACCTGCAAGGACTGTTCAGTCCAAGTCTATGTCCAAGGGCAAAGCCCCAACACTCAACAAGCCAGCTGTGGATAAAACAGCTAAGACTGTACCTAAGCAAAGGTACAATAAGTTTGAGTGTTGGTGTTGTGGCAAGATAGGCCACTTTGCAATGGACTGTTGGCATAATGCTAGTGCCAAAGTGAGTAGCAATCTGCCTGTTGGAAAACCAGCAGGTAGTCTTGTCAGGATGTAAAGTAACAAATACCAAGGACCCAAGAATACTTTGGGTTCTAAGGTTCATTAATCTGTTTTGCAGGTGAGTCCAAGTTGCCATGCCCCAATATGGTACTTGGACAGTGGATGTTCCAGACATATGACTGGAACAAAGGGATTACTAAGGGACTACATTCCAATCAAAGATGGTCCAAAAGTCACCTTTGGTGGTTCTGAAAAGGAATCATCAAAAGATTTGGTAACATTTCTAGTAACTTAGTTACCATTACTCAAGTGGCTTATGTTAAAGGGTTGAAACACAACCTAATAAGTATAAGTTAATTAAGTGATGTAGGGTATGACATCTCATTTGTTAAGAATGGTTGTCATATCAAGAGGTCAACTGATCAAGAGATCATTTTGATAAGTTATAGAAAAAGAAATGTCTACTGCTTAGACATTATGTGTGAGACCAATGGTTCTCAAGTATGTCTTGTAGCTGATGAGAAAGTCTCTCATTGTGTCAAATGGCACAAGAGGCTAGCCCATCTAAATTACAAGACAATTGGCAAACTCTTTAGCAAAGAGTTAGTGAGAAATGGTCCTCAAGTTAAGAGTGTTAAAGATGGTATTTGCTCATCTTGTCAAAAGGGAAAGCAGACTAAATCCACCTTTAGTAGCATACAAAACAAAGATGTTGTGAGGTGTTTATACCTCTTGCATATGGATCTCTTTGGTCCAATGCCAGTTCACATCCTAGGTAGGAAGGTCTATACCTTTGTAGTTGTAGATGACTACTCAAGGTTTTCCTGGGTGTTCTTCTTAAGACAGAAATCTGAAACACCCAATGTCTTCTATAGCTTTGTTAGACAAATTCAGAATGAACTAAGTAGTACAGTGGTCAAAATAAGAAGTGACCATGGTACAGAGTTTCAGTCTGATAACATGACAAAACTATGTGAAGAATTTGAGATATTTCAAGAGTTTTCTTCACCAAGAACACCTCAGCAAAATGGCATTGCTGAGAGGAAGAATAGAACTTTGATTGAGGCTGGTAGGACCCTATTAAGTGATACATCACTACCAGAATATTTCTGGGCTGAAGCAGTTAATACTGCATGCCATGTTATTAATAGGGCTACCATTACTAAAGGCCTCAACAAGACCCCCTATGAGGTTGTGAAAGGTAGGAAACCAAACCTATCCTACTTCAGGATCTTTGGTTGCAAATGCTTCATACTTAACAATGGAAAGTCTTACTTGACTAAGTTTGCTGCCAAGTCCCAAGAGAGAATTTTTGTTGGGTACAGCAACAATAGTAAGGCTTATAGAGTCTACAACTTGTCTACTCGAGTTGTAGAAGAGACTATACATGTAGTATTTGATGAAACTAGGCTTATTAACAATGAGTTGTCTAGTAGTGTATGCATCCCCACAGGTTTAACAAAGAAGATGGACAAGCTCACTCTAGAAGAAGAATCTACTACAAGACAGCAAGTAGAAGACATTGGCTGTTGTCCCGGGGGAGTACTACATGTACCAAATGCAGAAGAAGTACAAGGAGTACAGCAAGATGATGAAACTGAAGAGGTTCAACCAGAAGTCAGGATGCCTCCAGCCAATAGGCATCTTAGAGATCATCCAGTAGAGCAGATTATTGGAGATCCAAGACAAGGGGTACAAACAAGAAGCAGAAATCTGAATGCAGCAATCTACTCCAGTTTTCTATCTCAAGTTGAACCAAAGAAGAAGCAATTCTAGATCCACAATGGACTGAAGCAATGCAAGAAGAGCTGAATCAGTTCAAGAGGCGCAAGGTCTGGGAACTTGTTCCTAAACCTAAAGACCACAATATAATAAGAACCAAGTGGATCTACAGGAATAAGATGGATGAACAAGGAGTCATTATTAAGAACAAAGCAAGATTAGTTGCTAAAGGATATAGGCAGGAAGAAGGTATTGACTTTGACCAAACCTTTGCTCCAGTAGCCAGACTGGAAGCCATAAGGATGTTCCTGGCCTATGCAACTTTTCAAGGATTCAAAGTTTACCAAATGGATGTCAAGTCAGCATTTCTAAATGATAATCTTAAAGAAGAAGTCTATGTGGAACAACCCTCAGGTTTTGTTGATTCAACTCTACCTAATCATGTCTATAGACTTAGGAAAGCTTTATATGGGTTAAAGCAAGCCCCTAGGGCTTGGTATGAAACCCTATCTAGTTTCCTCATTAAGAACAAGTTCTCAAGGGGGAAAATAGATAAGACTCTATTCCTTAGGGAATCTAGAGGCAAAGTAATACTAGTCCAAATATATGTAGATGACATTATATTTGGGTCTACTGAAAGTAGCCTTTGCAAAAAGTTTGCAAAGCTAATGCAAGGTCAATTTGAGATGAGTAGTATGGGAGAGCTAAAGTTCTTCTTGGGTCTCCAAGTAAGACAGACTGAGAATGGTTTATCCATATACCAGTCCAAGTTCACCCTAGAACTCATAAGGAAGTATGGTATGGATTCATCCAGCACCATGAAGACTCCTATGGGGTCAAGTATGTCTCTTAGCAAGGATGATGCAGGGAAGCCTGTAGATGAAACCTTGTATAGAGGGATAGTTGGCTCCCTATTATACTTGACTGCAAGTAGACCAGATATCATGTATGCTACATGTGTCTGTACAAGGTATCAAGCCTGCCCTAAAGAGTCTCATTTGACAGCAGTCAAAAGAATATTGAGATATCTAAAGGGCACTCCTTATCTAGGCCTCTGGTACCCTAGGAATGGGGATTTTGATCTAACAGGTTATTCAGATGCATACTTTGCAGGATGCAAAGAAGATAGAAAAAGCACTACTGGAACCTGTCAATTCCTAGGTGGAAGACTGATTTCTTGGAGTAGAAAAAAGCAAACAAGTGTGGCTATCTCCACTACAGAATCAGAGTATGTGGCTGCAGGAAGTTGCTGTGCTCAACTTCTATGGATACAACATCAGCTTGAGGACTATGGATTTCAGGTAAGTAGAACACCACTCTTCTGTGATTCTACTAGTGTTATTTCAATAGCAAATAATCCTGTATCCCATAGTAGAACAAAACATATTGAAATTAAATATCATTTTCTTAGGGAGCATGTAGAAAGAGACGATATTTTACTTGAATATGTTAGAACAGATAATCAACTAGTTGATATGTATACTAAGCCCCTAGAAGAAGCTAAGTTCAATAGGTTTAAGATTGAACTAGGAATGATAAACTTAGAGTAAGTTTATAGTATTGGAAATTGGCTAAGTAAAAAGGTGTCGACATACAGAGATATCTGTGTCAACACAGAAAATTGGTGTCGACACTTCAGGGAAAAGGTGTCGACACATCTAGAAAGTTAGTGTCGACACTTCAGAATATTAGTGTCGACACATGACAAGTTGGTGTCGACACAACCAAGGTGGTGTCGACACATAGTGTTTACTCAGAATTATCTAAGTAAAGTCTCGACTAAATGTCGAGTTAAGTGGTGTCGACACATAAACAAGTGTCGACACATATAATCTGTTGACTAAACTTGTGTCGACACATAGGTGTCGAGACATTATAAGTCAGTGTCGACACTTATTGCCAGTGTCGACACAATTTAAGTTGGCTGCCCGCCTTTTCATCTTCAAAATTAGAAAGGTATAAATAGGGTTTTGTCTTAGTTTGTCGACACACTTTCAAAAGTTTCGAGACCAAAACTTCTGTGTCGACACCTCTCTTCTCTCAAGTCAAAATTCTTCAAACCCTAATTGCGCCAAAGCTTGAGGAGAACGTCAACGAAGGCTACGAGCTGGTGCGCAATGCTTTTGATGATGCCGACCAAGACATCAAGACTGTCCTAACCCTAGTAGCCGACTCAGGGTTAGAATATCTTGTTTCAGAGCCAACGAAAATTTGGAAGAAGGAAGTCTTGGAATTCATCAATGGAGCTAAGGTAGATGAAACTGGATTCAAGATCAAATCCAGAGTCCATGGCGCGAAGGTGAAGGTATCACCTAAGAGCTTGAGGAAGATTCTACAGCACACAAGAACAAAAGTAGAAGATGAAGTTACAGCTTCTAAGACCAGGGAAGCTCTAACTTGGTGTGGACTAGATTCTAAGATGAAGATTGGTTCAGTCTTCAATAGAAAAGGCATGAACAGTCATGGGAAATTCCTGTCTGAAATTGTTGGGAAAGTCATATTGAGCAAGCCAGGAGGGCATGACAGAGTGTCTGCCTACATGTTTAGTATTATGACTAGGATTATCTTCACTCTGAACACTGACTGGTCTGTTATAGTGTTTGAGAAAATCAAGGAAAGCCTGAAGAAGCCCAACCTGGGCAGAATTTTAAGTCTTTACCTTGCTGGTGTTATACCTGAAGTTATGGGTCAGGCTGCTGGAAGTAAAATAAATCATATGAGGAAAATGGATCTGAGAATATTCTCTAGATGGGACAGGGTGTTGACTAAGGAGATGCCAACCCCTGAGAAGATAATTTCTGAAAAAGTATCACCACCAAAGAAGAAGAGGAAAGCTGCTCCAGTGGCTCAAGTGTCCACTAGCAGCTCTGACAGTGAAGAACAAGTTGTCTTCTCACCAGATGAGAATGAGGAAGGACCTGCTGTAAAATCTCCAGCTCCTCAAGATGTTGCTGAGATCCAGGGGAGCTACCTCTAGCTAGCCTCATACACAAGGATCACATCCAGGGGGAGTCTCTAGTTGTAGAAGACATAACTACACTAGAAAGTGAACAAGCAACCAACACAATACTAAAGGTAATCACTGAACTAAATGCTTTAGATTTTCCTATAGAGGATACTGATTTGTCTAATGTTCATCAGCAAACTCAGCTGGATAGCCAAGTCCCAAATGCTGTCATGGAAGACACATCTGTTGAAGTTGTAGTTATTGATCCAGTGGTTGAAGAGCCCAGAATTTCTCCTGCTCAGTCTCCACAAGAATACACCATGGAAGATTGATTCCTAAATCTGGATCAAGCAGATTTTGACAAGGAACCTGATGCTGCTGAGAGGGAGAATGCTCCAGTTGAGGGGGAGCAAGTTGTACTTGTTGAAGATTCTGTAAGGCAAGAACCTGAGAAGGCACCAGATGTCCAAAAGGAGTTACCCCCAAGCCCTAAGGAGAGGGTAGAAATTGCTAGCTCCTCAGCTTTAGAAGATGAGGAAGCTGTAAGGGAAAGGAAAAAGAAAATTTATGTCTTCAAAATAAGGAGCCAGAGTTATAAGAAGGCTCTCCAAACTGTTGCTCCACAGTCTGCACTACAGCCAGCCCCAGCTTTTGATTATAGTGCACTGATGGTTGCTATGCAGATCAAGCTGGATGAGCATAAAAAAGCAATAGAGACTTATGTGGATGAAGGGCAGAAATCATTACAGTTTGATTTGGCCCAGGATATTAAGTCAATAAGATTTGAAATGAATCTTAACAAGAAAGAGATGATAGACTGCTTCCACAAAGGGGGGAATGCAGTGGTGTACTTAGCTACACACCAAGAAAAGATTAAGGCTCAAGTAGATGACATAGCCCTGAAGCAAGGATATGTACTTGAAAATCAACTCAGAATGAATGACAATTTGACAGAATCCCACAATGCTATTGTCACAGAAATAAAGAACATAGCTGCTAGACCTTCTACCTCTACTGCTGTTAAAGCTGAATTTGACAAAGTATTCCAGGAAGAAATCACTGCTGTTAAGACTGCCATTCAAGAATCTCAAAAGATCATAACTGACAAACTCCAAAGGTTAAAACCTTTCTTTAAAGATGGAGTTAATTATTTGGATAATCAAGTCAGATTTCAAAACGATGATGTCAGAGATCATGTAGAAAGAGAAGTCATAAAAGGGGGAGAGGGTTTTAGTCAAAGCTAGCTCTGCTCATGCCAAGTGGATATCTAATTCCATCAGAGCTACACTGGGTTATCCTCCTCTTTGTGATGATGACAATGTTGCTGAATCTGGAATTCATCCTGCATATCTAGGAGGGGAGCAACCTGAAGTGGCTCAAGTTATCTACCCTCCTCCAGATTTTGACATGATTCATGCTGACATACAGTCCATGTATAGCCCACCTGGGGGTAAGGACAATGTAATTATTGAGAAAGTTGATCAGCCTATATCTGAAGCTATGCAAGAGGCACTGCAGAAAGAAGAAGAGACAAGACTGTCTAAGAAGAGGTTTAGGGAACAAGCTGAACAAAGGCCAGACTTTGAGCAGTGGAGCCCTACCTCAAGAAATATCATTTTGACTGCCTGGAAAGCTGCCAAAGATAACATTGAAGACAGGAATAAGTGGTTCTCTGAAACTGAATGGAGGATACATGAATCAAGGCAGGAGGCCATAATTCAATATAGAAGGAAGGCCAAGATGGGAAAGCTACCTCCTACAGTTCTGGAGCCTAGCAAGTACTTTCCTAAGCCTTATCATTATTTTGAGAGGCAAAAGATTAAAGCAGAAGAACTTAAGAAGAAAGATCTGAAAGGCAAGAAGCCTGCTGATGCAGAAGTTGCTGAAGCTCCTATTCAAGCCAGAGTTCAAGCTGGAAAAGGAATAGTCATTAAGGAGGCTGAACAGAAATAACTTAGAAAATTATTAAGTTTACTATGTATTCTTTTGATATAAAACATTCTGTAAACTTTAGAATTTTATATATGACAAAGTATTGGAACAATGTTTTGTGTGATAAATTAGCTATGTGTTAAATTTATTTCATAATTGTTCTGAGATGTTATCTGATTATGCATGTTTGTTTAATACATGTGATGTACTTTCCTGTTTACATAATCCTGGTTTACATCATTTTGTAATTTTATTATGAATGGTGTATATCATTGACTAAGGGTTATGCCTTCTCCAAATAGGGGGAGATTGTTGGGTACATTGGTTCAAATGTACCTGATTTGAAGAAGCCTCACCCAAATCAATGATATACATCAAAATGTATTTGATGTATTTTGAGTTTACATGTGCAGGTTAAGTATCTGCAGGAAAGAAGTAAAAGTTTCTAAGTCCATGTGTCGACACCCAGAGGGAAAGTGTCGACACTTAAGAAGACTTGTGTCGACACCCAGGCAAGCAGTGTCGACACTTGGAGTCATTGTGTCGACACCAGGGATGCTGAGTCGACACTAAACAGAAAGTGTCGACACAAGGAGCTGTATCGACACTCAGTGAAAAAAAAGCCAGTAAAGCTGTGTCGACACTTAGCAGTTGTGTCGACATCCAGAAAAACTGTGTCTACATCAGAAAGTGTCGACACTTGGAGGCTGTGTCGACACTCAGCAAAAGTCTGCAGAGACTAAGTACAAGTGTCGACACCTAGAACAATGTGTCGACACTCAACAGAAGAGTCAACACTTGAAGTAAGTGTCGACACCCAGAACAATGTGTCGACACTTAGCAGAAGAGTCAACACTTAAAGTAAGTGTCGACACCCAGAACAATGTGTCGACACTTAGCTGAAGACTTAACACTTGAAGAAAGTGTCGACACAAGGAGCTGTGTCGACACTTAGCAAAGAATAGCAAAGTTCAACAAAATATTCTAAGTACAAGTGTCGACACTAAGGGAATGTGTCGACACTCAGCCAGAGTCTCGACAGAAGAAGAAAGTGTCGACACCCAGAGCAATGTGTCGACACTCAACAAGTATCAACACTGATGACATGTGTCGACACCAAGAAGCAGTGTCGACACTTAACAGATTCAACACATGAAGATGTGTCGACACAAAGGTGTTGTGTCGACACTTAGAAGAATTCAGCAAAATACTGATGTACAAGTACTTGTGTCGACACTCTATTTCAGTGTCGAGACATGAAGTAGAAGTAGTGTCGAGATAAAGAATCAACAACACAAGGAGTTGTGTCGACACCTTGTAGACTAGTGTCGACACTTAGGCAACATGTGTCGACACTTGGTCTATAAGTGTCGACACTTAAAGACAGAAAGTCTCGACACTTACAGACAGTTACAGTTATTTCAAGAACTGACTGGATGACTTGACAGCTGCCTTTCCAGCCGGTCTACAACAACTGTCAGAGTTGTCAGAATTCAGTTATGGACCGGATCAGCCGGTTACCATGAAGAAGGCCTATAAATAGGCCTATACTGTCTACAGAAGAGGATTGATCAACAAGTTGTTGAAGTTGTCAAAGTTCAGATCAATTAATTGTCTAAAGAAGATCTAGCTATCAAGTGAAGATCTAAAAAGTTGGAGAGAGAGAGCTCCATCCAAGAAATCAGCTGTTGGAACCCAGCTGAGAAGAAGGATTCGGATTAGTCTGAAACTTAAGTAGCAGAGATCAAGGATCAACTGCAGAAGGAGTCAATCTTATTGAGTTCTACTTTCAAGAAGCTTTGAAGAAAGCTAAGTCAGATTGAGTCCAGCTGAGTTCATCCAAGAACTCATCAAGAATCTCACAACTTATCTCTCTTTCATCTAAGTTGTTGAGTTTATACATTTTGTATTCATTATAACTTGTAGGATCCTTAGGGATCTGAGATTGTAAGCCTGCAATTATAAAGGCTGAGGGTAGGAGAGTTAAATCTCTGAGTGTAGGCCTTGGTGGCTGAGTGTAGGCCTTGGTGGCTGAGTGTAGGCCTTGGTGGCTGAGTGTAGGCCTTGGTGGCTGAGTGTAGGCTTTGTGAAAAGTTGAGTTGTAGGGCTTTGGGCCTGAGGTGTAGGAGCCTGTTTTGGGTTCTGAGATAGTGAAGAAGTTTGGCCGAATCTAGTACACTGCTAGATAGGTGAAGGGGGAAAGTGGATGTACCCAAAGCTTGGGGAACCACTATAAAACTCTGTGTCTACTGTGTGATTGTTATTGGCTGTGATTGTTGCATATGTGTTGTGATATAGTAGATAGAATTCTGTGATATTAACTGATTGCTGCCATAAAAAGTTAAAAAGAATTTGGTCACCTATTCACCCCCCCCCCTCTAGGTGTTTAGGTACTATATCTTTCAGCTCGCGCTGACTCAGCATCTTGCGCACCAGGCCACAGAAAATCCTGCAGACACTCCAGTCCCTAGACTCCAGTCCGCCACTCGCTATTCCGCTGAACTCCTCTTCGGTATTCTCCAGCGGTCACTCCTTACCCTCACCATCCAGCTCAGTCCGCAGATCCTCTGCGGACTCAAGAGGAGTAGTTCACCTCCTTCATGGATTTCTTCAGGGAGGCGGCCAGGGGCACTCCTGCCCGCCAGCTCAATTTCCCAGATCGCAGTCCGCAGAGAACACGGACCCTTCTGCTCCAGTCTGCCCTTCTTATCCAGTTGAGTTTGAAACTTCCTCTCCCTTCATCGATCGAATCCGATTGGAGTCACCAACCAGTGACTTCAGAGAGCCTCATCTTCCCTTCTACTCAGGGGAGACTGATCCTGTCACCCTTCTCCTGACATTCGAAGGGGCTGTTGCACTGAGATGCCTCTTCGACTCAATAAAGTTCAAGATCTTGGCCACCACTCTCAAAGGACAGGCGAGGGAGTGTTTCTATGAGCTACCTCCAGGCACAATCTCTTCTTTTGTTGAACTCCGCAGTGAGCTCTTGCTGAGGTTTGCTACCTCTAAATAGAGAAAAGATGGACAAGCCGCTCTCTTTGAAATCAAGCAAAGGGATAACGAATCGGTTGCTCGATTCGTTGATCGCTTTCAGAAAGAGATCCAGGGGGTGAGGAATGTGAACCCCAATTATTATAAGGTTTCCTTAATTCATGGCCTCCAGGAAGGAACCCTGAAGTTCAAAGCAACCACAAAAGCACCAGCAACATACCAAGAGTTGATTGACATGGTCAACCACTTCATTGAGGGAGAGAATGCTAACCCGACCTATATTTCATCCCTGACAGCTAACGCTGAAGGAAGGGATGCCTCCAACTCTTCTGGTTACAACCATAATCATCATAAGCCTCCTCATCCAGATTTCCAGCCTTCTCCTCAGAGGGGGCCAGACTTCAGTCATAAAAAACTTTTATTGGCCATCAACAGTTTCATGAGCAGAGACTGTCGTTGGCCACCGCTCCCGCCTTACCGCAACAAGCGCTCCCCATTCTCCAGGAAGCTCTACCTGCTCAGAGGCAGCCTGACAGCAACTCATTGGAGGAGTTTGCAGATGTTGGTCTAGACATTGATGAGGTCATCCAGATCCTACAGATGAAATTAGATGAAAAGAATCAGGGGACTCCAATAGAGTGGAGGCAAAGGAACAGTGCTCAGTACTGCGAAATCCATGGAGATAAAGGTCATTCCACTGAATACTGCAAAGCTCTTCGTCAGCTGAAGGAGAGACTGCTTGCCGAGGGCAAGATCAAGGACCTGGGCAAGAAAGAAGCTTCTTCAAAGCCGTCCACCTCCAAGGGCAAGGAGGTGGCATAAGCCCATTGGGTGTGTGAAGATATTAAAGATGTAGGCCGTCTGGGGCCTATCAATGTTCTGATTGAATGCTTTGTTGTTGGTGATGAGGGATCCTTGGGGCGACTCTTCTACATTCATGGTGTACCGGGGACCGAGTCAACTCAGAAATCTTTAATCGTGAGGGTCTCTCGAGCAAAGGTCGCCACTTCCTCTTCCTCTGCTCCATCAAGAGGAGATGTCATTTTTAGTCAGGCCGATCTTCCTCAAACTGCAAATCCATTTGACGATGCTGTCGTAATCAAGGCAGCAATTGAAGATTATACCGTGGACAGAATCCTTATTGATACTGGCAGTTCAGTCAATCTTCTATTCAAATCAACCTTCAAGGCCCTAAAGACTGGGAAGCCTTTGCTTTCCATCGAAGGGCCACTCTATTATTTTTCTGGAGAGAGGAAGGACGCTGAGGGAAGCGTCACTCTGTCAGTGAAGCTGGGAGGAGAAACCAAACTAATCAAGTTCATAGTGGTCGATGCACCTAGCAGTTATAATGCAATCTTCGGAAGGCCTTTGCTCAACAGATATCAAGCGGTGGTCTCAACTTACCACCTTGCAATCAAGTTTTTTGTTGATGGCAGACTGTGCAGGGTCAGGAGCGACCCAAGGCAAGCTTGGGAGTGCTATCTTCGAACAGTCAACATGACTGAAATTGCCCCTCCAGTTTTTCCAGCAGCAGCATCAGAAACTTCTTCTAGATCAGAAGCCATTGTTGATAGAGATGGAGCTCACGTGGGACCTGCCCAGGTGACACAAGAGATCCCCATTGCTGAGGGGGAGGAGAGGAAACTCTCCATCAACTCAGAGTTACCAGAAGATCAAAAGGCCAAATTGATCTCATGCCTGCTAAAGAACCTGGATGTCTTCGCTTGGTTAGCGGAGGCATGCCAGGCATTGATCCAGATATTGCCTGCCACCATCTCAATATTGATCCCAGTTTCAAGCCTATGCAGCAGAAGAAGAGAGATGTGGCGGAAAAGCTTGCTGATCCGATCAAGGAGGAGGTTTCAAAACTCCTCAAAGCAAAGTTTATACATGAAATCCAATATCCCTCCTGGATATCAAATGTTGTAATGGTTAAAAAGCCAGGAGGGAAATGGTGAATGTGTGTAGATTTCACTCTTTTAAATAAAGCGTGCCCTAAAGATTTTTACTCCTTGCCTCAGATAGATTCTTTAGTTGATTTTGCGGTAGGGAATTCTTTTATGAGCTTTTTAGATGCATTCTCTAGGTATCATCAAATAAGAATGCATAAACCCGACATTCCTCATACGTCTTTTATTACCAACGATGGTTGTTATTGTTATCTTATGATGCTCTTCGGGCTTAAGAATGCTGGTGCAACTTATCAACGCATGATGGATCATGTGTTTAAAGGGAAAAAGGAAGAAACCTTGAGGTGTATGTTAATGATCTCTTGATCAAAAGCAAATCCTTCTCACTACACTTGCAAGATTTAACAGAAACGTTCTCTACTCTTCAGAGATATAAGATGAAACTCAATCCTGCAAAATGTACTTTTGGGGTGAGTAAGGGGAAATTCCTTGGTCATCTCCTTACTCTAGAAGGGCTTGCCCCAAATCCTAATAAGGTTAAGGCTATTCTTGATATGGCCCCTCCCCGTTCACCTAAAGAGGTTCAACAGTTAGGAAGGAGATTGCTAGGTCTTGGGAGATTTATCTCTCGAATTGGAGATAAGAGTGCTTCATTTTTCAGGACTCTTCGAGGAGCGTCCAAGTTTGAGTGGATAGAAGAGTGCTCGTAGGCTTTTGAATAGTTAAAGAAACAACTGACTTCAACGCCCTTGCTACAAAGCCTACGATTAGGGGAAGTGTTGTTCTTGTATTTAGGAGTTGGTCTTAAGGAGGTCAGCTCAGTTCTTGTCCGAGAAGAGAATAGGAGGCAATTCCCAGTTTACTATGTCAGCCAAATTCTCAAAGATGCAGAAACGAGGTATCCAATTCTGGAGAAGTTGTCCTTGGCATTAGTTATATCTGCTCGTAGACTCCGTCCTTACTTCCAAGCGCACTCAGTTCAAGCAATCACTGATCAGCCTTTGAGAAGCATGCTGGAGAAACCAGAACACTCAGACAGGTTAGCCAAATGCGCAATAGAGTTAAGCAAATTTGAGATCTCTTATGTGCCCAGGACAGCCATCAAAGCTCAAGTTCTAGCAGACTTCCTGGTTGATACAGCAGAGTGTAGTTCTGGTCAAGTAGAAAGGTCTCCTCTGGCTTGGAGCATCTATATTGATGGGGCCTCAGGCAGAAATTCCTCGGGAGTAGGAGTGGTTCTGATTAATCCAAATGGCATCAAGCTTGAGCAAGCAATCAAGTTCACCTTCCCAGTTACCAATAATCAAGTAGAGTACGAGGCTTTGCTAGTAAGCTTAAGGCTTGCGAGAGAACTCGTGATTGATCATGTTCATATAAAGACAGATTCACTGGTAATGGCGTCGCAAGTCCTCGGCAAATTTGAGACCAGAGAACTGATTTTGAGGAAATATCTTGCTCTCGTCAAGATAGAAGTTGGCAAATTAAAAAGTTTCACCATTGAGCACATCCCGAGATCAGAGAATGAAGAAGCGGATGTTCTTGCAAAGTATGGACTTCCATCAGGGGGGAACAACTTCTAAACTCTTCTGCCTGGCATTGGATGAAGAAGAGTTGATGCAGATTGATCACCCCTCCTCCTGGATGGATCCACTCATCCTTTATATTTCAATAGGAAATTTCCATCAGTCGATCAAGGACAAGAAAAAGTACAAAATAAAGGCAAACTACTATTACTTGGTGTCATGTGTCCTTTACCGAAAAACCTTCCTACCTACCATGGAAAGATGTGTCTCTAAAGAGGAAGCTCCTACTATTCTTCATGAAGTTCATTCTGGTGAGTGTGGAAGTCACTTAGGAGCAAGAGCTCTAGAAAGAACGATCCTGAGGCAGGGTTATTTCTAGCCTACAATGAAGAGAGATTCTGAGGCTTATGCAAAGAGACGTGCTCAGTGCCAGAAGTTTGCTCCACTTCAACATCAATCAGCTCAGTCGCTCAGAACAATCACAACTCCTTGGCCCTTTGCTGGTTGTGGAATGGGTCTCCTTGGTCATTTTCCCATGGCAAGCAGGCAACGATGCTTTTTCATATTAATGTTTGATTACTTCAGCAAGTGGATCGAGGCTAAAGTAGTGGCAAAAACAACAACTCAGGTCGTAAAGAATTTTGTTTGGGGCGAGATAGTCTGCTGACATGGTATTCCAATGGCAATAATCACTGACAATGGGCCACAGTTCAACAATTCTGAGATGGTTTATTTTTGAAAGCAGATCGGTACCTGCGCTTTGTATCAGTCCATCATCCCAGAAGAAATGGCCAGGTTGAAGCAGCTAACAAGCAGATTCTCAACTTGCTCAAAAAAAGTGCAGAATCTCAAAGGCAGTTGGGCTGATCAACTTCCTTCGGTCCTCTAGACCTTGAGTACAACACCTTCATCCTCAACTGGAGAAACTCCATTCAAACTTTCACATGGGTCAGAAGTTCTTATTCCAGTTGAGTTTGAAGTCCCTTCACCAAGAGTTCTGCTTGCTAGACAAGGCTGTGAGGATTGGCTTGAGCTGAATAGTGAAGAGATAATATTCAGCTTGGATCATATTGAGGAAATCAGAGACAAAGCAACAATAAGGCAAGAAGAGGTCAAGAGGATGATGGCCCCGTACTTTGATAAGAACATAAGGATCAAACACTTTCAAGTGGGAGATCTATTTCTTAAAAAAGTTGATGTTGCTGCAAGAGCCGGCTTAGTGGGGAAGCTCAATCAAAATTGGGTCGGCCTCTTCATTGTCAAAGAGGTACTCAAGAGCGGGGCTTACCGCTTGCAAACATTTGAAAGAGAAGATATGTCACACACATGGAGCGGAGATGATCTAAAGCGGTTCTATTCCTGAACCTCCTTTCATTTCCTTCCTATGTAATCTTTTTCAAGAAGTATTATTGATAAAAGCTACTTGCTAACATTCCCTCAAGTGTTTTTATCTCTTGAATAGTAACAGTTAGAACATTGAGCAAGGATGATTTCAAAACGGTTCAATCTTTGAACCTTCTCTTTTCTCTCGCATGTAAACCTTTCAAAAGTAATTATTGACCAAACACTTCATACTGACACTTTTCAAGTGCTCTCTCTTTTGTCTCTCGAACAACTCCAACGGTTGACTGATAATAGGAGACATCGCCGAGTTCAGCTGAGACCTCCCTTTGAACCTTTGTCATTTGGGTAACACTATGAAGACCACGTGTTGCGGGGAGATTTCGCACCGTGTAGTGGGAGCTTGCAGGTTCAAGTGCGGAAGGCCACTGAATTTCGGATCCCGACCGTTATCTAGCCCCACCTCTGCATTATGGAGGGACGGGGTGGGTGTTAGCTCTACCTTGCCTAAGAGGGATATCGTTACAACTTTGATGATTGCGTGAGGAAAGCAATGCCGCTCCGCCCGCACCTTACCACAGATCATCTCAGCTTGTGACACGCGAATACTCTTTGGTACCCTCAAGCAATGCCTGCAGGAGTCCCATGGTCTTTTTGATCTCAGAGGAAAGCAATGCCGCTCCGGCCACACCTGCCCAAAAGGTCAACTTAGACTGTACTCCAGGCAAGAGGGCAGTAAACCATTTCGTTGAGTGTACAGCTTTTGAGACCCTATGGGGAAAGCAATGCTGCTTAGGCTGCACCTTCCCACTTGGTCATGCTAGTCTGTAGCACATTCTTCACAGAAAACTGATAAGATGCAGAATGATAGTTGTATCCGCACAGTACGCTAGTTTTCTTTGGGTTGATTTCATAGTTTTCGTTGTTGATGCACGAAATCGGAAAGGGAGTCAGGCACCACCAGCTAACGGTTCGAGCAACGGGGAAAGGAAGGGAAAAGAGGTGACTGTCGAATAGTCGGTTACTAGCGGTTGTAGTAGAGGAACAGAAAGAGAGGCCACTGGCAGCAACAACAGTAGAGTTCGCCCGCCGCAGCTTAAATGCCACTCCTGGGACGGGCTTTCCTTGTATTAAAAGTGAAGCAGTTACAAGAAGGAGAAAAAGGGTAAGCCGGCCGAACAGCAAGCTTCAAGGCACTAGGCTTGAGACCGCGGATCTTAACAAGCGAGCTCCCTGGATACAAGTCAACGTCTCTTGGGGAGTGCAACCTCCCCCTATTTATGGGCTCGGAGGCCTGCCCAAGCGGGCAGGGCTAAAGTTACCGGCTGCCCGGGGTACAGGAGAACAGGGCAGAGATGAGGGGAAATAAATGAACAAAAAAGGAGAAAGGAGGGAAGCCGCACGGCCTGGCTGATTCCTCCTTGCGAGCTGATGGTCTGGACCCTGGGCCTTGATGTTGAGCAGGGTCGATGCTGACAGCGGCCTGATAGGGAGACCGCTCGGCTTCTCTAATGACGAGCCGGTTTGATATATGTGGCGCCTAGAAAACAAAGGCTGCCCGAATTCTCTGATGACCATGCGTGGCGGCTAGAAGGCACAGGCCGCACGGTCTTGATGGCAGCGGGAACCAGTCACGGATTCCGTGTTAAGAATCTGTGTTTCTTTAGTTACGTAATTATATTTACAGAGTTCCTTTTTATTCATCACAGACTCAAGGTTAACCAATGAAGTGGACTGCATAAGGACATTTCAAAGGTCAAACAAAGTGTAGTATAATCAAAACGATGAGACGTACTAGGTGTCGCAATGATCTACATGACTCGATAATTAAAGTGGTATGACAACCAAATTGGTTTACCAACTCTACAGAACAAGAAATGAGGTTAAAGGTTCAATGAAATAACTCAAAAATTTAAAGACAAGACACAATGCTAGATAAACTCAACGCGTTCAACAACGATAGATAAGGCGATTAAAACCATCAATAAGACACTTCAAGAACGATTAAACATAACCTGATAAGATCCAGTTCACCATGATAAAATCTTACAACATCAAGTGATCATCAAGAAAGGTTAATCATAACAATAACTTAGTAGACAAAAGTGCAAAAAGTTTTAAAGAACATAAAAACTTAACCGTTACCATCAAACCGGACAAGAAGAAACGAGGGTAAACCACCACTTGCCTTGGTTTTACTGAAAAAATCCTCTCAATCACACCACGTCGCAGATCGGGGCAAAAGAAGCCGGGAGGAAATCTGAACAAAGATGGCCGAAATATAGGTTTGGGCCGAAAAACCCTAACGAGAAAACTTAAGAAATGCGGAAAATTTTACCATGATGGTGTAGCTCTCAACGAGAGATTTCTGGATCTATAATCGGTTGAAGATTTCGAGCACTGGAGCAAAATCGTCGGCCGCCGGAAGATTCACGAACGGGAGGGAGTCGCTACACAGGTGGTTTTTGTTTGGTCTAAATCATGAGGACGAAGATAAAGTTTTCTTTCTAATGATCTTAAGTATCAGAATATATATATATATATATATATATATATATATATATATATATATATATATATATATATATATATATATATAATATACGGGCAACTATAAGGTGCGGGTTGTACGGACAAGTGTTTTTATCGGTCAAGATGATCTCCAAATGAAAGGTGATCAACATGAAAGTTGTAGATCTCGGTGAGACGAACAACTTTCATGCTGACCACTTTTTGATTTGGGGCTGTCTTGGACCTCGATTTGGGCATCGAAATCTGGGGCGGCGAAACAGATTACTGTAGCATTTCCGCCGCCCCAGATTTCGGGGCCCAAATAGAGACCCAAGACGGCTCCAAATCAAAAGGTAATCATCATGACAGTTGTTCATCTCGCCGAGATCTACAACTTTCGTATTGATTACTTTTCGTTTTGAGACCATCTTAACCCCAAAACTCCTTAGTCCATACGTCCGCACCTTATACTTGCCCGCACAGTATATGCCCCATATATATATATATATTTATAAAAAGTTTGGTCTAAATAAAAAAAAAACGGTTATTTATGAGCGGGTGCGCAGAAAACAAAAATAGAGGTTTAGGATTGCTTCAAATCGAAAAGCGCTCAACGTAGAAGTTGTAGATCTCGTCGAGACGAACAAATTTTTTATTAACTATTTTTCAATACGACACCGTTTTGACCCTCAAAACGACGCCCGAACGCAGACTGGAACGAAATTCTCGAGATGAATCTCCAATACTCAAAAACAAGATTACAGGTACTCGAGAAGTAGAAAACAGGCTACTCGAGTACTAAAACTTAGTACTCGAGAACAAGGAAGGCAATACTCGACACCAAGCAGCAGTACTCGAGTGGTGAATAGTGCTTACTCGAGAAGGAAGAACGTAGTACTCGAGAAGATGGCCAAGTTACTCGAGAACTAGGAAGAACAAAAATGCAGAACAGTACTTTTTTTGTCCTCGTGAATAGTGTTTTTTGCAAAAATATCCAAAATCAAACTATAGAGATGAATAGTAAGACATTTTTGAATAGTTCTATAATATTAAAATAATCATATTTATATATTTTGAACATGGAAGCACGAGTTCAAAACGGAGGCCCAAACGCGCGCCAAATTAAACAAAACTTGCACTGAAGACGAGCACTGACGCTACTAACCCAACGGCGAAGTCAAAACCAAAATCTGACGAGCCATTCCCGAGATATTAATTTTCAAAGTCTACGGTGAACATAAATCCTACAAAACTTTGGAAAATCGCTGATGCCCAAATATCTCTCGGATCGCGACAAAACTTGACGAGCAAGTCCATAATTATTTAACTAAATTTTCAAATGCAAAATTTTCCAATTACAACAAGAATTCAAGAATATGGCCGACCTGACCAAACGGACGTGAAAATGCCTTAACGGCATTGCACCGTCAACTCAACGTTAACGTAACGCCCCTTACGTCATTATAACGTCAACAAGAGGATTAAATAATTACCGGAAAATCAGGGACATTACAGGTGCAGGTGCAGTGAAACCCTAGTGCCTTGACTTACATTGAATGCTTGATCTTCAATGAGTCCTGTTGTCTTAGCATGGCTGCTCTCCCCCTTTCTGCCATCTTCAAGGATGGCTGTTTTGCAGTAAGCATGTGTTGGCTTCATTTGTGCTTGATGTAGAATTGAGTATTCTCTCAATGTCAGTGAGCAGCTCATTTTTCGGAAGTATTGCCTGCTCCATATAGTGGAGAGCAACATTGGTGACATGCTGATTTACATGAGTTGCTGCAGCCCTGATGGCTTCATCAGTTGTACTAACAAAATTTGTGACATATCCTATGTTAGTTGCAGAGAATTTCTGGCTTGTTTCCATGGATTTCATGAGGGTGGTCAGCTTTATGCCAGCTATTCTAGCCATATCAAACCTGGTGGTGACCTGTTAGTTTAAGTGAGAGATCTCTTCTTTACATTCCTTGACTTCAGTTAACATTTCATCCCTTAGCTTGGCAACTGAGTGGTCAACATACTCCTTGAGGGTTGTTGTCTGAGCATCAAGGAGTGCTTTGATATGGTTTAGGAGTGGCTCATCAAATATTTGGGTACTAGGTGGTTGGCTTACTGAAGGAGGGACTTCTATCAGAGCAGGGACCTGTGAAGACTCTCCCTCAACTACAGCACCTGTAGTGGGTGCATTCTCAACTAATCTGTTGACAACTTTGTCGAAGGTTGTCAAATCCATCTCATTATGCTCCCCCTAGACTGAGCATCCTTCTCTAGGTTGACATATCAAGAAAAGTATCTAATGCCTCAGGTGGCTCACGGTTATCTTCTGCAGCAGGGATATCTTCAATTGCTGTAACACCTTCAGTGTCAACAATGTCTGCCTCATCTTCTGCAGTAGACTCTTCTTTAGTGGAATTCTTTGAAACTTGTCCTGACCTAGGCCTGGCATGGATTTTATCAACATGCACAACAGTATAGTGGAATTGAATTCTTGTTGAGGAGAGACACAGTGTTATGTCAGTCTGCAAACCAACATCAGCAGGGGGTAGTTCCTATCTCATGTTCAGAGTAGGAGGAACTGTCTACTTCAGTAGCTTGCTGTCTTTTATACCTTGAGGAGTCCTTTGTTTTTGAAGGATGGCTCTTGGGCAAGATCCTAGTGAATCTATCCAATCTCTTTATGTCCATTCTTTTCAGGTAGTTCATCTTTACTCCATGTTCTTGTTTGAATGTGTCAGGGTAGGTGTTCACTAGGTATAGGGAAAGAATTCTGCCCATGTTTGGAGTGGGTAGACAGTCTACTAACCTTTGGTAGATGAGAGAAGACCAAGAAGTCTTTCTATTCAGGATTATTCAAGTCATAACATCAAACATAGAGTGGAGATTGTGTCATGTCATCCAGGTTTACAGATAAGGGCTTTCCCTACAATATTTGCTAGTAGTTGCATCTCTAATTGAAGAATTTTCATTTAATACACGCAGGTTTGGCATCATTGTATCCACACTGCCTGAGAGCACTATCTATGTCCATGATGGTGGCTTATTCTTCCTCGCTAGGGTTTACGGAGGGTATGCGAAGGGCTTTGCCTAGTCTCTTAGGGTTTATCTTAATCATGATGTCCTCAATCTTAGACTTGAGAGAATTTTGAGAAAAAAACACTTTAATGTTGGTGAAGAATTCTACCACTTCTTTTCCGAGAATGGTGGAGGGTTCGGAAAGAGTGTACTCCAAACCTGTTTCCTCAACCATTCTTATCACTACTTTAATCTCTGGGGAGGTATGAATGAATCCATCTGTCACAATTTCATATCCTTACGGGAGGTCCTTGATGATATTTGGCGACATTAAAACAGTGCGGCAGGACACTGAGAGGGTTTTGGTCTCGACGGCTAGGGTTAAGGCTTTTAAGAGTGGTGTGGCTTTTTGTTTCTTGTCGCCTTTATATTTATATAGAAAATATTTTATTACTTTATTATTAGAATGACCATTTAAGCATTTTAGCTTAAATTAGTACATTTCGATTTGACGGGTTTCGTTAAGCTTCCTGTTGTTAAACAGGGCATTTGGCGCTTCTATTTTACCTCTCAGCTTTTCTTCCTTTTACTCTGTGCTTGTTCAATTTGTAGCTTCCCTCACTTTCTGGATGTACATTCAATTTGACATATCATTATTCAAAGTATTTCATTGATTTTAAGTGTAAAGGGGGCCTAACATGCTAATAAGCCAGTTTTATTGGCAACCCAATTATGCACTGATTTACCTTAAAGCTTGCTTATTTGTTATTTGAATTTGAGAGTAAAGGCTGCATAAATTAACATTGTAGATAATTATAAAAAAATAATTGAGTCACTACTTTATATTCGGTGTGCTTGATTAGGTTCATCCTGAGCACATCTAACTTAATTTATCAATTGGCAAACTTAGTCTCTATATAAGAGAGAGAGAGAGAGAGAGAGAGAGAGAGACTTACCTCGAGGCTTGATGCCACTATCTTCTGAGAATTACATACTTGATAGCCTCATCCTTAGTTTATTCCTTTATATAGAGCATATTTCTTGAGCAATCATCTTGTCGCAGACATTTTACTGGAACTACCGTTGTCTAAATACTAAGTCTTATCTTAGACAGGAATTTGGACTACCTGCAAAAAAAAGTTATTTACCCTTAGGAACCCAAAGATAATTGCATCCAAGGTTCTTGTTAGTATTGTGAAGCTTTTGCCCAACTCTGTGCCTGAGCTGAGCACCTTTCTTTCCACTAGCAACATTCAGGTTGTGTCAACAATCAATGGCAAAGTGTCCCACCTTACCACAGCACCAACAATTATGAATGTTGTACCTTCTCTTCTTGACAGCTCAGAATTGCTGTCCATGACAGACATGAGCAGCACCAGACATTGCTGGATGAGCATTCTATGATGCTGCATCCTTCTTCCTAAGTGAAGGTGCTGAAGAACTAAATACAGCTAGTCCAGAATGGGCCAAATGTATTTTTGGATCCTGCCATCTAGTCGACTCTCTCATCTCCTTAGATAAGGGATACTTGGATCCAAATCTAACGAGCTTATCTGAACATTGTTCCTAGAGTGGACAGTATCAATCTTTCAGAGATCATGTGTCTTAACCCCACTAGTTGAGCACACATTAGGTTGATCCTTCTGGAGTGGTGCAAACGTGACAGTTTTAGAAGGTAAATTCGGCTTTTAAAATAATGACAACTTATCAGGGAAATTTGTCTTGACTTGATAATTAGTATGATTAATACCCAACTTCTTAGAGGTTTGACAGGTTGCTGTATTTGGCAACCTACCAAGAGATTGAGAAGGGTTAATCACAATCCCTAATCTCTCAGCATATTTCTGTTCTAGATATTTAATATGTTTAGATTTTTTTTCTATAACCTTGGTCTTACACTCAAGGCTTTTATTGAGTTCAGACACCTCATGAAATTTCTTATCAAACTCAATAGATTTATTGTTATAAAGAGTTTGATAAGGCTTGAGGACATCAATCTCCTTTGCTTGCCTTTTAACAAGATTTCTGCTCTTTTTTAGAATATCTTGGAGCAGTCCATACTTATCAATCACTTGATTGACATCAGTCTCAGATTCTGAGCCATCTTTATCACATGATAAAGATGCACTAGTATCGAGATTGGTTTCATAGTCAAAGAAAGATGAAGAAATGGAGAGAGAATATACCTTGATTGATTTATTGAAAGCTATGGGTTAGATCTGAAATACTCTAGAGGGGTGGGGGGTGAATAGAGTAATTAGGGTTTATAAAATTTTGGTAATTAATTCAATCTATTACTAATGCTGCAGAAATTAAATTAAAAACACAAACACAGCAACCTAGCTAGCACAGCCACAACAAGAACAAAAGAAAAGAGCAACCCAGCCAACACAAGAATTTTATAGTGGTTCCCCAACCTGGGTGCATCCACTCTTCTACCACCCTAATAGGAATCCTCTCAGGTTTTTGATCAGGTGACTGCCACCAATGAGCTTTTGATCAGTGCTCAAAAACCAATTCTCAAGCCTTTTGATCAGGTGACTTGCAACCAGGAATAACTTTTGAAGGGAGTTAAGAACCCTTTATACAGTGGGGGATGAGAGAGTGATTTTGTCTTCTCTTTCTCAGACACAACTGAGAAGGCTCTAATGGAAAAATGATGTTAGCAAAGTCTCCCCCTGAGATATAGAATGGTTTAGGAAGTTGAAGCCTTGCTGCAGGGTGATAGGTCTTCAAACTTTTGCTTTGACCAGAAGAACTCAAGAAACTTCTTGACAAATAGAATGTTTAATGTCCTTTGAAGAATCCTGGGATGTAGAAGGAAGAAGACTCTTGATCTAGAATGTATGTTCTTCTTCTTCTTCAGCTTGTTGTTCTTTTCTCTGGTCAAGGGCTAGGGCTTTTTGTCTCTTGACAGTGTTGTTGCCCTATGAGCTTTGTATTATGTATATTCTCTGTGTCATTTTTTCTATCCTCCTGTATTGTTATATCTTCTTGTCGAGAGAGAGATGAAGAAAACCCTTTTTTATATTTTCCATATAATTTCCCTTTGAAATTTGAATTCCTTTCTTCATTTAATGCTGACGTCCTAGAGAATATTTGCTTTGATTGATTTCCCCAACTGTCCCATGGAAAAACGGCAAGCAATAATCCTGATCAAGACCGTAATCAATGCTTGCTTCTAACGATAATATTTCGAGAATATTAATGCATTGATTACTCAGGAAATATTGCAATAAAAAAGATACAGAGGGAGGGAAATTTCTAATTCTGGAACTTTACAGAATTCGTTGAACAGAGAACAGAATTCGTCGAGCTGTGTACAGAGTTCGTCTAACAGAGAAGTCAAGTTCGTCGACTAGATAATAGTTATTCGTCGAGCTGAGATTTAAGATCGTCGTCGTAAGAACTGATAACTGCTTTCTTTAGACCCGTCAATTCTGTGCATCAAGTTCGTCGAGCTGAGAATTTGACTTCGTCGACTGGAGTTCAGAATTCCATGTTTCTTGAACTTAAGAATGTTGAAGTAACGTGTCCAGAAATCATTGACCTCAGAACTGGATTCATCGACCTGAGAAATAGTTTCGTCAAGCTGAGAACTTCTAACTGCTACTTGATAAATCTTGCCAAGACTGTGGTCTAAGTTCGTCGAGCTAAGAAGGTGAGTTTGTCGACTAGAGTGTTATTCTGGACTTAGAATACTTAGTTGTTTCTGGAATAAGATATTGAAGTAGAATACCTAGAGATCATCGACCTGAGAACTGAGTTCGTCGACCTGAGAACTAAGTTCGTCGACTGGAGTTAAGTGTGAAAAATATTGGACTTGGAATGTTGAAGTATACTCTGGAATTCGTCGACCTGAGATTCAAGTTCGTCGAGCTCAGCTCAGAGAATTGTCTCTAAGTTCGTCGAGCTGAGCACGACTTTCGTCGACCTGAGTTTGATGAAAGTGAACACATTTCCTGAGTCTTTAAAATTTCTCTAAGTCTTGAGTCTTCTGCAGTGTTGATGGCTGGTTCATATATTATTGACTCTAAAGACATGACCTAGACTCTAGGACACACACATGACCCTGGCTATACATGTTGGGTCAAACATCCTAATTTAGTGAACCTAGCCCAAATCCAACTAGGGATCCAACAATCTCCCCGTATTTGGTTAAGCTCACTAATTACATACTCACATTAATAACAAAGCAATAACACATATATCTGACATGAAAAATTTAAATGTGCAGCAAATATATATACACAAGGCTTTGTATCAGAATATAAACAAGCAGTTTTAAGAATAACAGAAAGACTGAAAACAGTTTATAATTTATTTCTTCTTCCTTTGTTCCTTGTGCTTTTCCTCTTTGTCCTTCTCACCTTGCTGAGTAAACTTAATCTCCCTGTTAGGATCTGCATCTTGAGCCTTGGTCATTGTCATGTCAGCAGCCCCAATGATATTAAGAGATGTAGCCCTGGGCACTACTGCTTCTGGATGCAGTTTCATATAATCATCAACATTAAAAAACTTGTTAGCCTTAGCAAACCTGTTCAATTCTTCCTTTATGTACTTGGACATTGTAGAGTATTGAGAAGAATCCTTCCCTTCAGCTTTAGCTTTGTTAACCATGGAAAGACCAACCAGTTCCTGAAATCTGGCCATCCTAGTTGTTGTAGCTGTCTCTGGATCTTCAAATGGTACAGGTGGGGAAGCAGGTCTTTTTGGGCTTTCAGACTTTTGATGTTCAGGGAATTATTGCTGTTGTTATTGTTGATGTTGCTGCTTGCAAGATGAATAATGCCTTTGCTGGCTGCTTCTTGAAGATGTGGACCTACACTGATGTCTTTGATAGGTCTGAAACTGGGTAGTCCTTGGAGTTGAAGAACTAGAAGCACCAGCAGTTGGTGGAGGAGGAGGATGAGGATCCTTTCTGTATCTTTGAGGAGGTGGGGAATATCTTCTGCTGGCATGCCCTTGTAAGGTGAAATCTTCTCGAGTATATAATAAGGCGTGTCATTTGCTGGGTTTGGTTTTGGGGCAGGAGGTGGAGGAGCTTTCCTCTTCTTAGACACTTTCTTTTTCTTGGGCTCATCATCAGAGTCCTCATCATTATTATCATCATCATCAGAAGAAGAAGAATGCTGAGGAGCATCATATAAGGCATCAATGGCCTTTACTACTAATTTATCAATTGGCTTTTTAGCCTGAGTAGGAGCTGGAGGAGGAGCTGGAACTAGAGCTGGAGTAGGGGCTGGAGCTAGAGCTGGAGATGGAGCTGGAGGGCTATACACAACAATGCTCTCAGCAACTGTCTTATTTTCTTCTTCAATGTTAGCCATGATGAATGCATCAAGATCAGGCATGGGTGAATCATCCATAACAAAAACTGGAGTAGAAATATCTTTTGGAGGGGATGAAATAATGGGGGAAGCAGCTTTGGGTGGAGATGGAATGACTGGAACAACTATAGTTGAAACCTCTGTAGTTGGAACCTCTGTTGTAATAAAACTAGCCTTTAGTTGCTTGGCAACTTTGGGCTTATGGGAGAGGTGTATGGGACTATAGCTAAAGATAGCTTGATGTTGTACTCTCGAAGTTTATCAAAGTAGGTTGTATCAAAACTGCTCAATAAATTTAAAAGATCAACTGTGGGATTTATAGTAAAATTACCAGCAATTGTTATGTCCTCTGGGACCTGCTCATTTATTTCCATATCAGATTAAATAAAATGAATTAAATCATTAAAATCGGTATCAGCATCTGCATCTGCATCTGCATCTGCTGTTGGTTCTGCTTCTGCTTCAGCTACTTCTTTTTCTACTGTGTGTGCTACTGCATCTACTGCTACTACTGCTGCTATTACTTTTGATGTTATTTCTGCTATTGCTTCTTCAATGAGTATCTCCCCCTGCCTGGTTTCAGTGTATACTGGAGTCAGGCCCCTAACTGAAGAGGGGGGAGCAGAAAGAGAAGATATTTGGCAGCTAGGGAGGAAATGGAAGAAGCAAGAGGTGAAATGGCCTCTGCTATGATGGTTTTAAGAAGGGGAGTTAGAAGTGCAATGAGTGATGGTATGTTGGAGGGATCCAATAGTGGAGTGGTAGAGGGTGTGGAAGAAGGTGTTTAAATGGAAACAGAAGTGTGGAGGGTAGTAGTTGGTGGAGTAGGAGGTAGAGAATCTATCATTGGAATATCTGGAAGAGAAGAAGTATGAGGAGGGGAAGTAAGCAGATTAAGGGAAGGGAGGGAGGAGATATTCTAAGGGGGAATAACAGCCAAATGGGGTGGTAATGGAGAGGAGGGTGGTGATGGAACTGGTGTATCATGTTGGGAGGGAGGTGAGTTAGGAAAGTCAGTGGGAAATAGGTGTACTGGGGATGAGGGAGGTGTAGGAGTGTGAATGGTGGTTTGAATTGTGAAGGGGGGTTGTTGTACCATCTGATGTTGAGGTGGGATGGCTGGAGGTGAGGGAGGTGGAGGAGGGATCTCTTTAGTAGGGAGGGAAGTGGCTGGAGCAGCCCTAGTACTCTCAGAAAGCTTGATGGAGGAGGAAGAAGCCTTGGAGGGCTTGGTGATAGTCCTCTCGCACCTGCCAAAGAGAGCACAGGTGAGCCTCTTGGAGGAATTAATAAATATGGTCTGGGAGACCAGGGATTCAGTAACCTTTTCTTTTAGGAAGATCCCTAAGATCTTTCCAAAATAGACATCTATCTTTGTATTCTTTTTCTTAATCAGATCAAACCTGATCTGAGCTTAGTTTAACTTTTTCTTGTTAACCACAGCACACATAACCAGGAATTGGTGCCTGGTGATGCAGTCATGTGCAGTGTGCTTGCCCATCAGCACTATGCCAACAATGTCCGCTAGAAATTTGAACTTAACAGACAAGTGTTTCTTCAGCAACTTATTTGGGGTTTCTCCAGAGTAACCTATCATACTCAGTATTATATCAAACTCCTTAGTATCCATTTCTAACTCTTCTTCACCATTACTTAATCCAAAAATTTCTGTTAGGACGGCGAGAGTAAGAGAAATATCATTACCCGATACTGTCCCTGTCAGAGTGTTCTCATTTGTAGTGGAGGAAGTATAGACCCACTCACTGATCTCAGTGCTGGAGAGTTTGATCCTTGTTGACATCAGAGTCTTTAATTGTTGTTCTTCAAGCAGTTGCAGGATTTCCAGGAAGATTGGGTATAAATGCTGGAATGAATCAAAATCGACATCAAAGCCAGTGTCGAATTTCATTGCAGCAAGATTTCCTGCTAGAATCACCATTAGAGCACCTGCAAGAGAAAAACAACGATCAAGTGCAAAGGAACTGAAAGCACGGGATGGAGGTCGAAGAAAACCTAGATATAAGGTTTTCCAGAATATGAATCAACAAACTCCGTTCAACGAAAAATAAAATAATTCTTTGATCTGAGATCGACGAAATAATTTGTAGTTAAATAATTCGTCGAGCTCAGTCTGAAGATTTGAAGACATTTTGTCGAGCTACATTCAACGAAAGTTTTCTGAAGAATATTCATCTATCTCCGGTCGACGAACACAACTTCACTCACAGAGAGTTCGTCGATCTCCGTTCGAAGAATATCTCAAGAACTTTCACAGTTCGTCGAGCTCCGTTCGACAAACTTTAGCAAATTCGTCGAGTGCAGACAGAAATTAAACTAAGGCTCTTCATCGATCATTCTGAGCTGATTTATAAAGAACAAGTGATTTCTGTCATCCAAGGGTTTGGTGAAAATATCAGCTCTTTGTAAATCAGTGTAGATATAGACAAGTTTAATTTTGTTTTTGTCTACCCACTCTCTAATGAAATGATGTCTAATGTCTATATGCTTAGTCCTACTATGATGGACTGGATTCTGTGCTATGAATATATCATTTGTGTTATCACAAGAAAAGTTGTATTATTTAAGTTGAAACCATAGTCTAGGAGTTGGTTTTGAATCCACAACATCTGGGAAAAACAACTGCCAGCAACTATGTATTCTGCTTCAGCAGTTGATGTGGACACAGATGATTGTTTCTTACAGAACCAAGACACTAGTATCATACCAAGGAACTGGCAAGTTCCTGAGGTACTTTTCCTATCAACCCTACATCCAGCAAAGAAAGCATTTGAATATCCAGTTAAATCAAATTCTGACTCTGTTGGATACCAAAGGCCTAGACTAGGACAACTCTTTATATATCTTAAAATTCTTTTTAGCAAAATTAGATAAGATTCTTTAGGGTTCACTTGGAACCTAGCACAAATGCATGTGGCAAACATGATATCAGGTCTGCTAGCTATAAGATATAATAGGGACCCAACAATGCCCCTATATAACTTCTGGTCAATAGGTTTCCATGTGGATCAGAATCTATTACAGCATTAGTTGTCATAGGTGTTTTCTTTGCTGAGGCATCAGCCATCCCAAACTACTTGATAAGCTCTTTATCATACTTAGCCTGGGAGATGAAGATGCTATTAGGTAGCTGCTTCACTTGAGGACCAAGGAAGTATGAGAGCTCACCCATGCTACACATCTCAAACTTAGAATACCTGAGGTCAGAAAATCTCTTGCATAGTTTAGAGTCAGTAGACCCAAATATGATGTCATCCACATAGATTTGTACTAACAAGATTTTATCCTTATGATGTCTAGTGAATAATAGTTTATCTACTTTGCCTCTAGTGAATTCATGCTCTATCAGAAACCTAGCTAAGGTCTCATACCAAGCTCTTGGAGCTTGCTTTAAACCATAGAGGGCTTTATGCAATCTAAATACATAAGAGGGATGAGTTGGAGAAACAAAACCTGAAGGTTGTTCAACATAAACCTCTTCTTTTACTATTCCATTTAGAAAAGCACTATTTACATCCATCTGATATACCTTGAACTCCTTGTAGACAGCATAAACAAGAAAGATTCTGATTGCCTTTAACGTTGCAACTGGTGCAAAGGTTTGATCATAGTCTATGCCTTCTTCTTGCTTATATCCTTGAGCAGCAAGCCTCGCCTTGTTCCTCACAATTGTACCTTGGGCATCTAGTTTATTTCTATATACCTATTTGGTTCCAATGACTGAGTAGTCTTTGGGACTTGGAACCAAATCGCAAACTCTACATCTCTCAAACTGGTTGAGTTACTCTTGAATTTCAATGATTCAGTGGGGATCTTGCTCAGCATCTTTTATGCATTGAGGTTTAACTTGAGAGAGGAAACAAGCATGCATCACATCTTGGTTGAGTTGATGCCTTGTCTGTACACCTACTGTTACATCTCCAATCACTTGGGATATAGGGTGATCCCTTAGTGTGACAAGATCAATGGGTGGAGTTGGTTCAGCAACAACATTTTGATTTAATTCCTCTTGTGGAATTATGTTTGCTGTTGGATGAAGTTCAGTCACGTCAGTGCTTTCTTCTTCACTGTCTTCATCAACTTGTGGAGAAGGATGTGTTGGAGCCTCTTGGGTGAGGCTTAGTCCATCCAAATTCTCACACAAGTGGGGTACCTGCAAAGGATTACTGGTAGAAATCTCTTTCTCCTTGCAAGACATGTTAGCCTCATCAAAAGTAATATGAATTGACTCTTCAATTTTTAAAGATGATTTATTAAATACCCTATAAGATTTGCTTACTTGGGAAAATCTTAGAAAATTTCTCTCTTCAGCCTTAGCTTCAAACTTTCTAATATATTCTTGTTGTTAATATGTATATAGCATACACATCCAAATAGTTTAAAATAGATGATTTTAGGTTTCTTCCCTTTAAGTAATTCATAAGGGGTTATATTCTTAAGTTTATGTATCAAACTTCTGTTCAGTATATAATTTGTTGTGCTTACAGCCTCTGCCCAAAAGGATAGTGGAATATAAGCATCTGCAAGTAATGTGCATGCAGCTTCAATTAAGGTTCTATTCTCCCTTTCAGCTACTCCATTTTGTTGGGGAGTTCTAGGAGCTGAGAAGCAGTGCCTGATATCTTCCTTCTCATAGAACTCATGCATAAGAAGAGACTCAAACTATGTACCATGATCACTTCTGATCAATGCAACATGAGTAGAGTGCTCAATCTGTATGGTCCTGAGAAAATCTGTAAGAACTTTAAAGGTATCTGACTTAGATCTTAGAAAGAACACCCAAGTGAATCTTGAGAAGTCATCTACAATGACTAGTGTATAGGATTTCCCTCCTAGGCTTTGTATAGTAATGGGTCCAAAGAGATCCATGTGTAGCAAGTACAAGATCCTAGGTGAATCACTTTTATTAATTGATTTAAAACTAGATTTAGTTTGTTTGCCTAGTTGACAAGCCCTACAAAGGCCTTACTTCTTGTAGGGACCAGAAGGTAAACTATTTACAAGACTGTCTTTAGATAGCCCAGTAATATTTTTCATATTTACATGTCCTAGTCTTTTATGTCATAATTCATTTTAAGTGCAAAAAATATTAAACAAACAAATATCTGAATTGGTAGAAAGAAAATCAACTAAATAAATATTTCCTTGTCAATTTCCAATTAAAACATTTTGTTTTTATTATTAGATATAATATAAGTTTTTGAATTGAAATGTACCTGATAACCTTCATCACATAATTGGCTTATTGAGATGAGGTTATGCTTGAGTCCTTTTACATAAGTCACCTTCTTGAATGTGACTGCTCCAATCCTTACTTCTCCATATCCTTCAGACTGGCCACACTTTGAATTACCAAAGATTACCTTTGGTCTCAGCTTGGACTTATAGTTGATTACGTTGTCCTTACTGCCAGTCATGTGTTTGGAGCATCCACTATACAGGTACCATGTTTGATTAATCACTGGACAGCCCTTTTCCTGCAATGAAAACAGTTAGTTGTTCTTGACCCAGGTTACCTTGGGTCCTTTATATTGTTGATAATAAAAATTGGATATCACAGAATACTCAGGTTGTGATTTATATCCTAATGGATGATATCTTCTGGGAGGCATTATCCAATCTGCAAGTGGGTTAAATGGTTTCTTAGTTTGATTTGAGTTGGTGTTACAATTATAATTTTTGTTAAGTCTGACTGAGTTCGACGAATTATTCTGAGTTCGTCGACCAGAGTTCGATGAAATGGGATGGGATTGTCGATCTCTTCTTAGAGAGTGAACATAGTCATTTTTTGCGCCCCAAGTTCGTCGATCTCTGCTCGACAGACCACACAAAGTTCGTCGATCATAGTAATACGGATGATTATTATATAAATTTACGGTCAGCGTTTGTCGACTTGAGTTCGATGAACTGGCCACATTTCGTCGATCTGAGTTCGACGAAATCTGCTGAACGTTGTTTTTACTTGTTTTCTGGTTTCTGTTATTTTGACCTTTTAAGTTGGGCATTTCTTCTATGGTTTGTTTAATGGTTTTTATTTCTTTTCCCTTAGCAGAAACAAATTTAATGGGGGTTGATAAAATATTCTTCTTAAGAATGGGGGGCAAGCTTGATGATGCACCCAAGCCCAGCTTGCCATTTAGTCTGGCATTGACTATGCTTGTGATGTTCATCAGCTTGAGGCTTCTCCCATTGAGAGATTCCTCAAGTTGTTTGCCCTCACATAGTTCAGTTTTTGAGGAGTTAATTTGTTCATTAGCTAGAATTTATTCTTCCTTTAACCTAGTGTTTTCAGCAATTAGAGTTTCTTGATTAGCTAACTTTTCCATAAGTGTTTTGATTTCCTTTTCAGAATTTATTAAATCAATGCACATAGTTTTAAATTCAATTTAAAAAGCAACAGAATTATAGTCAAAAGAGAAGAGTACCTGATCAGCTTCTGTCTCTGAAGCTTCTTCATTGTCAGACTCTTCTTCATCTGATTGATTCTTGGAGGCATCAATGGCCATAAGACATACTTCCTTGGCCCTTGCCTCTTCTTCATCTTCACTGGAGCTTGAGGATGTGGATTCATCCTCAGTTTCACTCCAGGATTCAGCTACAAAGCCTTTCTCCTTCTTCTTGTATTTGCTGGAAGAGGGCATGCTGCTTTACTGTCTTCTAGAATCCTTCTCTCTTCTCTTTTCCTTCTGTTGATTTTCTGGACACTCTGAGATGAAGTGTCCAGGTTTCCTGCAGCCAAAGCAAACCACTTCTTCAGTGGGGGTTTTGTCATACCTTGGCTTGTCATCCTGCATGGATGACTTTCTTCTGAAATCCTCTCTTGCCATTTTAGAGAATCTCTTGGCAAAGAGTCTCATCAGCTCTTCATTCACAGTTGAGGCTTCAGTTTCTTAAATAGCTTTAAAAGCTATATTGTGCTCCTTCCTTGCTAGTGGAGGTGTTCTCTACTCAGCTGCTTCTCTGGATTTGATGAGCTGCTCATAAGATTTGAGCTTTCCTAAAAGAGATTCCGTGGAAATCTTATTTAGGCTTCTGGCCTACTTGATTGGCCATATCCTTGAATACCATGAGCTTGGGAAGCACATGAGGATTTTGTCATTCACCTCAGTGAGAGTGATGTCCTTGTCCAATGTCTTTAGCTCATTGATGATTGAGCTCAGCCTATTGTACATATCTGCAACTAATTCTGCTTCCTCCTTCTTGAAGTTCTCATATTATGATATGTGATTGGATCTCCTGTCTTTTCTTTGATCAACAGATCCAGCCACCATTTGATTTAGAGAATCCCAGATGGCCTTGGTTGATGTGTATTCAACCACTTTCTGGAATATGTCATCAGACATTGTTTGGGCCAGAATGTTCATGGCTTTGGCATCCAAAACTTTAGCCTTCTTCTGAGCCTCAGTCCACTCAGGTGGTGGAACTACATTAGTGTTGGATGTTACTGTAGAGGTAGATGGTTGAGGAGGACCTGTCACAATGGAATTGTTGATATCCTCATCAATAGTGTTCATATATAACTTAATTCTTGCCTTCCAGATGGCAAACTTATTTAGATTGCATACTGGAGGTCTGATGCTTGCATAGTCTTTGTTCTGTGCCATACTGTGAATGTATATCTAATAGAAATAAAACACAGATCTAAAACCGGATCTTTTGGTTCAAGGGGTTAACTTGTACAACTAAAGGAAACTTGCTTTGATACCAATTGAAAACTAAGGGTTAGATCTGAAATACTCTAGAGGGGGGGGGGGTGAATAGAGTATTTATGATTTATAAAATTTTTGATAATTAATTCAATCTATTACTAATGCTGCATAAATTAAATTAAAAATACAAACACAGCAACCTAGCTAGCACAGCCACAGCAAGAACAAATGAAAAGAGCAATTCAGACAACACAAGAATTTTATAGTGGTTCCAAAAACTGGGTACATCCACTCTTCTACCACCCTGGTAGGAATCCAGTCAGGTTTTTGATCAGGTGACTGCCACCAATGAGCTTTTGATTAGGTGCTCAAAAACCAATCCTCAAGTCTTTTGATCAGGTGACTTGCAACTAGGAATAACTTTTGAAGGGAGTTAAGAATTCTTTATACAGTGGGGGATGAGAGAGTGATTTTGTCTTCTCTTTCTCAGACACAACTGAGAAGACTCTAATGGAAAAATGATGTTAGAAAAGACCCCCCTGAGATATAGAATGGTTCAGGAAGTTGAAGCCTTGCTGCAGGGTGATAGGTCTTCAAACTTTTGCTTTGACCAGAAGAACTCCAGAAACTTCTTGACAAATAGAATGTTTGTTGTCCTTTGAAGAATCCTGTGATGTAGAAGGTAAAAGTCTCTTGATCTAGAATGTATGTTCTTCTTCTTCAGCTTGTTGTTCTTTTATCTGGTCAGGGCTAGGGCATTTTGTCTCTTGACAGTGTTGTTGCCCTGTGAGATCTCTGTTCTGTATATTCTGTGTCAGTTTTTTTATCCTCCTATATTGTTATATCTTCTTGTCGAGAGAGAGATGAAGAAAATCCCTTTTTTCATATTTTCCATATAATTTCCCTTTGAAATTTGAATTCCTTTCTTCATTTAATGCGGACGGCCTAGAGAATATTTACATTGATTGATTTCCCCAACTGCCCCATGGAAAAATAGCAAGCAATAATCCTAATGAAGAACGTAATCAATGCTTGCTTCTAACGGTAATATTCAGAGAATATTTATGTATTGATTACTCAGGAATTATTGCAATAGAAAAGAGACAGAGGGAGGGAAATTTCTAAGTCTAAAAGTTTACAGAATTCGTTGAACAGAGAACAGAATTCATCGAGCTATGTCCAGAGTTCGTCGAACAGAGAAGTCAAGTTCGTCGACCAGATAATAGTAGTTCATTGAGCTGAGATCCAAGATCGTCGACCTAAGAACTGATAATTGCTTTCTCTAGACCCGTCAATTCTGTGCATCAAGTTCGTCGAGCTGAGAATATGACTTCGTCGACTGGAGTTCAGAATTCCATGTTTCTTGAACTTAAGAATGTTGAAGTAACGTGTCTAGAAATTATCAACCTCAGAACTGGAATCCTCGACCTGAGAACTAGTTTCGTCGAGCTGAGAACTTCTAACTGCTACTTGATAAATCTTTCCAAGACTATTGTCTAAGTTCGTCGAGCTGAGAAGGTGAGTTCGTCGACTGGAGTGTGATTCTGGACTTAAAATACTTAGTTGTTTTTGGAATAAGATGTTGAAGTAGAATACCTAGAGATTGTCGACCTGAGAACTAAGTTCGTCGACCTGAGAACTAAGTTCGTCGACTGGAGTTAAGTGTGAAGAAATCTGGACTTGGAATTTTGATGTATACTCTGGAATTCGTCGACCTGAGATTCAAGTTCGTCGAGCTCAGCTCAGAGAATTATCTCTAAGTTCGTCGAGCTGAGCACGACTTTCGTCGACCTGAGTTCGACGAACGTCAAACACATTTCCTGAGTCTTTGAAATTTCTCTAAGTCTTGAGTCTTCTGTAGTGTTGATGGCTGGTCCATATAGTGTTGACTCTAAGGACATGGCCTAGACTATTGGACACACACATGACCCTGGCTATACATATTAGGTCAAACATCCTAATTTAGTGAACCTAGCACAAATTCAACTAGGGATCCAACATTGTATATAGCTGACTTCTTTCTTCTTCATTTATTGCCATCAGCCTTTAGCATCCACAGTCTTCTTCATCCTCCTCATTGTCACTATCAGAGTGTGACAGAGGGGCCCTTATTCCTATCCCGGCAATAGGATATTCCGCTTATTCTTTTGGATGAGCACTAATAGAGATCCACCCAATATTGGCTTCTTCTTCATCATCATCTGATTATGAGGAGGAAGAATCTATCCAGCATTTCTCCTTCTTAACCACAAAGGATTTCTCATTCTTCATGCCCTTATGGTGATGGTGATGCTTCTTCTTCTTCTTCTCATCCTCTTCCTTGTTCCTGACTGGACAGTTAGCAATGACATGTCTAACCTTGCTGCAAAAATAACATATAAGTTTAGATGAAATCTATTTTCTACATTTAGTGACATACCTGTCCTTCTTGGAGGACCTCCTGTGGTGAGATGATGACTAGGGTATGTTCTCTAAGTACTTATTATTCATGAACTTTCGAAGTTTCCTAGAGAAAGCTGCAAACTCTTCATCTGACATGTGGTTGTCTGAGGAACTAGTCTCGGACAGTTCTGAGCTGGACTCACCTTCTCTCCTTGGTGGAGGAGTCTTTCTTCTGCTTCTACTTGGGGATTCTACCTTTAGGGCTCTTATCTTATCCTTGGTCTTGGGTTGACTTTTCTTTTCCTCTTCTTGTCTAGCGGCCAGCTACATTTCATAGGACAGCAGCTTTTCAAAGAGTGTTGGTGGTGGAGTGCTGCTAGCTTAGCCATTTCCCTAATGGCACAAATCTTGGTGTCCCAATCACTAGTGAGAGATCTAAGAAACTTGTCATTCAGCTCATAGTTGCTGAAGACCCAACCATAGGTTCTTATTTCATTGACTGTCCTGAAGGACCTCTTAAAGCAGTCAGCCACTTTCTGAGATTTGCATTGTCTGAAAGCCTCATACTCTTGGTTGAGCATGGACTTCCTATCATCTCTAACTTCCTCAGAACCTTCCATGAAGAACACAAAAGTGTCCCACATTTCATTGGAGGTCTTGCAGTGTACAAGATTTTGGAAGGTTGAGTCTTCAATGGCACTGGCTATAATATTTTGTGCCCTTTTGTCCATGGTGGACAGAATTACCTCATCTCTGCCCATCTATATATATGTCTTAGGTACTCTCACAGTTGGATCTATGATGGAAGCCTTTGTGGGGATAAAAGGACATTCCACTACTATTACCTAGATCCTAGGGTCAGATGGCTCCATGAATAGTCTGACCCTTTGTTTCTAGAGACCAAATCCTTCGTTCCTGCAGATTGGTAGTTTCATTGCCCCTAGCTCCTTATAATTCATTCCAGACCCAATTCTTAATATCTTGTAGTTAACCTTGGAAGTATACTCATATTGTTAGATCTTTTTTGAGTAACCTCCCTCTAATAACACATTAAAGTTGATTAACTTAGGTTAGCTAATCACCTAGAGGGGTTGAATTTTTTAGTATTTATGCTGTTTGAAAATTTATTAGTATTTATGTTGTTTGAAAATTTATTAGTATATATGTTGTTTGAAAATTTATTAGTATTTATTATCTTAGGTTAGCTTACTCAGATTGTTTGAAAATTTATTTGTATTTATGTTGTTTTCTTCTTATGTGATTTAGAGCTTGTCCTTAAATCCTGTAATTTAAAAGAAAACAAACCACACAGTCAAGTACACAGTTATTTATAGTGGTTCCCCAATTGGAAACATCCACTTTCCCTCCCACCTATCAAAATATTTTGTTGGAATAGTCACAAAATCCACCAATATGCTCCTCGGAGCTTACACCTCAGGCACACAACCTTACACTCAGGTTCTCTTCAGAACCCTACATAAAAACCACAACGGTTCCTACCTCAGAGCCCTGCAGTGCTCCTATAGCTCAGTGGTCCATTGACCACCTACCTTAGTCTTATTTATAAGGCCTACAGCTCAGGATTTTAGCCCTACCACTTCTGGCACAAAGACCTACTATCAGAGTACTCAACACTCCTACAACTCAGTACCTATCTAGTTACCTAGCTTAGTGCCCTTCCAGGAATCTACAGCTCAACCTCCTCCAAGGCCTACAACTAAGTGACACACTTGTCACCTACAGCTCAATGACTCACCAGTCACCTACCTCAGACTTAATTCTAAGGCCTACTACTCAGGCTGGGAGGACAGCCCTACTCTCAGATTCATACTTGGATCCTACCTCAGTAACCTACCTCAATGACTAATTAATCACCTACAGCTCAGGACAAATGGACCTACAGCTCAGATTCAAATAAACTGAATCCTACAGGAGATTATACATGATGAAATAAATATATAACAACTGACTTAGAAATTAAACTTTGAGTCTACCTTGCTGGACTGAGCAGATATCAGTCCAGCCCACTTACCGTAGAAGGAATAAGTCTTCTTCTACAACCAATCTCTTCTTTACTGAACTGGAGAACAACAATATGCTGTTGAAGGCTAACAACCCTTCACATAGCTAACTTCTTGCTGAATAGATAAATCAGCTGCTTTGTTCTGGAGAGAACAATCTTGCTGAACTTGAAAGAGCTTCAGCTTTCTTTCTTTGTCATCTAGCTAACTCTGTTGGACTTTAGATTTCAAGCTTGTTGGAGAAGATGATGTCCAGCCGCATCTATTTTCTATATATTCTTCCTGTGTTCTGCATTTGTTCTCCGTTTCCCTAATACTCTTTTCTTTCTTCCTTTTATATGTGTGTTGATTTGAATAAATGATACAATTTGAGTCTGGGCCTAGCGAAGGATTGTGAGCGCCACCTCCATCAGAAAAGGACAAATAAACTTTCGGTGTTACTGCAGCTTTCCAGCAACGGTTTGAATTATTTTGACTTTGTTGACTTCTTGTGACGTCAGCAGTGATCATCCTGTGCTACTGTAGCTTTCTCACAACGGTATGAGAAACTTTGACTTTTTGACTTTAGATGACGTCAACAGTGATTATCACCGTTTGGACTTAGACAAAATTCTGGATCTTCACTAAGCATTGAGTGATGTTAAGTCACTTAACACCATCTGTCTTGCCTCTTAACGCTTCTGGACTTGGTGAATTTTCACTGGCATTATCTCAGCAGTTCTTTCTCAACTATCTCACCGGTTTCTATTTAACAGCTAACACTATCTTCTGTCTCAGTGGTTTCTTCTCAGTGGTCTCAATGCTTTTTTCTTCTCAGCTGACACTATCTTCTATCTCAGCAATTTTTGCTTCAACTGTCTCAGTGTATCCTTCTTCATTAAAAGCATTGAGTGAATCTGCCTCACTGAATGCTTTTGGACTTAAAGAAAATTTCAGCTTGTTTTGCCTCTGCGGTTATACTGAGACATACTTCTCAGCTGTCTCAGCTGTCTCAGCGGTTTTGCCTTAGTCAAATTTTCTGGCTTTAGTTCGACGAATGTTGAACTGCGTTCGATGATCGATGGGCTGAGCTCTATGAATTCTGAATCCCAAGCTTCTGAATTATGCTGGATGAACGGTGAGCTCAGCTCGACGAAAGGTGAGCTGAGCTCGACGATTTATTAATCCTAAGCTTCTGAATTTAACTCGATGAACGGTGTGCTTAGCTCGACAAAAGGTGAGCTGAGTCCGACGATTTCTAAATCCCAAGCTTCTGAATTTAGCTCGACGAACGGTGAGCTCAACTCGACAAAAGGTGAGCTGAGCTCAACGATTGCTGAATCTTCAAGCATACTCTTTAATTTCACTTGTCCAATCTTGGACAACCTGCATGCATGAACTCAAGCACACATAAAATATATTATGACCCTTAGCATGATTGATGATGCCTATTCAAATCCTGAGGAACATTGTAGGGCACAATTCCCAACACTCGCCACTCGCTCCCTTCCCAGGCAACGAGTGCTTGGTGATTTGGGGCACTCGCCCCTCGCTTCCAAAGGAATCCGCTCGGCTAATCCACTCGCTAAAAGCCGTTAAATTGGTTCAGACCTGGGGTATAGCTGGGAACTCGACTCTCGCCACGGTCCTCGGACTGCTCTTGAGCACTCGATAAATATGGGGTGTACACAATCGCTTCTTTTTGTAAGTCTTGTCCGAGGATCGGAAAGACTATTCAACCCCATCGTTATTTTGCGAGGGAGGATTTAGGGAATCTCTCAGTGGGTCCCACCTTAGCTTATATATACCATGCGATGGGGATCACCCCTAAGACCCCACTCCCCTTTTTTCTTTACTCAAACGAACTTTTCCCTCCATGATATAACACCATGCTGATCTCAAAGGTAGCTCTCGCACGTCTTGCTCCTGACAAAGAAAAAAACAAGACGACCATGACTACCTTAATGGCCATTGCTACAAACATTCGTCACACACATTGGTGAGATAGTCAGAAGGTTGAGCGACCAGAAGAACAAAGGCCGACCCTGTCAGGGAATGAGATTACCTAATCCTAATAGCCTTATCCCAGCCAAGATCTCGGCCCCCTCTTCCAACTCTCCTTTTTTGAGCATACTTTAGGCTCATATTGCTTTTTTTGTGGCCCTGAAAAACTCATGGCACATGCCTCTGCAACTCAACACCCTTACAAAGGATATTGTGGATCTGGATGACGAGATCCAGAAGGTGTCCGCGAGCCAGAGTGAGCTGAGCATACACACACAAATTCTTGGTAACTGGAGTTATTCATGATTTGATTCGACTCGTATCCCTGTTAGAGCGATACCCTGATAAGGTATTCCTTTCAATACCTTCCTTGATCGACGTCACCTCGACTCCTCTGGTTGTATCTCCTCCCCCCATGACAATCTCAATTGCAGCCTTGCTAACGTGCAAATGTCCCCAGTGAGTGGCGATGCGAGTACTCCCACACTGAGCATTCAATCTCCTTGCATCCCTAGCCTCCCATGAACTAGATCGGGAAAATCCCTGCTACTACATTTCAATAACCCCTTCAATGGTCAACTGAGCTTTCCTTTATGCCATCCTGATAAGGAGGGAGAGACCTCCCTTGGACAGTTATCTGAAATCCTTCCACTCCATTGTCTTTGCTAATTCTTGCTGACTTCTTATTTTTTCCTAACAAATGCAACCAAAATCTCTGCCACCATCAAGCTGGATTCCACTTTTACCTACACGGCCCCTCCTTCCCCCGATGCGATTAGGGTCTTCGTGGACGAGCCATTGTTCTTCGCTGAGCTAACGGAGGGAGTGTCATTCATTCTGTAGAAGCATGGATTAATGCTCCGTGAGATCCAAGAGAAAAGGGCCCAGCTGGCGAACGATCGTCTTCATCACCTACTAGCTCTTGAGCAACGAGTGGAGACATTAAATTGAGTGCTCCTCATTTATGGGAGCGATAAAGACGCAGCTCAGAGGTAACACGGAGTCGTTGCTGGGGCACTTGAAGAACATGGATGAATGTTGTCGCATGTTCGAGCGCGAGGTGGCTGCCATTCGCGAGGAGATCATCAAGAAGGGAGGCCCATAGGTGAGGATGTGGGGGCGAGTCTAATAGAAGTGGATTCCCCATTAAACCAGCCGAACAGTCCAATGTCGAATTGATGTGTCTATTAGTTTTTTTATTTTTGTGAGTCCCGTCAGAACCTAATTTTTTTGCATCTTGTAAGACTCTATATTTCCGTCTCCTTTTTCATTTTTTTCTCGTTAATTTAGGTGTTGCTTACTTTATTGCAAACACGTGCCTTATGACGGAGAATATATACCTCTCGCGAACTAAAAATGCACTCGCCACCATCAATCGGAGATTTGAGGTAGCATAAGTCTGGAACACCGTGCCAGCATACGAGATGCGAGTGGATTCATGCCAATTGGCTGAATCCCCCTCCACTTGGTCCGACTATAAATATCACTCGTGCGTCCGACTCTCACCCACCGTCATAACTGTTCTCTCCCCACTACCCCATCTACTGTTCACTCAGTTCGTCGACTTGTAAGATGGTTGGCGATATTAATGGTTTTGATGGGAGCTAGAATTGTGCGGCACACTTCTTATAGTACCTGTAACATCCTTCAAACAACCAGACCCCTAGGAATGGGTTTGTCATGACCAGGTCATGACAAAACCCAAGTAACCCCAAAGAGACCTAGGTCAACCCAACCCTATTTCTGGTCAACCTAGCCCAAATAGGCTAACCCAAGCTCAAACCTCCTCATATGGCTTCTTTAGGGATTAATGTGCGTGGAAGGACTACAAATAGTCCTTCAGATTGACCAAGTCAACTTGGTGACTAGGAGAGATGGTAAGTGTAACAGCCCAAATTCTAGGAGTAGCAAAATATGGGTGACAAGGCCTGGGACACGGGCGTGTCCCAGGGCGTGTCCCGTTCGGGTAGAAGAGTTGGGTGCTTGGTCGATGAATTTTGGTCGACGAAGTTTCTGGGTGGTCATGCCCTGTAACACGGGCGTGGCAGGGGGCGTGTCCCCTCGGTTCGACGAACTGTGCTCGACGATGGTCGAGTGTGTGGACCGTCGAGTGTCGATCGTCGAGCATGGGGTACACGGCCTGTGACACGGGCGTGTCACAGGGAGTGTCTCGCTATGTCGAAGGTTGAGTGTCGATCGTCAATCGTCGAGTTTCGATCGTCGATCATCGAGTTTCGATCGTCTAGCATGGGGTACACGTCCTGTGACACGGGCATGTCACAGGGAGTGTCCCGCTGTGTTGAGAGGTCGACGATTTTCTCTCGACTGGGTGTTGAGTGGGTTACACGCCCTGCATCACGGGAGCGTCTTGGCCGATACGGGCGTGTCTTGGCCGACACGGGCGTGTACCGCGTGTCACAGTGAGCTCCATTTCCATGATAATGGAGGAGAGAGAAATTAGGAAGAAGAGGGAAGGAAACGGTTCGTCCAAGGGGAGGCCAAAGGACACATTTAATGGATGAGTTCAATTCCCTAGGGAAGAGGAGAAGTTTCCATCTGTTTCCCTGGCCGCAGACTTGGTTCAGCCAACCCTCCTCCATGGCCGAGCCTATCCATTAATGGCTTTGAAGGACATTAATGATCCAGCCCCTCCTCTCCCCATCTGAGGCTTTAAACACCACCAGTGAATTGAGAGGAGCCTTTCTCAATCCTTACCCGAAGAAATCGAGCCTCCCCACCTTGCAGTTGCAGAAATCGAGCGACGCCAATTTCAGAAATGGCTTTCTGGCGATCTTCCCGACTTCAGGCCGCCGGCAAGGTCCAATCCTCTTCCTCTCTGTCTGTGCTAGATCTAGGATCCATCAGATAAAGAGAATTGGCTTAATTGAGCCAGATCGGGGAGAAATTTCTCACCGAAATTCCACGAAAATGAACCTATCGGGTTCGCTGGAGTCGGCCCCACCGGCGGCCGTGTCGCCGCCAGGCGATAGCCACCACCTCGACGGAGGTGGTGGTTGTGGTGGCCGGCTAGGGAGGTGGTCGGGGTGGCCAGAAAGTCGGCTAGAAGAGGCTCCAGGTCGGGCCAATCTCGGCCCTTGGATGGATTTTGAGGATGAGCGGATGCCGTCCGTTTTTGATCAAGTAATTTCATGATATTAATTGATTTCTTGGAGATTATTAGCAGAAGATGGTTTTAATTATTAAAAATATTTAGATACCTCTACTGTAAAAGTGTCCAACATGAACAATGTAACCCTTGATGTCTAGTGTAATTTAAAATTAATTTCACTCAATTTGGAGTCTGTGGTGACTACAGCACTCATTTTGGTGCAACCTATACATATGCATGACCAAACATTAGAATTAGTTCTCACACCAAACCACTCATCCAAATGCTTTGAAATTTTGAACATAGTCTCCTCATAGCCTACCTATTAGACTGTCCAAAAATAAGAATTTTTGGAAAACATATTTCTATAGTTTTTAGAAAAATTTTATAAATCGATTATAAATCAATTAGGTGTCATAAAGACCTCAAAATCCACCCAAATTTAGGTGGGTAGTCTTAGAGAGCATGTTAGGTCTTTGGTAAAAATTTCATCTCCTTTGGAGATGTTTTGGTTAGGTATTGATCCAACCATAGGTATACCCTTATAGGGTTATTTAGGTCAAAGAGCTATTTTTGATGTTTGAGTGGTCAAATCACCTCAACAGAGGTTGTGATTTTGACCACAAACTTGGTAGGACCATTATCACCCTCTTAGGGAATATGGACTGGTTTAGGATTGTTTTACCCTTGGATCCAAACTAAAAACCTAAGGGAGGGCTTTTGAGGGTTGTGTAGGGCAAGGGGTCAGTTGACCTTGAAAGGATTTGAAACTTGGGAGAGAGAATTCTAGGGTAGGTAGAATCCTATGAAAGAAATCTAAAATAGATTTTAAGGTGAATAGCTCCCTCAAAACCGTAACCCTAGTTTAGGACACAAACTTTGTAGTGATAGAAAATATCACTAAAACTCACTAAACAGTGATGAGATTTTGATAGAATAGTGTTTAAAGTTAGTACAAGCTCTGGAGATTTTGTTATGAATTTAGGATTATTATTTTCGATACTTCATTAACAATTTAGTAATTTGTATTATTTACTTAGAAATTTATTATGAAGTAACTACTTGCTGGAAATTGATGAACTTTAGCCGAAGGACTCCTTATTATTTTTAAAGCTCTGTGAAATCTTATGTGATTTTTGGAAGAATATTTTTAAGGGTTGCTTCATTAAGTATTGTTTCCCATGAAAATTTATTAAATTTATTTTGGTGCCTAGTAAGCCTGAAAAATTATGATTTTTGCACAATGACCCTTTCTGTACCATATTAAGATTCTGTAATTTTTATATAATTTTCTGATGAATAATTTTGGTACTTCCTTCTTTACATACGATTAAGGGAATTATATTGGATGAATTAATTAGAGGTCACATATTTTCTGAAAAATTATGAAAATTAGTGTCTTGTAATATATCTTTGTTATTTAGTGATCAAAATTTTTGGGTTGCCATTACTTGAGTAGATCATATAGTTCATGTTCAGAATTGCCCATGACCAAACATTTGGGAAAATTCAATAAATATCAAATTAATTAGAAAAAATTATGATTCTCTGATTTTAGACTAAACTTGTTATGATATACCTCTGGTAAATTTTATAGTAGATTTGGAAGACAATCCGGAGTACCTCCTTTATACATCTCATATAGTATACGGTGTTATGCATATAGTACCTGCAGAAACTGAACTAGAGTGGGTAATGAATTTGAAGAGTTGAATCCTTAGTAGGTTGATGGTTTGGGTAAATAAATGAGAGATCTGATCAAGGGTAGAAATCAATAATATTAATTGCCTTGCGAAAGGGAGCTTTGGGCGTAATCCCATCACAGTTCCTAGTGCGTTCGAGAGCCCTTCACGGGGAATACCTTGGGCAGTCCTGGGCTAACGTATACCTTAGGGATAATTTGGGCAAGAGTAACCCAAATAATAGTTTCACCTTACACTCACACTTGTACACGTAGGGAGATGAATTGGTAGTGAAAGGATAGCATAGGCCCGTGGCCTAAGGGCTTACTGGTAGAGTTAAATGGACTCGGTATTGATTTGGAAGTCTGGGGAGCTGGATGCTCGGGGACTTGGAAAAAAGGAGACTTGATTAGTCCAGGGAGCCGTGGGCTCGGGAATATGGTGAACTAGTAGGCTTGGTAGTCTAAAGAGCTGGAGTCTCGATACTATAATTAGATACAACTATCATGGTTGCATGTGCATAACAGTGGTGGATCCTCGGTATTGGATAATGGAACACACCGTCGTCGGTACGTTGACTCGGGGAGACTAGATGGTTTGCTAGGAATAGTACGGGAACGTACTAGAGGGGCTAGACTAGGTAGTGTGTTTACCAGTCTAGGAGTGGAGAGGCCCAACCCACTGTCTCTGTTGACCACGACGAGAGGCTCCTGAGAGTTTAGCTAAATCCAAAAAGGGGAACTAAAGGTTTGTGTGCACAGAGTCGGGTGAGTGAGTTGTACTTGCATGTTCGCATCATAACCCACATGCATGTCATAGCATATTCATAACATAAAACCCTTGTCACCTATTGTATAAGTGGTATGGGACGCTTATACAATAGGCCCTACAAAACGACCCCTTGGTCTATAGGGGTAATCCCTATAAATCAACGGTTATATTTCTCGTTGCTCTTACCTACTCTTCTTACTGCTTTTACTTACTTGCTACTCCTTGTTGTTTACTTTTGTTACACACTTGTTTACTCATGTTTAATTATTGTGATACCCTTGTCATACTTTATCATTTTATTCCTTAGGGTAGATGTCACATGCTTGATTACGCCCTGCTTTTGGTCCTCCTTTTCACTCCTTTCTGTCCGGTGCCTAGGAGCCACAGGTGAAGGTGTGAGAGATTGTTGACTGAGTCTAGTTTGACTTACGGTCGTTTGACCACCATATTTTAGGTGCTCCAGATGGGAGAGAGGGAACAGCCACAGGAGACGCAACACCAGCAGGGTACGGTGCAGATGGAGATGGGCCAGTGTAGCTCGGGTGGACAGGCATCCGGATCCGTGAGTGGAGCCTAGTATTAGTAGTTTTACTTTTATGAGTGGATTATAGTGAGGTTATCATGTACCGGGCTTAAGCCCGTATTCACTTTCTGGTGTGGACTATTTATTTGTCATGTGATTTCTTCCTTTATACTATTGTGGACTTGGATGCTTACACTTTCATTCAATATAAATTCTGTCGATGGTGATCGATTTGGCTGGCAGGATCGGCGTTTTGTAGTGATGACCTTCCCGGTTGCAAGCGGCGGTTCTGGGCCTAAGACCCCAGTGGTTGTTGCAAAAAAAAATGGTGTCTTACAAGTGGTATCAAAGCGAAACTTCGATCCAACAGAATGTAGTCCACAAAACATGGGACACCCCGCGCGGGCTTAGTTTGAGGACAAACTAGCAGCGGAAGCAATGGTGTGCCCATGGGAGGAATCATGTGCAATGCTCACCAGTAACAAAGAGTTTTAGGTCAATTTACTAAACTTAAGACCATCTTTTGTAGGGTGCGACGAATCCTCCCCTGGCGCAGGGGACACCTCTAGCCCCGAATGTGATTCCACCCCCGCCGGCTCCGACCCCGTTGCAACAGACGGAGATGGGACAAACTTTGACGGCCATCTTGGAGACCTTTAGGGCAGAGCAGGCTCCGACTCCTCAGCCGAACCCCGGAGTGAACTGGTTGAGTGTATTTCGGGGCCTTGCCCCACCATCCTACTTGGGGACAGAGATGACAGTGCGCATGGAGGAGTGGCTAGACATTATGTACGAGATGTTGGTGGGAATACAGTGCCCGGTGGACCTGGCAGTATCGTTGGTAGTTTCTTGTCTGGAGTCGCATGCGAAGAGGTGGTGGAAGTCGGTGATGGACACCACTTATGCCGGAGTGGAGATCACGGACATTACTTGGGAGGAGTTTAGGGCGGCACTACTGGAGCATTTTGTGCCGCAGTCCGCAAGGGATGAATTGGAGGATATATTCTTGCAGTTGAAGCAAGGGAACATGACAGTTCTGGAATATCACCGGGAGTTTACTCATTTGGCCCGATTTGCAAATTCTTACAAGCTAGATGATGTGGGTTACGCCAAGAGGTTCTACAAGGGCCTCCGTGATGACCTGAGGCAGGCCCTCTTGTTCGTGTTTGATGGTACCATGGCCAGGATCTTGGAGATGGCCAAGAAGCTGGAGGCGGACCAGCTTGCAGTCCGGGGCAGGTAGAGACATGGGGATGATGCAGTGCTAGGAGGGAGAAGGGACCCGCAGAGGGGTCGGGTCATGGGAGAGAGAAGGAACGGGGATCAACCTCGCTAGGAGGAAAGGAAGGATCCAAGCGAGCAGGCAGTGCTGGCCCCGCAGCCTCTACAGATGAGGGAGGTGCACAGGATAGGGCAGGGACCACCCACACCATAGCGGTGCTATCACTGCCATCAGCCAGGGCACATTCAGATTAATTGCCCAATGAGGAATGGGGCCATACCTGCTGCACAGGGTGGCCCACCGGCTCACCAGATGGGAGAGGTTGCGGACGCAGATTTCTGGGCGGTGAACACAGGCAGGATGGGGAGCAGGTCTACGCTCTGGACTTAGCGCAGCCCCAGAACCCGAACAGGGTTATTGTATGTATGAGAGTAATTTTTAGTATTGGTAGAATAATTACACAACCTAGGTTAGAAAACTTTAGACCTAAGCTATTTTTCCTTTAACTAATTTAGGAATAGTGATGGCGTGCGGCAAACCTGCCCGTACCTTGTTCGACACGAGGGCATCACACAACTCTATGTCGGAGGATTTCATCAAGGATCTTGGCCAGTAGCATCTGATCGGTCAGTGCACATGGAGCCGGTACGGATTGATGACACAGGTATGCGGGGCTTGCGCCGTAAGAAGGTCCCACTGGTCAAGGTTATTTGGAGAAATCACGGCTAGGAGGAGCACACTTGGGAGCCCCAGGACTTGATGCAGCAGGGGTACCCGGAACTTTTCAGTCAGGTATTACTATCAACCTCTCGGGATGTTACAATTTTTCTTGCATACTTGAAACCCCGTAGGCCTAACTAGAATTTCGAGGACGAAATGTTTTGTTATATATTAGGATTTGTAACATCCCTCAAACAACCAGACCCCTAGGAATAGTTTTGTCATGACCAGGTCATGACAAAACCCAAGTAACCCCAAAGAGACCTAGTTCAACCCAACCCTATTTCGGGTCAACCTAGCCCAAATAGGCTAACCCAAGCTCAAACCTCCTCATGTGGCTTCTTTACGGAATAATGTGCGTGGAAGGGCTGCAAATAGTCCTTCAGATTGACCAACTCAACTTAGTTATTAGGAGAGAGGGAGAGTGTAACAGCCCAAATTCTGGGAGTAGCAAAATTTGGATGACACGGCCTGGGACACGGGCATGTCCCAGGGCGTGTCCCGCTCGGGTTGAAGAGTTGGACGCTTGGTCAACGAATTTTGGTCGACGAAGTTTCTGGGTGGTCATGCCTTGTAACACGGGCGTGGCAGGGGGCGTGTCCCCTCGGTTCGACGAACTGTGCTCTACGATCATCGAGTGTGTGGACCGTCGAGTGTCGATCGTCAAGCATGGGCTACACGGCCTGTGACACAGGCGTGTCATAGGGCGTGTCCCGCTGTGTCGAAAGGTTGAGTGTCGATCGTCAATCGTCGAGTTTCGATCGTCGATCGTCGAGTGTCGATCGTCGAGCATGGGGTACACGGCCTGTGACACAGGCGTGTCACAGGGCGTGTCCCGCTGTGTTGAGAGGTCGATGATTTTCTCTCAATTGGGTGTTGAGTGGGTTACACGCCCTACATCACGGGCGCGTCTTGGCCGACACGGGCATGTCTTGGCCGACACGGGCGTGTACCGCGTGTCACAGTGAGCTACATTTCCATGATAATGGAGGAGAGAGAAATGAGGAAGAAGAGGGAAGGAAACGGTTCGGCCAAGGGGAGGACAAAGGCCACATTTAATGGCTGAATTCAATTCCCCAGGGAAGGGGAGAATTTTCCAGCCATTTCCTAGGCTGTCAGACTTGGTTCAGCCCCCCCTCCTCCATGGCCGAGCCTAGCCATTAATGTCTTTGAAGGACATTAATGATCCAGCCCCTCCTCTCCCCATCTGAGGCTTTAAACACCACCAGTCAATTGAGAGGAGCCTTTCCCAATCCTTACCCGAAGAAATCGAGCCTCCCCACCTTGCAGTTGCAGAAATCGAGCGACGCCAATTTCAAAAATGACTTTCCGGCGATCTTCCCGACTTAAGGCCGCCGGCAAGGTCCAATCCTCTTCCTCTCTGTCTGTGCTAGATCTAGGATCCATCAGCTAAAGAGAACGGGCTAAATTGAGCCCAATCAGGGAGAAATTTCTCACCGAAAATCCACGAAAACGAACGTATCGGGCTCGCCGGAGTAGGCCCCTCCGACGGCCATGTCGCCGCCAGGCGATAGCCACCACCTCGACGGAGGCGGTGGTGGCCGGCCAGGGAGGTGGTCGGGGTGGCCAGAAAGTCGGCTGGAAGAGGCTCCAGGTCGGGCCAATCTCGTCCCTTGGCTGGAGGTTGAGGATGAGCGGATGCCGTCCGTTTTTGATCAAGTAATTTCATGATATTAATTGATTTCTTGGAGATTATTAGTAGAAGATGGTTTTAATTATTAAAAATACTTAGATTCCTCTACTGTAAAAGTGTCTAACATGTACAATGTAGCCCTTGATGTCTAGTGTAATTGAAAATTGATTTCACTCAATTTGGATTCTGGGGTGACCACAACACTCGTTTTGGTGCAACCTATACATAGGCATGACCAGACATTAGAATTAGTGCTCACACCAAACCACTCATCCAAATGCCTTGAAATTTTGAACATAGGCTCCTCATTGCCTACCTCTTAGACTGTCCAAAAATAAGAATTTTTGGAAAAACGTTTTCTATAGGTTTTAGAAAAATTTTATAAATCGATTATAAATCAATTAGGTGTCATAAACACCTCAAAATCCCCCCAAATTTGGGTGGGTTGTCATAGAGAGCTTATTAGGGCTATAGTAAAACTTTCATCTCCTTTGGAGATGTTTTGGTTAGGTATTGATCCAACCCTAGGTATACCCTTATAGGGTTATTTAGGTCAAAGAGCTATTTTTGATGTTTGAGTGGTCAAATCACCTCAACAGAGGCTGTGATTTTGACCACTGATGTGGTAGGACCATTATCAGCCTCTTAGGGAATATGGAGTGGTTTAGGGTTGTTTTACCCTTGGATCCAAACTCAAACCCTAAGGGAGGACTTTTGAGGGTTGTGAAGGGCAAGGGGTCAGTTGACCTTGAAAGGATTTGAAACTTGGGAGAGAGAATTCTAGGGTAGGTAGAATCCTATGGAAGAAATCTAAAATAGATTCTAAGGTGAATAGCTCCCTCAAAACCCTAACCCTAGTTTAGGGCACAAACCTTGTAGTGATAGAAAATATCACTAAAACTCACTGAACAGTGATGAGATTTGGGTAGAGTAGTGTTTAAAGTAGTACAAGCTCTGGAGATTTTGTTATGAATTTAGGATTATTACTTTGGATACTTCATTAACAATTTAGTAATTTGTATTATTTACTTAGAAATTTAGTATGAAGTAACTACTTGTTGGAAATTGATGAACTTTAGCTGAAGGACTCCTTATTATGTTTTAAAGCTCTGTGAATGTTTATGAGATTTTTGGAAGACTATTTCTAAGGGTTTCTTCATTAAGTAGTGTTTCCCATAAAAACTTAATTAAAATTATTTCGGTGTGTAACAAGCTTGAAAAATTATGATTTTTGCACAATGACCCTTTCTGTACCATATTAAGATTCTGTAATTTTTATATAATTTTCTGATGAATAATTTTGGTACTTCGTTCTTTAGATACGATTAAGAGAATTATTTTGGATAAATTAATCAGAGATCACATATTTTCTGAAAAATTATGGAAATTAGTATCTAGTAATATATCTCAGTTATTTAGTGATCAAAATTTTTGGGTGACCATTACTTGAGTAGATCATATAGTTCATGTTCAAAATTTCCCACGGCCAAACATTTGGGAAAAGTCAATAAATATCAAAGTAATTAGAAAAAATTATGATTCTCTGATTTTAGACAAAACTTGTTGTGATATACCTTTGGTAAATTTTATAGGAGATTTGGAAGACAATCTGGAGTACCTCCTTTATACATCTCATATAGTATAGGGTGGTCTGCATATAGTAACTCCGGAAACTGAACTAGAGTGGGTAATGAATTTGAAGAGTTGAATCCTTAGTAGGTTGTTGGTTTGGGTAAATAAATGAGTGATCTGATCATGGGTAGAAATCAATAATATTAAGTGCCTTGCGAAAGGGATCTTTGGGCGTAATTCCATCATAGTTCCTAGTGCATTCGAGAGCCGTTCATGGGGAATACCTTGGGCAGTCCTGGGCTAACGTAAACCGTAGGAATAATTTGGGCAATAGTAACCCTAATAATAGTTTCACCTTACGCTCACATTTTTATACGTAGGGAGATGAATTGGTAGTGAAAGGATAGCATAGGCCCGTGGCCTAAGGGCTTACTGGTAGAGTTAAATGGACTCGCTATTGATTTGGAAGTCCGGGAGCTGGATGCTCGGGGACTTCAAAAAAAGGAGACTTGATTAGTCCAGGGAGCCGTGGGCTCGGGAATATGGTGAACTAGTAGGCATGGTAGTCTAAAGAGCTGGAGGCTTGGTACTATAATTAGATACAACTATCATGGTTGCATGTGCATAATAGTGGTGGGTCCTCGGTATTGGACGATCGAACACACCTTCGTCGGTACGTTGACTCGGGGAGACTAGCTGGTTTGCTAGGAATAGTACGGGAATGTACGAGAGGGGATAGACTGGTAGTGTGTTTACCAGTCTAGGAGTGGAGAGGCCCAACCCACTGTCTCCGTTGGCCATGACGAGAGGCTCCTGAGAGTTTAGCTAACTCCAAAAAGGGAGCTAAAGGTCTGTGTGCACAGAGTCAGGTGGGTGAGTTGCACTTGCATGTTCGCATCATAACCCACTTGCATGTCATAGCATATTCATAACATAAAAGCCTTGTCACTTATTGTATAAGTGGTATGGGACGCTTATACAATAGGCCCTGCAAAATGACCCCTTGATCTATAGGGGTAATCCCTATAAATCAATGGTTATATTTCTCGTTGCTCTTACTTACTCTTCTTACTGCTTTTACTTACTTGCTACTCCTTACTGTTTACTTTTGTTACACACTTGTTTACTCATGTTTAATTATTGTGATACCCCTACCATACTTTATCATTTTATTCCTTAGGGTAGATGTCACCTGCTTGATTACGCCCTACTTTTGGTCCTCCTTTTCACTCCTTTCCGCCCGGTGCCTAGGAGCCACGGGTAGAGGGGTGGGGGATTGATGACTAAGTCTAGTTTGACTGACGATCGTTTGACCACCATATTTTAGGTGCTCCGGATGGGAGACAGGGAACAGCCGTAGGAGATGCATCACCAGCAGGGTACGGTGCAGATGGAGATGGGCCAGTGTAGCTCGGGTGGACAGGCATCTGGATCCGTGAGTGGAGCCGAGTATTAGTAGTTTTACTTTTATGAGTGGATTGTAGTAAGGTTATCATATACCGGGCTTAAGGCCGTATTCACTTTCTGGTGTGGACTTTTTATTTGTCATGTGATTTCCTCCTTTATACTATTGTGGACTTGGATGCTTACACTTTCATTCATTATACATTCTGTCGATGGTGATCAATTTGGCTGGCAGGATCGGCGTTTTGTAGTGATGACCTACCCGGGTGCGAAGGTGTCACTACAAAGCGGCAGTTCTAGGCCTAAATCCCCGTTGGTTGTTGCAAAAAAAATGGGGTCTTACAGTACATCTTCTTGGACGGCCAGGTCCCGGAAGAGGAGATGCCTGAGATCACCGCCGAATACATGTTTGTGTTTGTAGCCCGCGCCCCCATGGCTAGCAAGTCCCTTAAATCCACACTAGAGGATGAGCTCGCCATCCCACATTCTCACTTCGAGATGGGGATACTTCTCCCATTATGGCAGGAGGTGAGGTAGTTTTGGAAATACTTTGGGCTGGTGCCAGTGCAGGTTTACCCGAATGCAATTGCTATGCTAGTGGATTTTGCGTGCTACCTATGCGAGGAGAAAATTGAGTTAAACTTGAAAAATTTTCAAATGTTGTTCATCTATCAAGCCAGTAACGACAGTGTGGCATTCTTTACCAGCTAGTAGTTCAAGATTTGCGAGACCCTCAATAAGGCACAATATTAGACGAACTGCTTCATCTTTGACAAGGGCTCGAATGGGAACGTTCCCTACATGTCGATCCAGAAAGTTGAGATTGTTTGAGAGCTCCCCACTTTGACGGTGAGGATGCCAAGTTGTACAAGTTCATTCTGGGAAATAACTTCAAGGTCCCCTATTTGCAACATAACCTTGACTTGCTACTCCCCATTGCCCCAAGCACAGGTATGCATATGTTTTTGATCTCGCATCCTTTATATTTCCCTGTCGGGACCTTAGATCAACTCCACTTTAATTTCTTTTATTTGTTAGCGCCAAATCCCTGTGAACCTGCCTTACATGAGAAAGGGTAGACTATTACTAGCTCTCATGCTCGATCAGTTTGCCACCGCAGCATGCGCCGACGACCTGAGGTCACCCGCAACCGTAAGCGGCAAGAAGAAGAAGAGGGTAAAGCTCGAAAGAGGGTGCCCAACCGGTAACATCGTCTACCTGGCCAACAAATCGATAGAAGTCAGTGGCCTCCAAGAAGGTTGCTCCAACGAGCATGCCAGTATCCTCGGCAAGGGAAGAGTTGGTGGTAGGCGAGTTGGGTGGCGGATAGTTGGGGACACCCGACTCACACCCAAACTTTGGATTGGGGAAGATACCGAAGGATGTCTATGGGCAGACATTGCTTGCTTGGGACAAGAAATCCAACCTAGTCACCCGTTTCGCACTCCTCCCATCCTGAACTGATCAGGAGCACTCTAGCGAGGATTCCTACTCCCTATCTTATGGGCTCTGTAATCCCCAGGATGCCGAAGAGTACAATAGGTTGACCTTGTAGGGGCTTGCCTATGAGATCACGAGGGTCCAACTATGCGCCACCGAGCTCGCACATATGGTTGTGCGAAGAGGCCTCATCTTCAGTAAGAAGTTCAACAACGCTGAGACTGCGAAAGCATTCGTTGAGGAGAAGGCTCTAGACCTCGATACTCGGATCGAACTAACTGAATGCCTTCTTGTCAAGTGCTCCGGTGGTGTGGTAATTCATCCAATTTCACTCTTCCTTATCTTTTCTTCTCAGGCTTACCCTGAGTTCTCTCCTCGCAAGATACCGAGATAGCTGGAAGCATTAGGTCTCTCATCGATGATCTGGAGGGAGAACTAGCGATGTCCAAGGAGAATCTCACAAAATCTCTCGTGGAGAAGACCATCGCGACGTCTGGCATATCCCTCCCTAGCAGATCCAAGCTTCTCCAATTCACCTCGTAGGCAGTGGAAAACACTTACAAGCTCATGATTACGCAGATCACTGAGTCCACTCTGGTCATGCCACGTAATCTTGGTGCCTTACCAGCTGACTGAATGGACTTTCTCACGGCGAACCTCATCCTGGAATTCTACCCATAAGAGGCGAGTCTACCCACCTCAGGGCGCAGCTACTCCCCTTGGAATGATGGTGACGAGGAGCGTTTACCGAAAGATCCCCCGCATGTTGAGAATTTTGGGACACTTTTGGTTTTTGGTCTTATTACATGTATTTTTTGTGATATAATGGCGAGCTTGCCCATGACGTCTTTATGTTAAACAAAGGTTTATATTTTCTTTCATGCGTTGTCTATCTTATTTGCATCTCACGAAACCTTCCCTGCTTTTCTCCTTCATAATTACTACTCAAGATTTCTCACTTTAGGTTTAGTTGGTTCGTAGTGATGACTATCTCTTTTTTCCCTAGCCTGCAAGAACCTGGCTATTCGATCATCTCGCTAGATCCAGGCATCCGCGTGGCCAATGCTTCCCTTCCGAGGCCATGCCAGTGGCAGGTGCTTGCGGCGAGATTGAGAAGGATCACATTATCCTATTTTATGTTTTTCCTTTGACCTAACTCCTTATAGAACCAACTTCCTTATTGATTAGTCGGTGACCCACTCTGAGGAGCAAAGGGGCATAATTCTAACCCTGCTTGCCTTTGTTCATTAAACCAACTGATCGACTTGCAGTCATGTGAGAGCCCGGTCAGTGGGATCCTATTGGGGCTGCTTCATTTTGAAAACCATCTCGTCTTAACCATCCACCCAAGAGACCTGCCTTCCCTTCCGGCTAATGAGAGCTCGACATCAGGATCCTATCGGGGGCACTTTATTTTGAAACCCTTCTCATCTTAGTCATCCACCCGAGCGACTTCCCTGCCATGTCTTCTTATGAGTGCCCGGTCAGTGGGATCCTATTGGGGGTGGTACCTTTAAAAACTCTTCTCATCTTAGCCATCCACCCTAGTAACATGCGGGCTTGTGATAGCACGGTTAGTAAGATCCTATCAGTTGTGCTTCATTTTGAAACCCTTCTCATCTTAGCCATCCACCAGAGTGACCTGCCTGCCCTGCTGACTTATGACAGCCTAGTCAGCGAGATCCTATTGGGGTACTTACATTTTAAAACCCTTCTCATCTTAGCCATCCACCTGAGCGACCTGCTTGCACTGCCAGCTTGAGAGAGCCCGATCAGCAGGATCCTATCAGGTTCGCTTTATTTTGAGACCATTCTCATCTTAGTCATCTACCCGAGCTACCTGCATGTTCTAAGTGCTTGCGAGAGCCTGGTCAGTGGGATCATATCTGTGGTGTAACATTTTAAAACCCTTCTCTTCTTAGCCATCCACCCTAGTGGCCTGCCTAAGCTACCGGCTTGTGAAAGCCCGGTAGGTAGGATCCTTTCGGGAGCACTGCATTTTAAAACCGTTTAGCCATGATGAAAAATGAAAAGTGTATTCAACCAATAAAGAAATCTACTCATTTCAGGTTGTCACCGCTCCAAGTGTTACAAAGGGGAATTCCCTCGACGTTCATGACGAGGTAGCTTCCTAAGTCGAGAGCTTCATAAATTACAAAGGGTCCTTCTCAAGTAAGATGGAGCTTGCTAACGGCTCCCCCCTACCTGCGGCATCGACCTATTTTAGGACCCAACCCCCTTTATAAAATATTTGAACATAATTTTTTGTCAAAGTACCTTGCCATATGATGCTTGATCTCCTCCTAACAAATGGAGTCCAGGTCGTGAAGTTCTTCCACAAGTTCGAGCCAACGACAACACTCAAGTCGCTTGCAAACTTCGGTCCATTGTCTAAGATAGTGGCCAACGACAACCCGTGCCTACAAATTATCTCTCCCCATATAAAATTTTGGATTACCTTCGAGGGTTATCTTTGTCAGTGCTTTGACCTCCAATAATTTTGAAAAACAATCTATCATGACCAAAAGGAATTTCCTTTGGCCACTAGCCTGATGGAAAGGGTCGATTAGATCCAACCCTCAAATTGCATAGGGCCATTACACCATAATCGTCCCGAGCCTCTACACTAGTAGGAGCTGAAGTGGTGCGTAGAGCTAGCACTTCTGACACTTTTTTCCTTATTCTGCGGCGTCCTTGTAATTAATTGGCCAAAAATACCACTGTTGAAGTACTCCCTTATCCAATGTTTGACTCTTTGAGTGGCTGCCACACTCCCCTTATTATTTCTCTTCCAAGACCCGAGGGACTTCTTATTCTACAATGCACTAGGCTAGGAGCCCAAAGCGGGTCTTTCAATATAACACCCCCTCTCGTAGGAGGTGATAGGATGATTTGTTTCTAAACTTCCTTTTGTTTAGTGTCTTCTCAGAGACTCTCTAGTTGTTAGAAAAATAATGAAAGGATCCATCCACGAGGGTCGTTGGTCGACTGTCTTCAGCTACCCCTCCTGAATGGATGGTCAGAACAAATCTGTCACTAATCCCCCTACTTGTGGGCCGAACTTGGGGAGGCGATCTGCCTTTGTACTCTCCTCGAGAGGTATATACCGAATGGAGAATGTACAAAACAATCTGATGAGTCTTATAACTTTGAGAAGGTACTTCTGGTGTAATATCCCTCAACCAACTAGACCCCTAGGATTTTGTTTTCTCATGACTAGGTCATGACAAAACCACCAGAAGCTCAAAGGACCAAGTGAACAAGGGCCAAGGTGAAAATCCCCTTCCTCTGCCTATAGCTCATCCTCAACATTTAGACCTAAGGTTTGACTTTAGGGCTACACCTTGATCCCATGACCCTACCGCAACATCCCTAATACCTTGGGTAGTCCATAGGGCCACTAAGGACCCACTGTGGGCAGTCAAAGTGGTTAAGTTGACCTAAGTCAACCCTAACCATAAATGGGTCAAACTTGCCTACTTAGGGTCAATTGACCTTCCCTTAGCCAGGTGGACCCCACCCAAGCCCTCCTAACCCTAGAGTGAGATCAATGTGTCACAAAGGACCCATTGGGGTCAACGCAAGAGTCTAGGTTGACCAAAGTCAACTTTAGCCCCAAAGTGGTCAAAGTGCCCTTACTAAGGGTCGTATGACCTCCAAGGTGACAAGTCAACCCTACCCAACCCTACCTAGACCTTAGGGGAGTCCAATGGATCACCAAGGATCCATTGATGGTGACACAAAAAGTCAATTTGACCAAAGTAAACCCTAAGCTAAGGTCAAGTCAAACTTAGCTCAAAAAGGCTAACTCAAGCTCAAGCCCCTAGCCACTTGGGCTAACCACCTCCTAACCACTTTGTATTAGCTTAAGGGGTAGCCAATAGGCTGGAGTGGTTAGCAAGGTCAACCTAGATGGCTAGGAGAGTGAAAGCTCCAACTTCTCTTTAATGGAGAAGCGAGAAATGGTGAAAGAGAGCCATTCATGGCAAAGGAGGCCAAGGGCCATTCTTCATTGGCTGATCCAACTCCCCACTCAATTCAGGAAGACCAGGGGGACATTTTGGTTACGGCTCATGGAAGGAATGGTGCTACCCCACCATGGCCGAAATGTGCCTTCAATGGCCATTAATGGCCATTGAAGGCTTGGCCCCTTCCTTCCATCCATTAAGGGCTGGATTCAACTCCTCTGGGGAAGAGGAGAAGTTTCCAGCCATTTTCTAGCTGAATTGAGCCCAAATTCACCCCCCCCCCCATACCATGGCCAAAAGTAACATGAAGGGGCCATTAATGGCCACCACCAGCTAGACCCCTCCCCCATTTTATTATTTTAAAAGCATCCTTGGATCCAAGGCAAGCTTTTCCACACCTTACCCGAAGGAGACGAGCAACTTCACTGTGTAGTTGCAGAACGTCAGCGACTCCTCCACAACTAATGGCATCCGGCTATCGACGCGTCTCCAGGCCGCAAGCAAGGTCCTCCCCTCCTTCTCTCTCTATGGGTAGATCGTAGCAATCACTAGGGATAAAAATCGGGCTCAATTGATCACGATTGGGAAAGGAATTTTTCCTGATTTTTCATGAAAATTGAACTCTCGGGTTCGTCGGAATAGGCCCCTCCGACGACTGTGCCGCCGCCTGGCGATAGCCACCACCTCAACGGAGGTGGTGGTGGAGATGGCCGGCCGGGGTGGTGGCTGGGTGGCCGGCGACAACGCTTGGAAGTTGCTCCAGGAAGATGCAATCAGGGCCATCGGCTGGAGGTAGGAGCTGACCCAGCGCCGTCCGATCCTACGTCAACATTCGTGCTGGCGATGAATTAAACTATAGGTTATATATTTTCATATTATATCATTTCTATCACACAATTTGTATTTAATGTTTTAATTATTAAAAATACATAGATACCAAATTTTAAAAAGTGGTCAAAATACAAATTGTAGCCCTAGGAATGTACTTTATTTTAAAATTGGTTTGAACCAATTTGGGTGCTTGGTTTGACCAGGGCACTCATTTTGGTGGGGTCTATAACTAGGGTTAGACAGAAATTAAAATGGGTGCCTCCACTTCATCCATTGTCCAAATGACCTGAAATTTGGACAGGGGGTCACCCTAATATTTACCTAGTCCTGCCCAAAAATGAGAATTTTTGGGGGACAATGTTAATATAGTTTTTGAAATCATTTAAATATCCTAGGCTAAATTAATTTAGGGACCTAAAGACCTCCAAACCCTCCCAAATTTTGGTTAGTGGTCCTTAGGGTCATCAGGAGGTTCGTATAAATTTTCACCTTATTTTGAGTTGATTTGCTTGGGTAATGGGCAAACCCTAGCCTTGCCCTAATGAGGGGTATTTAGGTCCATGTGCACTTTGAGGTTTAAGTGGACAAATCACCTCAACATTGCCTGAAACTTGGTCCACTGGTTTTTCATGACCTTTTACACACTTATATGGGTTATGGGGTGGTTTGGGGTAGGATTGCCCTAGAACCCAAGATGAAACCCTAAGTTTGGACCTTAGGGGTTTGTGAAGGGTATGTGGCCAAATGCCCTTGTATGGACTTGAAACTTGGTACAGAGGACTCTAGGGTATCTAAAGTCATTTGGTAAAAATATTAGAGGATTTGGAGATGGTTAACCCCCTCAAAACCCTAACCGTAGTTTAGGTCACAAACCTTAAATTTGAAGGGTAGGTAATTAGAACTCTCTGAAAACTTGTAATACTTTGGGTAGTGTGTTCATAATGACATTATAAGCCTTGGATAATTTTATTGGGAGTTTCAGATTAATAATTTCAGTATCACCTTTGTAATACCAGAATTAGCCCTAATAAATTATATTTTTATTTTAATCTGAATATACACAAGGTGATTATGAAATTGGGTCAGAGTGAGTTTTAGATCATTATGATCGCACATGAATTTTATTGTAATTTTCAGATGTAAATTTCCAGTACTTACTTCAAAAATATATAAACACTGGAATATGTTCAATAATAGATTTAGAGCTCCCTTTTTATTGGAAAATTATAAAATTTGATCAGTAGCTTTTCTAGGTCAATATGTTCATATGGGAATTTCATTGCAATTTTTAGATGAATAATTATTGTACTTAGTTCATTAACCTAATACTTAAAATATTATGAGAAAATCAATTATAGAGTTCATTATTCTCTGATAAATTGTGAAACTTGACCTGGTGTGTTTATATGTCTTTATATTCAGCCTTGAAGTTTCTCAGAATTTTTAGAAGAATATTGACAATACGTGTCCCTTCAATTTGGTTAATGTAAGTAATGTTCAAAAAATATGTTTAGAGATTTAAGTCTTATTGAAAATTTGGATACCTTGGATTTAATGATAAATAGTTGTCTTTAATTTATCATAATTTTGTGGAACATTTTTCATGCCGGAAAATAGTACTTTATGTTCAAACTAAGGCATTTGGATCACTTTAAAAATTAAATAAATTATCAAATAGGATAGGAAAATTATAAACTTATGGATTTAGGCTAATCATGCCATGATAGACCTCCAATAAATATAATATGGATTTTGGATGATAAATTGGAGTACCTCCCATTGTATACATCATATAGCTTAGGATGGTTTGCGTTTAGTAAAAACTGTAGAAATCAAAATATGGAGCAAAATGAACTTAGGGAGTTGGGATATTAGTGTGTCGGTCTGGTAAGTGAAATGAGATCATCATCGGGAGTCGTGATGAGGAGTGAGAAGTTTGGCTAGTGTTATGAGGTGCTCGGGGTCGACGAAACATCATCTTCCCCGTAGGAGAGAAAGTGTCAAATACACTAGGGTTAGATCCAGTACAATATTTAAGGGATTGGGAGTTGGGTAACAACCAATAATAGTAACAGCCTTGTGAAAGGGAAAGATGGGCTTCAACTACCAACATAGTTCCTAGTGCCCTCGAGAGACCTTCACGGGAAATACCTTGGGCAGTCCTGGGCTAACCTAAATAGTGGGAATAATAAACTACAAGAGAAAGTAATAGAACTAGGGTTTCATATTCACACACCCCGGTAGCTCGGGAGGTTGATTAGGTTGGTTTGATTTCCATCCGGACGGTAGGTTAGGAAGGTAGATGCACGGACGGGGAAGTCCGGGGAGCCGGTGGCTCGGAAGGTTTTAGATACAAAATAAGGTGGTGGGTCTTTTGTATTGGACGGTCATTCACACAACGTCGATACGTAGACTCGGCGGTGTGGGACACGTAGCCAAAGAAAGTCTGGTGGGTATGGTCAGCATTAGTACGTGGATACTCCAGGTTGTGTTTTTCTAGGGGCGTATAGAAGGGCTAGGCCTGGTAGTGTGGATACCCGCCTAGAAGTGGGGGGCCCGACCCACTGTCTCTCTTTGCCACTACGGAGGTTCCTGGGAGTGAAGCTAGCTGCCCAAATAAGGGGAACTAAAGTTCTGTGTGCATAGAGTCATGTGCGTGAGTTGCACTTGCTTGAGTCATGGTATAGCATATCACTACACTAATACTTGCATACAACCGACACCCCAACGTATAAATTGGTATTGGACTTTTTATACGATGGGTGCCTTATAGAAGACCCCTTAACTTATAAGTTTGCATGGGCATTCATATAAGTTAAGGTTACTTACTTTTTACCTTGTCTTTCTTACATATGTTGCTTTACTCTACTTGCTTACCTTACTGCATACTATTATAGAACTGCTAGCTTGTACTTTTCTTCCTTAGCTGTTTATACAATATAAATAACTTCTAGATTAGTTCCACCGTCACCTGCCATTTTGTACTCTCCACCTTTGTAGCTTCTCTTTCCTCCTCCCCGCTCGGTGCCAAGGATCCATGGGGAGGGGTAGGGGATGATAGGACTTAATCTTTATAACTAATGGTTTTCGGACCACAACATTACAGAGGCTTAAGATGGGAGACAGGGACCAGCAGCTCAAGGACCAGCACCAGCTGAGTACGGTTCGCATAGAGGTGGGCCAGTCTAGTACCGGAGCACCGGTGACCAGCTCCGTGAGTGATTAGTCTTTCTTATAGCTTCCGCGAGATATTGTATTGAGGATCTGATGTAACGGGCTTAAGCCCATCTATATTTCATTTGTACTATTCTTTTGCAGTACTCCCTCTTTTCTTTATATATGGACTTGTTGTGGTTTCTCATTATATATGTTGTTTTTGGACTCAATCATATTTCAGTTTATGATTATTGTTCTCTCGTTGATCATCGGAAAGGCCGGCAAAATGGGCATTTTGTAGTGGCGGCCTTCCCGAGTGTCGGTGCCACCGCAAAACAGCGGTTCTGGGCATAAGACCCTCGGGTTGAAAAAAAGGGGGTCTTATAAGTGGTATCAAAGCGAACCTCGATTGAAAGAGTAGTCCACAAAAACCTTAGGCCACCCCCGCGCGAGCTTAGTTTGCGGACAAACTTGCAGCGGAAGCAGTGTTGTGCACATAAGGGAAATCACATGTAAAAGACTATTTTTCTCCTTCTCTTTTTCTCCATTCGTACGCTATCTAACTATTGGAATTTTCCTTAGAACCTGCGATGAACCCTACTCCACAGCAGGGGACACCTCAGGCTCCGAATATAGTTCCACCTCGGCCGGCTCCAGTTTCGTTTCAGCAGACGGAGATGGGGCAAACACTGACGTCCATTCTGGAGGCCTTCAGAGCTCAGCAATCCCCGGCTCCACAACCAAATCTCGTGGCCAACTGGATGAGTGCCTTCCGAGCACTTTCCCCTTCATCCTACCTGAGGACGAAGTTGGCAGTTCGCACAGAGGAATAGTTAGATACCATTTATGAGATGCTTATGGGGATTCGATGCCCCACTGAGGAGGTAGTTGCTTTGGCAGTCTCCAGCCTGGAGTCACACAGAAAGAGGTGGTGGAAGTCACAGATAGGAACCACTTTTACGGATATGGATTGCGTAGATATCTTTTGGGGAGATTCAGAGCAGCACTTCTGGGACATTTCGTACCTCACTCGGCAAGGGACGATTTGTAGGATAGGTTCATGCGGTTAAAGCAAGGCAACCGGACAGTGTCAGAGTATTACCAGGAGTTTACTCACCTAGCCTACTATGCGGACTCTTATCAGTTGGACGATGTTGGCTACGCCAGGAGGTTCTACAAGGGGCTGCACGATAAAATGAGACACGCCCTCCTCTTCATCTCCGAGGGAATTTTGGCCTGGATTCTATAAATGGCCAAGAAAAGGGAAGAAGATCAGCTTACAGTCAAGAGACGGAAGAGACCAACTGACGATGAAGTGATTGGAGGCCGTAGAGACCGTCCTCGAGGCCAGGTCATTGGGGAAAGAAGGAACGGGGATCAACCCCATCAGGAGAATGGACAGGTGCAGAGGAACCACGGGGTATTCGCTCCCCCAGCCCTTACATATACTGGAGATATAGAGGACAGCAGAGCAGGCATCAATATGCTTCCAGTGCAAGCAGCCAGGACATTTTAAGAGGAATTGTCCCTTGAGGCGTGCACCCCCACCCGCACTTCAGGGTGCCCCACCTCCTTGGCAGTTTGGCGACCGAGGACGGGGATATCAGGGCAGAGGTCACAGACCAGAAAGGGAGCAAGTGTATGCTCAAGATCTGGCATAACCCCGGAACCCCGAGGAGGTTATAGCAGGTATGCCAGTGCATTTAAATTCCTTCCTTCCTAAGAACTAGTTTTCATTTACATAGACTAGTTAGAAATCAATAAAAGAAAAACTATAGCTAGAACACTAAGACACTTAATTACCTCAGGCGTGTTTTTCATCAGCGGCAAGCCCGCTCACACACTCTTCGACACCGGTGCTTCACACTCATTTGTGTCAGAGGACTTCGTGAAAGGACTGGCAGGCGTGGAGCAATTCACAGGAAGGATGATGAGGGTAGAATAGGAGTGTTTATATGCATTGTTATTGATGTTAACTTTTGGAGTTTGGACTCTCTATTATTGTAAGGCCATAAGGCCGTTTCGATACTCTGGTGTATGTGGATAACTTCTAATCTTGTGTTGCTGTTTCCGCTATTGTTTGCTTTTGAGTTTTGAGATTGGGTAGTTATATCATCATTTAATACTAAAGCTGTGGAGTCTGTATGTTGTGGGTCCCCGGCCGGAACCATTTTATACGGTCATTACAGGGGAGGTGTTACAATTTGGTATTAAAGCGGAGGTTTAGATTCGAGGTCAGTGCGTATAGAAGTTATCCACATAGGAGCAATGCGGGACCATGAGTGCCCTTATGTTTGAGTCTTGCGATAAGAGACTGATTCCTTGTTTCCTTGCTTTTCTTAAGAGTGCAAGCAACGAGGCGGGTATGACAAGACCAAGAGAAGAGCTTTCAGCGAGCAGCGCAACTGCTTAGGGTCCTTTGGGCATGGGTATAAACCCGGCTGACTTCTGTCGCATGCTTGTAGAAGCAATGATGGCAGCTCAAGCTACAACGACAACTCAGGTAACAACCCCTGCTACACCGGATACGACGACGGCCGTGCTGGGCATAGAAGCCAGGCGAGTAGAGACGTTGGCCGAAAGAGTGGTGGTTGGGCATGGAGACCGGCAGATGAAGTATTTTCTGAGCATCCATCCCCCGACGTTCAAGTGAATTGGTACGACGACTGATGCAGAGGATTGGTGGGCATGGATGCAAGAACTTTTGAGTGCGGCAGAGACGCCAGAGGAGAAGAAGTCTGAGTTTGCGGATTTCATGTTGGAGGGAGACGCAAAGTTGTGGTGGATGAGTCATAACGGCTGCCAGTTTCTTGGACGCACCCCATCCATGGAAGAGTTTGGGAATGCCTTCCTGAAAATGTACGTTCCTGTTTCGACAAGGTTGGCCCTCCAAAGACAGTTTCTGGACTTGGTGCAGCGGGATAAGATGGTGGATGAGTATGTGCAAGAGTTCACTAGGTTGGGTAGTTATGCAGGAACGACGCTGACAGATGATGAAGAGAGGGATAACCTCTTCTATCAGGGGCTGAGGGAGAATCTAAAGCAACCCCTCATAGCCATGAAGAGAGCTAGTTTCAAAGTGTTTGTTAAGGCCGCCAGGATGTTGGAGAGTGACCTGGAGCGAAGCCAACATCATAAAGGTTTTGCGCCCAAGCAAGGGGAAGGGAAGCCTTCTTAATCCCAAGGAAAGTCTGAAAGGAATAGGTAGAGGAAAAAGCCTCACCCATTCAAGTCCGGTGAGAAAAGAAAGTGGATGTCCGGAGGTTCTAACTCTAAGTGACCACCGACGTGCTTCAATTATGGTAAGGTGGGGCACATTGCTCGTTTTTGTAATCAAGGAGGTGCGGAGCAGGAGGCAAGGTAGGAGCAGACTGTGCGCTCCGGCCCCAGCACCGCAGAGAAAGGGAAGATGGCAAAGTCTAGCGCTTCTCGGTTCCAACCGGTGCAACCAAGGGCCTACAACCTTGGGCTGCAGGAAAGAATCTGCCAACCCGATGTGGTGACATGTATGAGGAAGTTTAAGTTTAACCTTATGCTTCATACTTTCAGACCGTTATATTTGATGTCTATGTTTTAGGCTTTATGTTAGTTTCAAACCTTGTGCTTCATACTTTCAGACCATTAGGGTATTGTTTGATATGGGAGCGTTACACTCTTTCCTTGCGGAAAGATTCATCCGGAGGATTGGAGTTATGTCGTTCTCGGCGAACGCAGAGTTGAAGGTGTGCATGCCCAATGGGTCATCCATGACCACTAGGGAGAAAGGGCGCATTTGTTGGGAGCTAGGCGGAGTTTACTTCGTATTAATAGTGGTGGTCCTACTGTTGGTCGAGTTTGATGTGATATTGAGAATGGACTGGCTAGAGGAGCAGCATGCCAGTATTTATTGCTTATCCAAGGTGGTGACCCTAAGAAGCGAGGGGCAGATAGAAGTCAAGTTTGAGGGCCTTAATGGGGTGGCCTATTCCCTAATTTTGGCTATGCAGTTAGCGCAGGTAGTTAACCGGGGTGGAGTAGCTCTTGTAGCATTATTGGAAGTTTGCCTTTCCAACTTATCGCTTTGGGAAGTGCCTGTAGTGGCGGAGTTCAAGGATGTGTTTCCGGATGAGCTTCCTGGAGCGCCTCCTCGTCGAGAGATTGATTTCTCGATTGAGTTAGTGCCCGAGGCTAGGCCGGTGTCACGTACTCCATTCAGGATGGCACCAAAGGAGTTGGCCGAACTAAAGGTACAGTTGCAGGAACTGTTGGAGCAGGGATTTATCAGACCCAGTTCTTCACTGTGGAGCACGCCTGTGTTGTTCGTGAAGAAGAAAGATGGTAGTATGCGGTTGTGCATAGACTACCGAGAGTTGAATAAATTGATGGTCAAGAATAAGTATCTGATTCCTCGGATAGACAACCTGTTTGACCAGCTGGTAGGGTCGGTGGTGTATTCAAAGTTGGACTTGAAGTCAGGATATAATCAGTTGAGAATTCGAGATGAGGACATACACAATACAACATTTGGTACGAGGTATGGTCACTTTGAGTTCTCGGTGATGCCGTTCGGGCTGACGAACACAGCATCCGTATTTATGGATTTGATGAATCGAGTATTTCAGAAATACTTGGACTCTTTTGTAGTTCTCTTTATTAATCACATTCTGGTGTACTGCAAATTGGAGGTGGAGCATGAGACTCACTTGAGAGTAGTCTTGCAAGTATTGAGAGAGAACCAACTTTATGCAAAGTTCTCAAAGTGCGAGTTCTGGCGAGAGAAGGTGGCATTTTTGGGTCATGTGATTAGTGAGGATGGGGTGGCGGTAGATCCAACAAAAGTGGAAGCCATCAGAGATTGGCCGATTTTGAGAACCGTGGCGGAAGTCCGAAATTTCCTTGGACTAGTCGGGTACTATAGAAGATCCGTAGAAAACTTTTCACGGATAGTTCTACCCCTCACATCACTAACTCGGAAGGATCAGAAGTTTGTGAGGACTCAAGAGTGCAATCAGGCGTTTGACACACTGAAGGAAAGGCTGACAACGGCTCCTATCCTAAGTGTACCGAAAGAGACCAAAGGATTTCAAATTTTCAGTGACGCATAGGGATGCGGTTTGGTTTGCCTATTGGTGCAACATGGCAGTGTGATAGCCTATGGGTCTAGGCAGCTGAAGCCTCATGAGAGGAATTACCTCGTCCATGACTTGGAGTTCGCGGCGGTAATTTTCGCGTTGAAATTGTTGCGGCACTACGTTTATGGTGCGAAGGTGGAGATCTTCACGGATCACAAAAGTCTGAAGTATCTCCTGGATCAGAAGGACCTTAATATGCGACAACGCAGGTGGGTCGAGTTCCTTGGAGACTACGAGGTGGCGATTCAGTATACACCAGACAGAGCCAATGTGGTGGCAGATGCCTTGAGTAGGAAATACTCTGGGAAAGGGAATTGGATCGAGGCTCATGATGAGTGGTCGGTGCTGGACTGGGAGTCCCTTGGCATGGAATGTGTGGCAAGAGGCGAGTCCAGCGCGGCTCGGTTGAACTGGATTGAAATGCAGAATGATTTGTCTGATCTTATTCGGGAAGCGACTCGTTTGGATGTGGAGTTTCAGCCTTACGTGGCGGAAGATCAAAAGGGCGAGAGTAGCGCCTGGGAGTTGATTGATGGGGTCCTGAGGAAGGGCGGAAGGATTTGTGTACCGCAGTTCGGCAAGCTCCGTGATGAGTTGATGTTTGAGGCACACTTCACAAAGTACTCCATTCACCCGGGTAGTACAAAGATGTACCTGGATATGAAGAAATCCTTTTGGTAGCCTGGACTGAAGCGGGACGTAGCTTTGTACGTGAATCGATGCCAAACTTGTGCCTTGGTGAAGGCCGAGTGTCAGGAGCCGGGCGGGTTCCTGAATCCTCTCCCAATCCTCGAGTGGAAATTTGATGACATCTCCATGGTATTTGTGCATGGGTTACCTAGATTGCAGCAGGGTAACGAAGTGATTTGGGTGATTGTGGATCGCTTAACAAAGGTGGCTCACTTCATCCTAAATCGGAAGGAGGACAGCGTGGAGAAGCTGGTAGAGTAGTATGTTCGCAACATTGTGCGACTACATGGGATTCCTAAGGGTATAGTTAGTGATTGTGATGGACGTTTCACATCCAAGGACTAGAGGTTGGTTCAGAAGAGTCTGTGCTCGAAGCTAAAGTTCAGTACGGCTTTCCATCCTCAAACTGATGGGCAAATCAAAAGAACGAACCGTACTATGGAGGATATGCTGAGGATGTGCATTCTGGACTTCGACAAGAAGCGGGAGGATCACATTTTCATGGTAGAGTTCGCTTATAAAAACAGTTACCAATCGAGTATAAAGATGGCGCAATACAAAGCTTTGTATGGGAGGCGATGTCGAATACCGATGTCTTAGATAGAGGCGGGGGACACCAAACTTTTGGGAAAAGAAGTGGTAACTGATGCATGTGAGTTGGTGTGAATCATTCAAGAGCGCATGAAGGTTGCTCAAGATCGGCCAGCAAAATATTTTAATGCTCTCCACAGGAAGCTGGAGTTTTCGGTAGGCGACTGGGTCTATCTAAAGATCAAGCCGTTCAAAGACGTTTCGCGGATTAGCCGACTCAAGAAGTTGAGTCCGAGGTTTTTGGGACCTTTTAAGATTTTTGAACGGGTGGGAGAAGCAGAGTACTAGTTGGCATTGTTCGCAGAGCTGAGTGGTTTACACGACATCTTCCATGTCTCAGTTTTGAGGAAATCCTTAGAAGAGGCTAGTGTGGTGATCGAATCGGCATCGGTGCCGATAGAGGAAGACTTGAGGATGCGAGTTCGTCTAGTTTCTATAGAGGATTCAGAAATTCAGCAATTGCGGAACAAAGAGGTCAAACTCGTAAAAGTTCGATGGGACAACTGCGGTCATGAGAAGCTCTCATGGGAGCGAGAACAAACCATGATGGAGGAGTATCCAGAGTTTTTTCATTCAGGTATCATTTACATTTTGTGTACCTTTTACTTTTTGTAATTTCGGGACGAAATTCTTTTAAGGGGGAGAGAGTTGTAACGCCCCAAAATTCAAAGAGGGACGGATAGCATTCAGAGCCAAGTTTGGGTTCTGATGAGGGTCACATGGACTAGGACACGGGCGTGTCCCTGGCCGTGTCATTCTCGGGTTCGACGAAGAACCCGAGTGGTCGACGAACTGGTCTCGACAAAGTGTAGAGACAGTGAACAGGGCATAGTACACGGGCATGTCCATGGATGTGTCGGGCTCGGGTTCATCGAGAGCCTGGGAAGTCGACGAACAGCGCTCGACGAAGTGTCGAGACAGTTTACACGGCCTAGGACACGGGCATGTCCAAGGCCGTGTCGTGTGCGTGATCGACAAAGTGGCGGTCGACGATCGTCGAGACATCGACCACGGCCTGAGACACGGGCGTGTCCCAAGCCGTGTCCTGCTCGGGTTGTTGGCCGGGCTGTGTGAGGAGATAGACACTGTAACACCCTGAAGTCAAGAGGGTCATTTTGAGCAAAATTGGGTTCAGGCTTGGGTGACACGGCGGGACACGGGCGTGTCCCAGGGCGTGTCAGTGACACGGCCTACGACACGGGCGTGTCGCAGGGCGTGTCGGGTTGTGTCGACGATCGGGCACGATGTATCGTCGAGAGTGGGGCACACGGCCCAGGACACGGCCGTGTCGGATGCCGTGTCGAATGCTCGACGAGTGTTACGCGACGATCGTCGAGTATCGTTTCCCGTGAGGACACGGCGTGACACGGGCGTGTCACAGGGCGTGTCAGTGGGCGTCGAACTCAGCTCGATGTCTCGGGTTTGTTTGAGGAACACCGTACACGGCCATGAACACGGGCGTGTGCCAAGCCGTGTGCCAGGCCGTGTGAAGTCTCGGGTTGACGTTGAGGTACACGGCAGACACGGGCGTGTCTGACACGGCCGTGACACGGGCGTGTCACACGGGCGTGACTGGTGATTGAGTCACACGGCCTGTGACGTGTCACACTGTTGTTTTGGGTTTTCTGGCCAGATCTGAGCCGTTTGTTTCCCTCTTCCTGGATCGTGTTTTGTCCAGAGCCGAGATTTGGAGGATGAGAGAAAAAGAAGAGAGGCCAAGGAGAGAGAAGGGAGGAGTCCCAGCTGCTGTATTCTGGGTTTCGCAGAGCCGGTTTCCATCCGGCTACTTCATGTCTTCAAGGGTAACGATCTCCTTCTTGGGAAGTCCTTTCTCTATACATGTGCGGCCTCCACCAAGAGGTGCGCGGACACTGGAGCGTGGAGTACGGCAGGCATGCTGTGTGAAGCTCTGGACAGATAGTCGGATTGGTGATGTTCCCAGGACTCCGTGGCTTTGATGATGTTGGGTTTCTGCTGTGATGAATGTATGGATGTGATGATTGGAAGGAGGCGGTGAAGCTTCTGGTTATGAGATGATCAATTGGTAACATGCCTGGGGAGCTTGTGATAAACCCGTGTTACACTAGGGTGGGTTGATCCAGTTAATCGAGGTGGCAACGCCTGGGGAGCTTAGATGGTTGCTACACCACAGTGTGTGGGTCGATTTGATCCATTGCTTGGAGTTACACCACGTGGTGTGGGTCGACCTGCTCTGGTTGTTTGGATGCTGTGAGGATAGAGTGGCTTGGGCGGGATGTCGCCAGCCTGCGAGCTGGTGGACTCCGGTCATTAACACCTCGAGAGACAGCGGTCGACGGTGGACCGGTACGCCAAGAAGGCGCCCTGAGTGCACGGAGCGTTGGTGGACTCCAGCGTTTCAGAAAGAGAATGATCCTATGATATGATTTGGTGATGTTTGTTGATGCTTGATGAGAGGAAGCACTGTATACAGGGAAGGAACCACTAGGGTAGGGGGTAGGGTCGTTATAGGGTCAGCAATGCTGACCGTTACTTTGTTTTCTGTGTTGGTTTGGATGATGAATTGCAGGTGCTGCGGTTTGGAAAGCATACGTGAAATGGCAGCTTGATGAGGCCCTTGAAGGCCATGCGGAGAGTGTTGTTTGGATTTCATGTGTGGCCGGCCTGCGTGCCGATGTACGAAATTGTTGTTGTGACAGAGGAATTTGTAAGGCCATAAGGCCAGGGTGTGTGAGTTGTATACATTCCTGGTGTTGGTATATAGAAATGTGATTTTTATATATGGTGGACATTCTTGTTTGAGTTCATGCTAACATAAAAGATGCTGCGCTAGAATGGATTGAGTTAAGGATGCGAGTAAAGTTTGATTTCCACACGTGATTCCTTCGCTTTGTCTGTGAGATATGGCGTGGGGCCCCGGCCGGACCCACCGCTATATGTCATGTGACAGGTGGGGGTGTTACAGACACGGCCTGGATCCCAGGCGTGTTCATGTTGGACACGGGCATGTCAAATATGACACGGTAGTGTCGTGTACCCGTGTTCTCCTCGGGTGGGGTTTGTTCCCGTATCGATGGAGGAACACGCCCAGGCACACGGGCGTGTACTGAGTGACACGGGCGTGTCAACTTTGACACGGGCGTGTTCAGAGCCTGTGTCCTATTCTGGGTGCGACGGTTTCGGCGTCGATTGGGGCACACGGCCTTGCACACGGGCGTGTCGCAAGCCTTGTTCGGCCCAGGTGTTTTGGTTTTAAGTTCGGACAGTGGCCATTCGTTTCCTTCTAACGAGATATGATGGTACATGGCTATCCTTGCTGAGTTATGTCCGGGAATAGGGTTTGGAAACTCTCATTCTTCAACAAGTACTCTCTTTCTAAGTTATAGAGAGAAGGGAGAGCAAGGAAGAAGGTGAAGGAGTGATCCGGCTGCTGGAGAAGCTTCGGAGCCCCAAATCGCGAGCCGAGTCCAGATCCGCGGAGGCAAGTCCGTTGCGGTGGTTTTGAGCCAGCTAAGTTCCCATGGCTAGGAAGACACTTCTCCTCTTGGTTTTAGGATGCGTGTTTAGCATCATTTCTTTCAAGCTTTTGGGCACCAAATCTCACAAATGAGAGGGGTTTGGGTCTCCATGTTTCAAGAGGAACATCCGAGACGATTGAGTCCGCCCACAGCATGTTTTTGCATTAGAGATCCGCTCTGTTAGTGGATTAGGCATTGTCCGTGAATCTGTGGTCATGACCATTAGTCCGACTCGGTGATGTTGCATACGAGCTTTAAGGATTTGGTAGAAATCTGTTGCGGCAAGATGCCATTTGTGATGTTTGTGTTTTCCCCCTTTTCTCGAGTGAGTATGTGTTGCCGGAACCGGACAAGGTTAGCTCTGCAATGGCGGTAGATGGTTTCCTTAGTGGACAAGGTTAGCTCCGTATTGGCGGTAGATAGTTTCCTTGGTGTGCAGGGACGTTGCAGTACAAATGAGGGATTAGGGTGGGAATGATTTTGGATTGTGATGTGCTAAGGCGTGGCTTTGTCTCCGAGGTCTCCTGGCTATCCTGTGACATGCAAGTCATGTGGGGAGAGTGTCCCGGTGAGACTAGTCCCCTTCTATGAGACTGACTAGAACGCCAAGTATGGGGCAAGCTCGGACAATGAGGCCATGAGCAGGTGGGGTCCAGCAAGGGTTCTTAGAATCGGTCAGTGTGTTAGAAGGAATCCTGACATGAGAAGTCAGAGCTTGCAAGCAAGCCCGGGTCTAAGACCATGAGCGAGTGGGGCCTTGGCAAGAGTTCCGTGTGGCGGCTTGTATGCCGTTAGGGGAATTACAGTGCCCCTTTTTGTTTGTGGCTTAATGCCAATTGGGAAATTGGAAGTACACAGATGTTTGATGATGTGCTAGATGCATAGGCGATAGGGTGCCTTGGGTGAAGCACTGGTTTTTCATACATACTACATAGTAAGCCCCTTTTATTATATGCTAAACCATAGAAAACGTGCATGTTGTTTGAGACATCCAAGCCTGTTTTTTTATTGCTTTACTTGTTTATGTATATGTTACGAAGTGCTAACTTGCAGGTTGGAGGGGTACCCCGGTGTCCGTTAGGGGAGATCGGGAGGAGATGTGTTTGTTACACAATTTGAGGTCAGCCTTTGCTGACCCACGTTACAACCAATTTTGCAGGGCAGGGATCGCAAGCAAGAGCTAGCTCGCCGGCCAATAAGGCATAAGCCTCATGAAGTGTTTCCGGTTTTGTACTAGCTCTTTCCTTTTGGTGGCATTGTATGCTTGATGCTTTTGCTTTCCGACTTGCATGTCGAGGTAGTCTAGGAGTGTTTATGTACACTGTTATTAATATTAACTTTTGGAGTTTGGACTCTCTATTTTTGTAAGGCCATAAGGCTGTTTCGATACTCTTGTGTATGTGGATAACTTCTAGTCTTGTTTACTGTTTTCGCTATTGTTTGTTTTTGAGTTCTGAGATTGGGTAGTTATATCATCTTTTAATGCTAAAACTATGGCGTCTGTATGTTGTGGTGCCCCGGTCGGACCCATACTATATTGTCATTACAGGGAAGGTGTTACACATGACCTCTTCTCATTGCAAAATGGAGGCAGAGATCGGTGGGAAGGCGTTTGAGGCACCAGCGTTGACCCTGAGGATGTCAGACTATGATTTGATACTGGGCATGACATGGTTACACTGGAACCATGCCCAGATTGAATGCTTGGAGAAGAGCATCACCGTGAGCCACGTGGAATCCTTTATTGTTATAAAAGGTATTATACCAGCCCCACACATATTATTATCGTTTGTGCAGGCCGTCAATGCCCACCAATATGGAGATGGAGTTTATCAGGTCCTTTTTGAGATGGCTGTGGCCAAGGATTGTATTTCAGATATTCCAATGGTGTGGGACTTTGTCGATGTATTTCCGGAGAAGCAACCAGGGCTACCCCTGCACCGGGAGAAGTACTTCTAGATTCAGCTCATGCCGGGGGCTAAGCTGGTATCTAGAGCTCCTTAACGAATGCCCCCAAAGGAGTTTGTGGAATTTTGAAGCCAGCTTGAAGAGTTAGTGGAAGACGGGTTCGTCCGGCCTAGCTCTTAACCATGGGGAGCTCCAGTGCTATTCATCAAAAAGAAGGACCGGACACTTCGGCTGTGTATTGATTACCGGGCCCTGAGCAGGCTGACGGTCCGAAATATGTATCCCTTGCCAGGGATAGACGAGCTATTTGACCAGTTGGAAGGAGCTCATTGGTTCTGAAAGCTGGACCTGAGAATGGGGTAATACCAGCTACACATTCAGGAGGAGAACATCCCGAATACGACCTTCAGTAGTAGATATGGACTATACAAGTTTACCATGATGCCCTTCAGGCTCACGAATGCACCCTCCGCATTATTGGCCTTGATGAACCGGGTGTCCGAAGAATATCTAGATGTCTTTATCATCGTAATCATTGACGACGTCCTTATTTATTCGAGGACAGAAGAGTAGCACACAAGACATCTGGCCTTGACTTTGGAGAAGCTCTGAGAGCATAAGATGTATGCTAAGTTCAGCAAGTGCCAATTCTGTCTAAAGGAGGTGGCCTTTTTGGGCCATGTCATCAGTGGAGCAGGTTTGGCAGTAGATCCTGCGAAGGTCCAGGCAGTACGAGATTGGCCACCGTTGAAGACGGCCACGGATGTTCGGATTTTCTTAGGACTTGTCGGCTATTACCGGAAGTTCGTAGAGGGGTTCTCTCAGATTGCCCTCCCTCTTACGTCCCTGATGAAGAAGCAGTCTCCTTTTATTTGGACGCCACAATGTGAGTCTGCCATTCGTGAGCTGAAGGGTCGGCTTACCTCAGCCCCTATCCTTGCTCTTCCATCATGGAAGGAAGGATTCAAGGTGTATACGGATGGTTCTTATCAGGGGATGGGTGTCGTTCTGATACAGAACGGGCACATGATAGCCTACGCCTCCCGTCAGCTGAAGAAACATGAGCAGACCTGCCCAATGCACGACTTGGAGATGGGGGCCGTTATATTTGCTTTAAAGATCTGGCGACACTACCTCTACGGGGTCCACTGCGACATTTTCTCGGACCACAAGAATTTGAAGTATGTAGAGACACAGAAGGAGCTGAACATCAGGTAGAGACGCTGGGTGGAGTTTCTGTCGGACTACCAGTACACCATGCACTACCATCTCGGGAAGGCAAATGTGGTGGCAGATGCTCAGAGCCAGAGACCGAGTCCGTCAGTAGTAGGCCGACAGCTGATGGCCTTGGAGTTGGTTGAGTCATTTAAAAAGATGCAGATATCACTAGTGTCCGAGGAAGATCCGGAGTTATATATGGAGTACCTGTCATCGATGACTGCAATCACTGACATTTAGGACTGCATCAGAGATGGGCAGAGGCTGGATGCGAGGGCAGAGCCGATACTCAGGGCCTTGGAGGAAGGAGTAGCAGGGGATTACTACTTGAGGGATGGGTTCCTATGCTTCAGAGGCAGGGTTTATATACCGGCAGGAGGCCCGATTTGGGAGTACATCATGATGGAGGCACACTGTAGTAGATACTCAGTGCACCCGAGGATCACTAAGATGGCAGCGGACCTGAAAAAGACGATGTATTGGCCAGGTATGAGGAAGGACATTACGTATTTTGTGATGCATTGCGAGGCTTGCCAACTCATAAAGGCAGAGTGTAAGAATCTGGCCGGTCTACTACAGCCACTTCTGGTGCTGGAGTAGAAGTTTGAGGATATAGTTGTCACACCCCGAAGTTAATCGGACCCATTTGAGCAAAATCGGGTTCAGGCCTGGGTGACACGGCCTGGGACACGGGCGTGTCCCAGGGCGTGTCAGGCCAGGGTAGTGTCGAGTCATGTCGTCGACGAAATTTGGAGTCGACACAGCGGACACGGCCTGCGACACGGGCGTGTCGCAGGGCGTGTCGGGGCCGTGTCGACGATCGGCCTGGATGTCGACGAATTTTCTCGACGATCGTCGAGTGTCGAGTGTCGAGTGAGGACACGGCCTGTGACACGGGCGTGTCACAGGGCGTGTCAGTGGTCATCAAACTCAACTCGACGTTTCGAGCTAGGGCGTGTTTGCGGGACACGGGTGTGTCCAGGTGCACACGGCCAGGAATACGGGCGTGTGCCAGGCCGTGTGAAGTCTCGGGTTGTTTTGGGATTATTTTCGTTGAGGTACACGGCCTCAGACACGGGCGTGTCGGAGGGCGTATCGGGGACACGGCACGTGTCACGGGCGTGTCCCATGTCCGTGTACTGTTGGTTTTGAGTCGGTTGGCGGCCTCTTAGGGGGACACGGCCTGTGACACGGGCGTGTCACAGGGCGTGTCAGGCCGTGTTTTAGCTTTTCTGGCCAAATCTGAGCCGTTTGTTTCCCTCTTCCTGGATCCAATGGTTGGGCTCTGTCCAGGTGTGGTGAAGGCCGAGAAAAAGGGGATTTAATCCCTCTTTTATTCTTCTTCTTCTTTTCTTTTAAGCAAGGGAGGAAGAAAGGCTAAGGCAAGAGGGAAGGGAGGAGTCTACCAGCTGCTGTAGGAGCTGCGGAGTGCGGAGCGAAGATCCGAGAGCGGATTCGTGAAGGCAGAGCCGAGGCGGTGATTTCCATCCGGCTACTTCATGGCACCGAAGCGATCTTCAAGGGTAACGATCTCCTTCTTGGACATCGAAGTCCTTCCTTTATGCATGTGATTGGAATCCTCCACCAAGAGGTGGATTTGCGGAAGTGATTCCTTTGTTGAGTCTGCATTTAGAGCCGGAATTATGGAATACGGCATAGGCATGCTGTGTGAAGCCCATCTGGACCGGTAGTCTGGATTGGTGATGTTCATGGGTAAACCGGAGGAGACTCCGTGGATTTGATGTGATGTAAATGGTTTTCTATTGTGATGAATGTATGGATGTGATGCTGAATGTGAGGAGGCTTTGGCAAAGCTCCTGGTTGTGATATGATCAATTGGTAGCACGCCTTGGGAGCTCGTGATAAACCCGGCCTGTTACACCACTAGGGTGGGTTGATCTAGTTAGTTAGAGGGGTCGATTGGTGGCAATGCTTGGGGAGCCGAGTTAAACCTGGGTTGCTGCACCACATAGTGTGGGTTGATCGGATTAGGAGGGGGGTCGATGGGTAGACATTGCCTGGGGAGCTTGAATAAACCCGGCGTGCTACACCACAGGTTGTGGGTCGACCTACTCTGGTTGTTGCTGTGAGGTTGTACCTCTGTGTGGTTTGGGCGGGACGTCGCCAGCTTGCGAGACTGGTGGACTAGGGCCGGTCAACCAACAAGTTAAAACCCTCGGATCAGCGGTGTATGACTAGTGGATTCCGGTACACCAAGAAGGTGCCCTGAGTGCACGGAACGTCTGGTGGATTCCAGCATTTGTGACGTCGTGTGTTTGCTAGTGGGATAAAGGAACTGATATTCATATACTGTTGGATGATGCTTGATGATACTTATATAGGGAAGGAACCACTACCCCGGGTAGGGGGTAGGGTCGTTATAATGGGTCAGCCAAATGCTGACCGTTACTTTGTTTTCTGGTTTTTCTTGGATGTGGAATTGCAGGTGTTGCAGCTTGAACGGAATAAGCGGAATGGCTATCTTGATGCTCTTTTGAATTTCACCAACCTAGCTTTGCGGCTCTTGCACTTCAATCGCGTGCAATCGAGGTTGCGTCCGGGGTGCAGATGACTCGGCCACTGCTTTTCCCTTTTCTTCATATGACGCACCTATCTTTTTCTCACTCCCTGAAGGGGCATTCCGACAGAATTTTGCTATATGTCCTTGCTGCCCGCATTTATAGCATATACGTGTATCCACACGTCCTGACCCATAAGTCGCCCCCGAAGAAACAGTCGACGGAGCTGATTCCGCCGGCCTAAATCTTTTCTTCTCTTGTCGTCGAAACTCCGATTGATCCAACTGTGACACTTTAAACTCTGCCTTTTCCACTGCCAGTCGCTTCTTCGCTTGTACTCGCTTCATATCTTTTTCCAAGGCACGAGCTGTATCAACCAATGCTTGAAAGCCTTGGCTCACTGAACTCGGGAGTGCCAATCTCAATTCATCCCGCAAGCCTTCATAAAACCGATTTGTCTTTCGTGCTTCCTCCGCAAAGTTCGATCCCGCATATCTCCCCAATCTTGTAAACTCATGCAGGTAGATATCAATATCTTGCTCACCCTGCACCAAACGGAGAAACTCATTTTCCATCGCAATCCTCTGCGACACTGGCACATACTTGGCTAAAAATATTCGGGAGAATTCCTCTATGGAAACGTCAGTTAAACCTCGACCTGCCAAGTGATGCACTTCAATGTCATCCCACCATAATCTCGCATCGCCTTCCAACAGAAAAGTGGCCAACATCACTTTCTGTTCCTCGACCGTCTGCATTGCAGTGAGAATCCTTTTGACCCTTGCCAACCAATCTTTCGCCTGCGTTGGTGAAAGCGCTCCACCAAACGTCGGTGGATGAAAGTGCATAAAACGTGTCAAGGAGTCGTCACGTGCTTGCTCTTCCACCACCACTGCAGCATGTTCTTGCCTTGCACCAGGTCTTGCCTGTCCAGTAGGCTGTGCTTGTAACACTGCAAGCACTGTCTCTGTCACCACCCGTATGGCTTCTGCCGAGGGAGGCATAGGCTCTCCAACGGGTGCTGCACTCTCATCAGACCGCTGGGGCTCAGACGGCCCAGCTCCATCCCTCGCCACATATCAATGTACAGAACACCATTAATACTTCCAATCATAACGGTATTGCGACATTGACTACACACTCATGCACATCTTGTGCATGACATACATTCCTAGTGGACATTCATGAGTTCCTTTATGTTCTCTCCTCCCAAACAATCTAAACCTGGCTTTGATACCACTTTGTAACGCCCCCACCTGTCACATGACATATAACGGTGGGTCCGGCCGGGGCCCCACGCCATATATCAGAGACAAGCGAAGGAATCACGTGTGAAATCAAAATCTATGCGCATCCTTAACTCATTCCATTCTAGCGCAGCATATTTTCTGTTAGCATGAACTCAAACCAGAATGTCCACCCATATATAAAGATCACATTTATATATAACAACGCCAGGAATGTATACAACCCACACTGGCCTTATGGCCTTACAAGTTCCTCTTTTACACAACAATCATTTCGTACATCGGCACGCAGGCCGGCCACACATGAAATCCAAACACAACTCTTCGCATGGCCTTCAAGGGCCTCATCAAGCTAGCCATTCTACTTATTCAGTTCAAGCTGCAACACCTGCAATTCAACATCCAAGACAAACCAGAAAACAAAGTAACGGTCAGCATTTCGCTGACCCATTAAACGACCCTACCCCCTACCCGGGGTAGTGGTTCCTTCCCTTTATAAGTATCATCAAGCATCATCCAACAGTATATGAATATCAGTTCCTTTATCCCACTAGCAAACACACGACGTCACAAACGCTGGAATCCACCAGACGTTCCGTGCACTCAGGGCACCTTCTTGGCGTACCGGAATCCACTAGTCATACACCGCTGATCCAAGGGTTTTAACTTGTTGGTTGACCGGCCCTAGTCCACCAGTCTCGCAAGCTGGCGACGTCCCGCCCAAACCACACAGAGGTACAACCTCACAGCAACAACCAGAGTAGGTCGACCCACAACCTGTGTTGTAGCACGCCGGGTTTATCCAAGCTCCCCAGGCAATGTCTACCCATCGACCCCCCTCCTAATCCGATCGACCCACACTATGTGGTGCAGCAACCCGGGTTTAACTCGGCTCCCCAAGCATTGCCACCAATCGACCCCTCTAACTAACTAGATCAACCCACCCTAGTTGTGTAACAGGCCGGGTTTATCACGAGCTCCCCAGGCGTGCTACCAATTGATCATATCACAACCAGGAGCTTTGCCAAAGCCTCCTCACATTCAGCATCACATCCATACATTCATCACAATAGAAAACCATTTACATCACATCAAATCCACGGAGTCTCCTCCGGTTTACCCATGAACATCACCAATCCAGACTACCGGTCCAGATGGGCTTCACACAGCATGCCTATGCCGTATTCCATAATTCCGGCTCTAAATGCAGACTCACAAAGGAATCACTTCCGCAAATCCAACTCTTGGTGGAGGATTCCAATCACGTGCATAAAGGAAGGACTTCGATGTCCAAGAAGGAGATCGTTACCCTTGAAGATCGCTTCGGTGCCATGAAGTAGCCGGATGGAAATCACCGCCTCGGCTCTGCCTTCACGAATGCGCTCTCGGATCTTCGCTCCACACTCCGCAGCTCCTACAGCAGCTGGTAGACTCCTCCCTTCCCTCTTGCCTTAGCCTTTCTTCCTCCCTTGCTTAAAAGAAAAGAAGAAGAAGAAGAAGAAGAAAAGAGGGATTAAATCCCCTTTTTCTCGGCCTTCACCACACCTGGACAGAGCCCAACCATTGGATCCAGGAAGAGGGAAACAAACGGCTCAGATTTGGCCAGAAAAGCTAAAACACGGCCTGACACGCCCTGTGACACGCCCGTATCACAGGTCGTGTCCCCCTAAGCGGCCGCCAACCGACTCAAAACCAATAGTACACAGCCATGAGACACGCCCGTGACACGTGCCGTGTCCCTGACACGCCCTCCGACACGCCCGTGTCTGAGGCCGTGTACCTCAACGAAAATAATCCCAAAACAACCCGAGACTTCACACGGCCTGGCATACGCCCGTGTTCCTGGCCGTGTGCACCAGGACACACCCGTGTCCCGCAAACACGCCCTAGCTCGAAACGTCGAGTTGAGTTCGACGACCACTGACACGCCCTGTGACACGCCCTTGTCACAGGCCGTGTCCTCACTCGACACTCGACACTCGACGATCGTCAAGAAAATTCGTCGACATCCAGGCCGATCGTCGACACGGCCCCGACACGCCCTGCGATACGCCCGTGTCGCAGGCCGTGTCCGCTGTGTCGACTCCAAATTTCGTCGACTTCACGATTCGACACTACCCAGGCCTGACACGCCATGGGACACGCCCGTGTCCCAGGCCATGTCACCCAGGCCTGAACCCGATTTTGCTCAAATGGATCCGATTAACTTCGGGGTGTTACAATCCTCCCCCCCCCCCTTCAAATAATTTCGTCCTCGAAATTGACTCCAATCAGCCACAACATCATCAAAGCTTACACCTCATGCGTCTGCACAAACTAACAAACATATAACACAAACAAACATCCCTAACTTCCACTTGTGCACATGCAGCCACAAAAGACCTCAAAACAAAACAACATAAGTGATTTATCACCTCACAATCACAAGTGCACCAAACACGATTTAATTCCTCCTATATCAGCATAGTTTACATACAACAGAGCATCCAAGAAAAGTAATTCATGTTTCACCTCCGCTCAGCCTCCCGATTTTGAAATTCGTGATTAAGAGACAAATTAAACACCCGAGGCTGAATTTCACCAACTGAGCTTTGCGGCTCTTGCACTTCCATCGCGTGCAATCGAGGTTGCGTCCGGGGTGCAGATGACTCGGCCACTGCTTTTCACTTTTCTTCATATGACGCACCTATCTTTTTCTCACTCCCTGAAGGGGCATTCCGATAGAATTTTGCTATATGTCCTTGCTGCCCGCATTTATAGCATATACGTGTATCCACACGTCCTGACCCATAAGTCTCCCCCGAAGAAACAGTCGACGAAGCTGATTCCGCCGGCCTAAATCTTTTCTTCTCTTGTCGTCGAAACTCCGATTGATCCAACTGCGACACTTTAAACTCTGCCTTTTCCACTGCCAGTCGCTTCTTCGCGTTGTACTCACTTCATATCTTTTTCCAAGGCACGAGCTGTATCGACCAATGCTTGAAAGCCTTGGCTCACTGAACTCGGGAGTGCCAATCTCAATTCATCCCGCAAGCCTTCATAAAACCGATTTGTCTTTCGTGCTTCCTCCGCAAAGTTCGATCCCGCATATCTCCCCAATCTTGTAAACTCATGCAGGTAGATATCAATATCTTGCTCACCCTTCACCAAACGGAGAAACTCATTTTCCATCGCAATCCTCTGCGACACTGGCACATACTTGGCTAAAAATATTCGGGAGAATTCCTCCATGGAAACGTCAGTTAAACCTCGACCTGCCAAGTGATGCACTTCAATGTCATCCCACCATAATCTCGCATCGCCTTCCAACAGAAAAGTGGCCAACATCACTTTCTGTTCCTCGACCGTCTGGATTGCAGTGAGAATCCTTTTGACCCTTGCCAACCAATCTTCCGCCTGCGTTGGTGAAAGCACTCCACCAGACGTCGGTGGATGAAAGTGCATAAAACGTGTCAAGGAGTCGTCATGTGCTTGCTCTTCCACCACCACTGCAGCATGTTCTTGCCTTGCACCAGGTCTTGCCTGTCCAGTAGACTGTGCTTGTAACACTGCAAGCACTGTCTCCGTCACCACCCGTATGGCTTCTGCCGAGGGAGGCATAGGCTCTCCAACGGGTGCTGCACTCTCATCAGACCGCTGTGGCTCAGACGGCCAAGCTCCATCCCTCGCCACCTATCAATGTACAGAACACCATTAATACTTCCAATCATAACGGTACTGCGACATTGACAACACACTCACGCACATCTTGTGCATGACATACATTCCTAGTGGACATTCATGAGTTCATTTATGTTCTCTCCTCCCAAACAATCTAAACCTGGCTTTGATACCACTTTGTAACGCCCCCACCTGTCACATGACATATAACGGTGGGTCCGGCCGGGTCCCCACGCCATATATCAGAGACAAGCGAAGGAATCACATGTGAAATCAAAATCTATGCGCATCCTTAACTCATTCCATTCTAGCGCAGCATATTTTCTGTTAGCATGAACTCAAACCAGAATGTCCACCCATATATAAAGATCACATTTATATATAACAACACCAGAAATGTATACAACCCACACACACTGGCCTTATGGCCTTACAAGTTCCTCTTTTACACAACAATCATTTCGTACATCGGCACGCAGGCCGGCCACACATGAAATCCAAACACAACTCTTCGCATGGCCTTCAAGGGCCTCATCAAGCTAGCCATTCCGCTTATTCAGTTCAAGCTGCAACACCTGCAATTCCACATCCAAGACAAACCAGAAAATAAAGTAACGGTCAGCATTTGGCTGACCCATTATAACGACCCTACCCCCTAACCGGGGTAGTGGTTCCTTCCCTGTATAAGTATCATCAAGCATCATCCAATAGTATATGAATATCAGTTCCTTTATCCCAGTAGCAAACACACGACGTCACAAACGCTGGAATCCACCAGACGTTCCGTGCACTCAGGGCATCTTCTTGGCGTACCAGAATCCACCAGTCATACACCGCTGATCCGAGGGTTTTAACTTGTTGGTTGACCGGCCCTAGTCCACCAGTCTCGCAAGCTGGCGACGTCCCGCCCAAACCACACAGAGGTACAACCTCACAACAACCAGAGTAGGTCGACCTGTGGGGAATGACTCGATCTGGGTGATAGTGGACAGACAAACAAAGGTGGCCAGATTTATTCCAGTGGCGAAGGACTCTGCGGTCAGGGTATTAGTACAGAGATTCATCGAGCAGTTTGTGCGCTATCATGGAGTACCCAGGACTATCGTTTCAGATCGGGATGAGCGGTTTACGTACAGAGAGTGGAGGACAGTTCAGGACCGTCTGGGTTCTCGGTTTACATTCAGTACGGCTTTTCACCCTCAGACCGATGGACAGACAGAGCGCACCAACCATACCTGGGAAGATCTTCTGCGCCTATGTATTTTGCACCGCGGCGAGCCTTGGGAGAGATTACTTCCGCTGATCAAATTTTCGTATAACAACAGCCATCAGTCCAGTATAGGCATGGCCCCTTTCGACGCATTATATGGACGGAGGTGCAGGACCCCACTATCATGGATTCAGGATGAGGATCCGTAGGCACTCTACTCGTAGTTTTTGGAGGATACTGATGCTCAGGTAAGATTGATCCGAGACAGGTTGTTTGAAGCCCAGAGCAGGCAGGCCATATATTACGATGCGAGTCATCGTCAGGTGGAGTTCCAGGTGGGAGACCGGGTTTTCTTGAAGATACAGCCGATGCATGGAGTCTCGCGGGTTCGCGGGCGGAAGAAGCCCAGTCCGAGATATATAGGGCCTTGCAGGATCCTGGAGCGGATCGGACCCTTGGCTTATAGACTAGAGCTACCGCATGAGTTAGAGGGTTTGAATGACGTCTTCCACATCTCCTCACTACAGAGGGCTCTACTATGCCCTGAGCAGCTGATTTCCACAGCCGACGGTCTAGTAGCTTCAGATCAATCAGTCAGCTTGGAGCCGATCTAGATCGACGACATGGCAGTGCGGGTCTTGCGATGCAAGAAGGTTCAACTAGTCAAGGTTTTGTGGAGAAACCATGGGCAGGAGGAGCATACATGGGAGCAAGAAGACTTGATACAGCAAAAGTACTCAGAGCTCTTCGAGTTAGGTATACCTTAAACCTTAGGAATGTTACAAGTTTCTTTCATTTCAGTAGAAACCGCCGTAGGCTTAAACTTAATTTCGGGGACGAAATTTTTATTTTTATATATTGGGATTTGTAACATCCCTCAAACAACTAGACCCATAGGATTTTATTTTTTCATGACTAGGTCATGACAAAACCACTAGAAGCTCAAAGGACCAAGTGAACACGGGCCAAGGTGAAAATCACCATGCTCTGCCTATAGCTCATCCTCAACATTTAGACCTAAAGTTTGACTTTAGTGCTACAACTTGATCCCATGACCCTACCACAACATCCCTAACACCTTGGGTAGTCCATAGGACCACTAAGGACCCACTGTGGGCAGTCAAAGTGGTTAAGTTGACCTAAGTCAACCCTAACCCTAATGGGTCAAACAAGCCTACTTAGGGTTAATTGACCTTCCCTTAGCCAGCTGGACCACACCCATGCCCTCCTAACCCTAATATGAGGACAATGGGTCACCAAGAACACATTGCGGTCAACCCAAGAGTCTAGGTTGACCAAAGTCAACTCTAACACCAAAAGTGGTCAAAGTACCCTTACTAAGGGTCGTGTGACCTCCAAGGTGCCAAGTCAACCCTACCTAGACCTTAGGGGAGTCCAATGGGTCACCAAGGACCCATTGATGGTAACACAAAAGGTCAAGTCAAACTTAGCTCAAAAAGGCTAACTCAAGCTCAAGCCCCCTAGCCACTTGGGCTAACCACCTCCTAAACACTTTGTATTAGCTTAGTGGGCTGCCAATAGGCTGGAGTGGTCAGCAAGATCAACCTAGATGACTAGGAGAGAGAAAGCTCCAACTCCTCTTTAATGAAGGAGAGAGAAATGGTGAAAGAGAGCCATTCATGGCCAAGGAGGCCAAGGGTCATTCTTCATTGGCTGATCCAACTCCCCACTCAATTCAGGAAGAACAGGGGGCCATTTTTGTGGCTGCTCATGGCAGGAATGGTGCTACCCCACCATGGCCGAAATGTGCCTTCAATGGAATTAATGGCCATTGAAGCCTTGGCCCATTCCTTCCATCCACTAAGGGCTGGATTCAACTCCTTTTGGGAAGAGGAGAAGTTTCTCGCCGTTTCCCGACTGGATTGAGCCCAAATTCACCCCACCCCCGAACATACACACACCATGTCCGAAAGTTACATGAAGGGGCCATTAATGGCCACCACCAGCTAGACCCCTTCCCTCCCCCATTTTATTATTTTAAAAGCATTCCTGGATCCAGGGCAAGGTTTTCCACACCTTACCCGAAGGAGACGAGCAACTTCACTGTGCAGTTGCATAACTCCGGCGACTCCTCCACCACCAATGGCATCCCGGCGATCGACGCATCTCCAGACCGCACGTAAGGTCCTCCCCTCCTCCTCTCTCTATGGGTAGATCGTAGTAACCACTAGGGATAAAAATCGGGCTCAATTGAGCCCGATCGGGAAATGAATTTTTCCTGGTTTTTCATGAAAATCGAACTTCGGGTTCGTCAGAATAGGACCCTCCGACGGCTGTGCAACCGCCTGGCGATAGCCACCACCTCAACGGAGTGGTGGTGGCGATGGCCGGCCATGGAGGTGGCAAGGTGGCCGACGGCAATGCTTGGAAGTTGCTCCAGGAAGACGCAATTGGGGCCATCGGCTGGAGGTAGGAGATGACCCATCGCCATCCGATCCTGCACCAAGATTCGTGTTGGCGATGAATTAAACTATAGGTTATATATTTTCATATTATATAATTTCTATCACACAATTTGTATTTAATGTTTTTAATTATTAAAAATACCTACAGGCAAAATCTGAAAAAAATGGTCAACATACAAATTGTAGCCATAAGAATGTAATTTATTTTAAAATTGGTTTGAACCAAGTTGTGTGCCTGGTTTGACCAGGGCACTCATTTTGGTGGGGTCTATACCTAGGGTTAGACAGAAATTAAAATGTGTGCCCCCACTTCATCCCTTCTCCAAATGAACTGAAATTTGGACAGGGGGTCACCCTAATCTTTACTAGGTCCTGCCTAAAAATGAGAATTTTTTGGTATAATATGTCTATAGTTTTTGAAATCATTTCAATATCCTAGGGTAAATTAATTTAGGGACATAAAGACCTCCAAACCCTCCCAAATTTTGATGAGTGGTCCTTAGACACATCAGGAGGTTCTTTATAAATTTTCACCTCATTTTGAGTTGATTTGGTTGGGTATTGGGCAAACCTTAGCCTTGCTCTAATGAGGGATATTTAGGTCAAAAGTGCACAATGAGGTTTAAGTGGCCAAATCAACTCAAAAGAGGCTGAAACTTGGTCCACTGGTTTTTCATGACCTTTTACACCCTCATATGGGTTATGGGGTGGTTTGGGGTTGGATTGCCCAAGGACCCAAGTTCAAACCCTAAGTTTGGACCTTGGGATTTTGTGAAGGGTATATGGCCAAATGTCGTTGTATGGACTTGAAACTTGGTGGAGAGGACTCTAGGGTATCTAAAGTCCTCTGGTAAAAATATTAGAGGATTTGGAGATGGTTAACCCCCTCAAAACCCTAACCCTAGTTTAGGTCACAATCCTTAAATTTGAAGGGTAGGTAATTAGAACTCTCTGAAAACTTGTGATACTTGGGTAGTGTGTTCATAATGACATTATAAGCCTTGGATAATTTTATTGGGAGTTTCAGATTAATAATTTCATTATCACCTTTATAATACCAGAATTAGCTGTAATTAATTATATTTTTATTTTGATCTGAATATACACTAGATGATTATGAAATTGGGGCAGAGTTAGTTTTAGATCATTATGATCACACATGAATTTTATTATAATTTTAGATGTAAATTTACAGTACTTACTTCACAAATGTATAAACACGGGAATATGATTAATAATAGATTTAGAGCACCCTTTTTATTGGAAAATTATGAAACTTGATCAGTAGTGTTTCTAGGTCATTATGTTCATATGGGAATTTTATTGCAATTTTAGACGAATAATTGTTGTACTTAGTTCACTAACCTAATACTTGGAATATTATGAGAAAATCAATTATAAAGTTCATTATTCACTGATAAATTGTGAAACTTGACCTGGATTGTTTATATGTCTTCATATTCAGCTTTCAAGTTTCTCAGAATTTTTAGAAAAATATTGACAGTACTTGTCTCTTTAATTTGGTTAATGTATGTTATGTTCAAAAATTATGTTTAGAGATTTAAGTCATACTAAAATATTTGAAGACATTGGATTTACTGATAAATAGTTGTCTTTTATTTATCATAATTTTGTGGAACATTTTTCATTCCTGAGAATAGTACTTCATGTTCAAACTAAGGCATTTGGATCATTTTGGAAATTAAATAAATTATCAAATAAGTTAGGAAAATTATAAACTTCTGGATTTATGCTAATCATGTCATGATAGACCTCCAATAAATATAATAGGAATTTTGGATGACAAATTGGAGTACCTCCCATTTTACACATCATATAGCTTAGGATGCTCTGTGTTTAGTAAAAACTGCAGAAATCAAAATATGAAGCAAAATTAAGTTAGGGAGTTGGGATATTAGTGTTTTGGTTTGGAAAGTGAAATGAGATCATCATCGGGAGTCGTGATGAGGAGTGAGAAGTTTTTCTAGTGTTCAGAGGTGCTCGGGGTCGACGAAACATCATCTTCCCCGTAGGAGAGGGTGTCAAATACAATAGGGTTAGATCCAGCACAACATTTAATGGAGCGGGAGTTGGGTAACAACCAATAATAGTAAGTGCCTTGCGAAAGAGAATAATGGGCTTCAGCTACCATCATAGTTCCTAGTGCCCTCGAGAGCCCTTCACGGGGAATACCTTGGGCATTCCTAGGCAAACCTAAATAGTAGGAATAATAAACTATAAGAGCAACTAGTATAACTAGGGTTTCACATTCACACACCCCGGTAGCTCGGCAGGTTGATTAGGTTTGTTTCATTGCCATCCGGACAGTAGGTTCAGAAGGTAGAATCACGAACGGGGAAGTCCGGGGAGCCGGTGGCTTGGAAGGTTTTGGATATAAAATAAGGTGGCGGGTCTTCGGTATTGGAAAGTCACTCACACCGACGTCGATACGTAGACTCGGCGGTGTTGGACACTTAGCCAAAGATAGTCTGGTGGATATGGCCAGCATTAGTAAGCGGATACTATAAGTTGTGTTCTTCTAGGGGCATACGGAACAGCTAGGTCTGGTAGTGTGGAAACCCGCCTAGGAGTGGGGCCCCGACCCACTGTCTCCGTTTTCCACTACGGAGGTTCTTGGGAGTGAAGCTAGCTGCCCAAATAGGGGGAACTAAAGGTCTGTGCGCATATAGTAGTGTGCGTGAGTTGCACTTGAATGAATCATGGCATAACATATCACTACACTCATACTTGCATACAACCGACACCCCAACGTATAAATTGGTATGAGACTTTTTATACGATCGGAGCCTTGCAGAAGACCCCTTAACTTATAAGTTTGTATAAGCATTCATATAAGTTAAGGTTACTTACTTTTTACCTTGTCTTTCTTACATATGTTGCTTTACTCTACTTGCTTACCTTACTGTATACTATTATAGAACTGCTAGCATGTACCTTTTTCCTTAGCTGTTTATACAATATAAATAACTGCTAGATTAGTTCCACTGTCACCTGCCATTTTGTACTCTTCACCTTTGTAGCTTCCCTTTCCTCCTCCCCGCTCGGTGCCTAGGAGCCATGGGGGAGGGGTAAGGATGATAGGACTTAGTCTTTATGACTAATGGTTTTCAGACCACAACATTACCGTGGCTCAGGATGGGAAACAGGGACCAGTGGCTCAGGGACCATCAGCAGAGGAGTACGGTGCGCATGGAGGACTTGTTGTAGTTTCATATAGCTTCCGCGAGAGATTGTAGTGAGGATCTGATGTACCGGGCTTAAGTTCGTCTATATTTCATTTGTATTGTTCTTTTGCAGTACTCCCTCTTTTCTTTAAATGTGGACTTATTGTAGTTTCTCATTATATATGTTGTTTATGGACTCAATCATATTTCAGTTTATGATTACTACTATCTCGTTGATGATCAAAAAGGCCTGCATAATCGGCGTTTTGTAGTGGCGGCCTTCCCGAGTGTTGGGGCCACCGCAAAACGGCAGTTCTGGGCATAAGACCCGGGGGTTGAAAAAGAAAAAAAATGGGGTCTTACATCTGGAGGATGGATTCCCTTGCCTCAAACTCCCCTTTGATTTGAGAGGCCACCACCATACAGTCTGTGGGGACCTTCATATCTTGGACCCCCAACTCCCTAGCCAAATGGAGGCCTGCTATCACTGCTTTGTACTCGGCTTGGTTGTTGGTGATAGGAAATTAGATATTGATGGCCTGCTCTAACCTTATCCTTTTGGGTCTCATCAGGACCACCCCCACTCCCATGGAATACTTTCCTAATTCTCCATCTAATTATACCTCCCCGGCTTCCTAGTCGTATGGCTCAGGCTCTTCCATTTTATTGACATATTTTGCCAAGAAGTTGGCCACCGCCTAAGCTTGCGAGTCGCGGGGCGAATGAGATCTCAAATTCACTCTATTCCGCTAACCATTTTGCTAACCTCCTCTACTGCTCTACTTCATACATGATGTTGCAAATGGGATGGCCAGTCACCACCGTGATGACATGAGCCTTTAAGTAAGGTCGGAGCTTTCTAGCTGAGATGACCAGGTCAAGGGCCATCTTTTCAATCATGGGGTACCTAAGCTTTGACTTCTTCAGGACCCAACTAACATAGTATACTTGCAACTACTTTCTCCCTACATCTCGGACTAGAATGAAACTCGCGGTCTCTTCTCCCACAATGAGATGCAACATTAACTCTTCTTCTTCCTTCAACACTTGGAGTAGCAGAGCCTGCGTGATCTGCTTCTTTAGAGATTGAAATGTCTCCTCACACTCTTTGGACCATTCAAACTTTTAGTTACACCACAATACCTTGAAGAATGGTGAGCACTTCTCTCTTGCCTGCGAGAGGAACCTACTCAACCATGCATGCTTTCTTTCCATGCACTTGACCTCCTTATGGTTCTGTGGCAATTCCAAATCCATTATTGCTTTTACCTTATTAGGGTTGGGTTCTACCCCTGTCAGGGTAAGGAGGTGACACAGAAACTTCCCCTTGTGGGAAACAAAAACTCATTTCAAATGATTCAGCCTCATATTTAAGCTCTATAGGGTGGCAAAGGATTCTTCAAGGTCCTAGTGATGAGAACTCACATCCTTGCTCTTCATTATTAGATCATCTATGTATGTAACATCACTCAAACAACTATACCCCAAGGGGTTCTTTTTTCATGACTAGGTCATGACAAAACCCTAGGAAGCCCAAGAAGGCCAAGTGAACCTAGGAATGTAGGTGAGATCACTATGGTCTACAAACAGTAGATTTCTAAACCCTAGTTTAAGATGATCATGGGGCTTCATCAAGACTCCAAGACCCCACCATGGTCTCACCAATCCATTGTGAGGTTTATTAGAGCTCTAAGGGTCTATTGGAGTCGACCTAGGGTGGCCAAGTTGACCCAGAACCACCCTAGGCCTAAATTTGGGCAAGGTGCCCCAACTAAGGGCAGTATGCCCTAGTACAACCCAACCAACCCTACTAGGGCCTTCATAGACCTAATGTGGGGTCAATGGGTCACTAAGGACCCATGGAGGGCAGCCAAAGTTGTTAAGTTGATCAAAGTCAACTATAACCCTAAATTGGTCAAAATAACCTACATAGGGTCAACTGACCTTCCCTTAGCCAAGTGGATCCCACACATGTCCTCCTAACCATAGGGTGAAGTCAATGGGTCACCAAGGACCCATTGGGGTCAACCAAAGAGTGTAGGTTGACCAAAGTCAACCCTAGCCTTAATTTGGTCAAAGTAACCTTCCTAAGGGCAAGTGACCTACAGTTTGCAAGTTGACCCTACCCAAGAACTTCTATACTTTAGGGGAGGCCCATGGGTCACCAAGGACCCATTGGGGTAAGCCCTACTGGCTAATTTGAAAGAAGTCAACCCTTGAGTCAAAGTGGTCAAACTAGCCTAAATGGCTAACTCAAGCCCAATCCAAGTGGGCTAGGCCTATGCACGTGTGGCCCAATGGTCTAGGAGGTGGTGAGACACATTTTGGGCCCACCAAATTCAGAAATGGGTGACTAGGAGAGAGAAAGAGGGAGTTACCCAAACTTGGAGGAGAGAGAAAGAGGTGCTTAATCGTCATCATGGCCATGGAGGCCCCATAACCATGTAGAGGGGAGAAGGTTACAACCTTCACCTGGAGGATTCAAGGCGTTTGATTGTGCTGTTGCAGAAACCCGATCGCCACCACCACCGCCATGGCAACCCGGAGATCAGCTCGCATCCAGCCATCCCAACAGGTCCTCCTTCTCTCCTTCTTCCATGGCTAGATCGTAGCAACTCTTAGGGACAAGGTTTGGGTTCAATTAAGCCTGATCGGGAGAGCTTTTCTCCACATTTTTTTCACAAAAACTTACCTATCGGGTTCGCCGGAATAGGCTTCTCTAGCGGTTGTTCCACCTCCTGGCGTTAGCCACCTCCTCAACGGAGGTGGTGGTGGAGGTGGCCGGCCAGGGAGGTGGCCGGATGGCCGGTGGTGGCGCTTGTAAACTGCTCCAGGCGGGTTGAATCGTAGCCATTGGCGTGCGGAGATGATGATGGGATGCCGTCCAATGTGCGCCAAGATTCGTGCAGTATAAGAATTAAACTATAGGATTATATTATTACATTTTAATGAATCTGTCACACTTTACTATTTAATGTTTTAAATTATTAAAAATACTTAGAGACAATGTATGAGAAAATGGTAAACATAAAATTTGTAGCCTTGTGGGTCTCGTTTAATTCAAAATTGGTTTGCACCAATTTGGGTGCCTGGTTTGACCAGGGCACCCATTTTGGTGGCGTCTATACCTACAGCTAGGCATATATTAAAATGGGTGCCCACACTTCATCTCTGTTCCAAATGACTTGAAATTTGGACAGGGAGTCACCCTAGTCCATATCAAGTCTTGGTAAAAAATGAGAATTTTTGGAGACAATTTTTCTATAGTTTTGGAAATTATTTAATTTCTGTAGGGTAAAATAATTTAGGTAACAAATGACCTCCAAACTCACCCAAAATTTGGTGAGTGGTGCTTGGGGTCATTATAAAGCTCTGGTTAAAATTTCATCTCACTTGGAGATGGTTTGAATTGAAATCATGCAAACCCTAGCCTCGGTATAATAAGGGTATTTTGGTCAAAAAGTGCACTTTGGGTTTTGAGTGGCCAAATCACCTCAACAGAGGTTGAAATTGGGGCCACTGACTTGGCATGGCTTTTAACACCTCCCCTTGGAAGATGGGATGGATTGGAATAGATTTGCCCTAAGACCTAAGACCAAAACCATAAGGAAGGGCTTTTGTGTCTTGTGAAGGGCATGTGGTCAAAGGACCTTGTATGGACTTGAAATTTGGTAGGGAGGGTACTAGGGTGCTCTCTGGTAAATATCTTAGGGGACTTGGGAAAGGGTAGGCCGTACAAAACCCTAACCCTAGTTTAGGGCACTAACTTTGTAGTGCTAGAATAGGGTAGTAAAACTCCTTGAGCAACAATGAAATTTGGGTAGTGTGGTCATAAGTATAGATTGAACCTCTGTGAAAGTGTGAGCTAGATCTGATATACTCTAGAGGGGGGGGGGGGGTTGAATAGAGTATGGTGCTTAAAAACTTTTTACAACAGTTGTTATAATCTGAGTGAACAGGGAAGCAAATATTAAATCTAATCACAGAACCTATCTAATCACAATCTACAAAAGAAACTAATCACAGATCACAAACCAATCACAGCCAGAAACAAAAATAAAGATAAGCAAGCCAGAAGACACAAGGAGCTATAGTGGTTCCCCTAAACTTGGGTACATCCACTCTTCTACCACCCTAGGTAGGAATCCACTGCATGATGAGTTGATCAGGTGTCCTGGGCACCAATGAGCTTTTGATAAGTTGCTCAAAAACCAAATCAGATTTTTTGATCAGGTGTCCTGCCACCAATGAGCTTTTGATAAGGTGCTCAAAAACCACACACAAACTTTTGAAGGGAGTTTGAAAACCCCTTTACAGAGATGGGGATGAGAGAGTGATGGAAGTCTTCTCTTTCTCAAAGCAGCTGAGAAGACTAAGTGGATATTGATGTTGTCAAAGCTCCCCCTGAGTTCTTGAGATGTTCAGGAAATGAAGCTTTGCTGTAGGGTGATAGGACTTCAGAAATTGATCTCCAGCAATTGATGATTTCAGCAACAGCTGAAATGTTAGGTGTCTGGAGTCTTTGAATGATGATGGCCTTGAACACAAGATTCAAAAGAGATCTGAAGATTTCAGTTGGTTGATCTCCTTGGTTGTGTGTTCTTGTATGAATTCTTTTAGACAGAGAATGTCTACAACTCTTTTCCTTTTTCTCTTGAGTGATTGTTTTTGAAAGAGATGTAGTTCTAGAGAAGAATTGTAGCAGAGAATATTTTGTTCTTTTCTTCTTCTTGTGCACTCTATATAGATCCTTGTTCTTATGAGAGATTCAAAAAATCTTATCTTTTATTCCTTTTGTTCTGAATAGAAATGATCCTCTGTCAAGAATAGCCATTAGCCTGTCATTAATTGACTTCCTTAATCACCATTGTCTTCTTGGGGAAAGTCCAAAGAAACATTCCTTGATAATTCCTTGAAACTTGGTCCAGAATAAATGAAAACGGCTACAAGATCTTCTGAATTAATTACTGACAATAACTCCTTAACTGTTCTGAATTTGAATCTTGAAAGTCATTTAACTCTTTAGAAAAACATCAAACTGAGCTCTAATATCGTCGAACTGAGCTCAGCGATTTGGATTTATACAGCAACAGAGATCGTTGATCTGAGCTCAACTATCGTCGAACTGAGCTCAGAGATAGAGAATCAAAACTGGAGTCAAGATCGTCGAACTGAGCTCGAAGATCGTCGAATGGAGTTCGATGATTTGTTGAAGTTGAGCTCTGTGATCGTCGAATGGAGTTCGACGATCCGTCGAAGTGAGCTCAACGATCGTCGATTGGAGTTCGACGACTCGTCGTACTGAGCTCGACGAAATGACTTGGTCTCCAAACTGAAAAACCTTGGTCTTGAGGCCAGCTTCCAAGCCTAACTACTAACCCTTAGACTCAATTCAAATTGACAATTAGATCTATACAGTGAGGTCAAAAACAGGTTTCCTAAAGACATAGTGATCCTGACCCAAATTAGTAATAGGGTGTTCCAACAATCTCCCCCTATTTGGGTTAGGATTACTGTTTACAGAACTTGGAGAAATTAAAAACATCATACAAAGCAACAATACAGAAATGCAATAAACAAAGCATTGCAGAAGCACAGATAAAACTCAGATAGATCAGAATAATTGTCACCTTACAGAATTATTCCTTCTCCTTGCTCTTTATAAGTTTAATTTCTCTATTGGGGTTAAGAGCTTTCTTTTTGGATCTTCTGTCATCAGCTGCACCTAAAGAAGTTTGTTGTTTAGGCCTTGGTACCACAGCTTCAGGGTGCAGCTCCATATATCTTTCAGAATCAAAAAATTTGCTGGAAGCATATCTTTCAAGTTCCTTTTTCCTTTGTTCAGACAATGTAGTAATGCTGGAGGTGTCCTTGCCTTGCTCTCTAGCTTTCTTGATTTGATCTAAGGCAGCTAATTCTTTCATTCTGGCAATCCAAGAAGTAGGATTATTTTCTGGATCCTCAAAGGGCACTGGAGGCTCATATCTGTTGGAAGGATTATCTGGAGGAGCTCTGGATGCGACTACTTCTTTCAACTTGTAGGGAAAAGAACCTGAAGTTGTATCTGATGAAGCTTGTCCTTCCCTAGAGTAAGGGTGTTGCCTTGAATAGCCTTTTGAATAGACTTGGAATTCCCTTTGGCTTCCTCTATAACTTCCTCTTCTTGATTGAGATCCTCTGGACTAGCTTCCCCTATATTGAGATCTTGCATGAGGCTGATAGGGTGTTTGGCTTTTAGCAGAAGGATGAGTGGCTGAGCTTCCACCTGCACCTGCATTAGGAGGAGGAGGTGGAGGAGGATGAGGATGATGAAACTAAGAAGATCCTTTCTCATACTTCCTCTTCTTCTTCATAGCTTTTAGTTGGGTCTTGGAATATTGCATCCAATGTTCAGTAATGGGGTAGTCATGAAGAATGTAGTAGGGAATGTCATTGGTGTCTTTGACTTTGGCTGGAGGCACCCTTTTCATAGCCTTGCTCCTTGCCTTTCTTTTCCTGGCTATGGTAGCTGAGGAATCATCAGAATCAGTCCTAAATTCATCACTTTCAGAGCTTTGCTCATCATATAAGGCATCAATCTTTTTCAGATACTCTTTCTGAAGTTGGGTTGGAGCAGATGAGACAGCAGTTGTAGCAGCAGACACAGCAGATATAGTACTGGCAGATGTTGTAGCAGCAGCAGTAGTAACAACAGACACAGAACTTTCTGGAGCAATACTTGCAGGAGATATAGCAGCAGTAATGACAGCAGTAACTGGAGCAGCAACAGATTCAGAGAAAATACTTTCAGATACAAGAACCTCAGCATCAATATCATCAGTAATAACATCAGTAATAACAGTAGGCTCAAAATCATATGCCTCTGTCTGCATATCCTCATAAACTGGAACATCAACAGCATCAGAGCAAATAGAAACAGAAACATTAATGACAGCAGGAGTAGCAGCAGCATCACTGGAAATAGAAGGCTCAGCAGTATATATGGAGGATATAAAGGAGCTAATGAAGCTAGAATCACAGCTTGAAAATGACACAATGGCCTTGGAGAGATCCTCTGATGGCTGGACTGCATTACTCATTGGAAGACAGCTAAAAAAAGTTGAATCAAAAACTGATAATAAGGACCTAAGGTCCACTGAGAAGACAGCAACTTGAGGAGTTGAAACTGGAGCTTGAGTAACAACAGCAGCAGCAGAATAAATGGCAGCAGCAGCAGCATGCAATCTCACATCTTCATGAGGCATCTCCCCCTGCCTAGATTCAGAGAGAGCTGGATCAAGGCACTTAAATGAAGAGATTGCCTGAGGAGGAAAGATGGAGGAGAGCCTGCCAGATAAGTCTGCAACTGACTTTAGTAGGGGAGCCAAGGAGGTCTCCAACAGAAGTGATAGCCTGGGAGCTATCAGTTCATATAGTTTGTCAGCTAAGGCAGGAATATCTACTTGCTCAGCAGGGACTTGAGCAGATGTAGAGAAGGATGGAGGAGCAACTGGTGATGGTGGTGGAGAGCTGCTGGATGGTAGAAGTGAAGGTTGAGGTGTGGGGATTGTGGAAATGGAAGACAGTGGTATGGAGATAAAAGGTGTGAAGGAGGGTTGATCAATAATGTCTTGTAGAAGCTGTTGGTAAGATGTGGATGAGGAGGGTAGCTCAGGAGGGGATGAAGGTGAATCATCCATGAAGGAATCATCTAGAAGATTGAATGAGGGAATGTGGGATGATGTGGCAATGTCTGGTTGAGGGTAGTGATATAATGGGTGGAAAATTTCTTCTGTTATTGGAAGTGTTGGGATTGGAGACGGAATTGATGTTGGAGATGGGCTGGAAATAATGATGGTGGATGAGATTGGAATGGTGGAGGGTACTGGTGGAGATGGAATAGGAGGAGGAGGAGCAGCAGGCAAGTCATCTGCAGGGGCAGAGACTTGAGGGGAAGAGACTGTTACAGTCCTTGTGCCTGAAGTTGTGCTTGCAGAAGGCCTGTTGGGATTCACTATCTGCCTGTCCCATTTGCCAAAGAGGGCACAGGACAGTCTCTTAGAAGCATTAATATGCATCCCAGATGATACTAGCAGGGCAGGGCATCTGTTATGGAGAAACAGCCCTAGAATCCTCCTATAATTAACAAAATTCTTATTTATTTTCTTCTTGATCAGATCAAAGAAGACTTCTCCCTAGTTTAACTATTTCTTATCCACAATAGCACCCATCAAGCACAGTTGATACCTAGAGATAGTATCATGTGCTGAATGCTTGGCCAGCAAAACCTTTCCCACTACATCAGCCAAAAACCTGTATTCAACAGCTAGGTTCTTTTTTAGCAGTTTGCTAGGGTTAGCATCAGAGTGACCCATTCTAGCAAGTAAGTCAGAAAATTCTTCTCCAGACAATTCAGCAGAATCTCTTCCAGAACTTAATTCAAAAACCTCTATCAGAATAGCAGGAGTCAAAGGTACCTGGGTTCCAGAAATTGAACCAACCACTGTGTTTTGGTCCTGGTTGTGGGCAGTATACACCCACTCCTTAATCTCATCAGCAACCAACTTGATTCTTGTGGACATAATGGTAACAAGCTTCTGCTCCTTGAACAGTTCCAGAATGTCCTGAAAAACCTGATCAGTGGTGCTGAAGGACTCCATGTCTATATCAAATCCAGCATCGAATTTCATTGCGGCTAGAACGGCAACAGAGACGGCCATGGTTAACTGCGAAAATCAACAAAGAAACGACCAAGTGTAGAGATGTTTGGAGGGAAAGAGAATTTTTGTAGAGAGATTGAAAGCGCAAAAGGAGAACGACGGCCGAAAAATGAATTTTATATTAGGGTTCGACGCAGAAAAGGAAAGATCGTTGAACTCAGTTCGACGATCGGGGCTTCTAAAGGAATCTGAAAGGTCTTCAATATCGTCAATCTCCGTTCGACGATATTGAAGAGCGTCGAGCTCCATTCGACGATGTTTAGAAAACAACATCGTCGAGCGCCGTTCGACGATCGTTGACCTGAAAGATAGTTGAACACTATCTGAGAAGCGCTGAACTCAGGTCGACGATTTCGAAAAACGTCGATCTCCGTTCGACGATCTGGGGGTAAATCATCGACCGCGGTTCAGAGACCAGAAATACACTCTAGACTCTTAGAAAAATCAAGATGTTTGTCTAGTATTGGTCAATTTTTTAAAGTTTTAAAATCTTGGATATTATTTTAGACTTCCTCCATCTAACATTCCTAACTGATTTAGGAATAAGGTATGTTTCTTTTCATCCAAGGGTTTGGTGAAAATATCTCCCCTTTGTAAATCAGTTGGGATATACTGAAGTTCAATTTTGTTATTCTCAACATTATCCCTTAAGAAGTGATGCCTAATTTCTATGTGTTTTGTCCTACTATGGAGGACTAGATTTTGAGCTATAGAAATAGCACTGGTGGTATCACAAAATATTTTTGACTTCTCTAAGTTGTAGCCATAGTCTAGGAGTTGGTTTTGAATCCACAATATTTGTGAACAACAACTACCTGCAGCCATATATTCAGCTTCAGCAGTTGAAGTTGACACAGATGTTTGTTTCTTGCAAAACCAAGAGACAAGTCTGTCACCAAGAAACTAACAAGTTCCACTAGTGCTTTTCCTGTCAATTCTGCATCCAACATAATCAGCATCAGAAAATCTAGTTAATTCAAATGCTGAATCTTTTGGATACCAGAGACCTAGATTTGGACAACTTTTAACATACCTGAGAATCCTTTTTACTAATGTTAGGTGTGACTCTATAGGGCTTACTTGGAATTTAGCACATATGCATGTAGCAAACATTATGTCAGGTCTACTAGCTGTAAGGTACAGTAAAGAGCCAATCATTGCTCTATATGTTGTCTGATCAACAGGTTTTCCATGTTCATCAGCATCCAATACAACATTAGTAGGCATAGGTGTTTTCATACAGGATGCTTCAGACTTACCAAATTTCTTGACCCATTCATTTGCATACTTGGTTTGAGAAATAAATATGTCTTCAGCATGTTGTTTGACTTGCAATCTTAGAAAAAAGGATAGCTCACCCATGCTACTCATTTCAAATTTAGAATGCATTCGGTTGGAAAACCTTCTGCACAAATTTGAATCAGTAGAACCAAAAATAATATCATCTACATTAATCTGTACTAGTAGGGTATGGGACTTATGGGTTCTAATGAATATAGTTTGGTCTACTCTACCCCTTATAAATTCATTTTCCAGAAGGAAGTATGCTAGGGTCTCATACCATGCTCTAGGAGCTTTCTTGAAACCATATAATGCTTTATTCAGCTTAAAAACATAATCAGGATGGGTTGGAGAGATAAAACCTGGAGGTTGTCTGACATAGACTTCTTCTTTGATGTCTCCATTGAGAAATCCACTTTTTACATCCATCTGGTATACCTTGAAGCCTTTGTGTGCTACATAAGCTAAGAAGATTCTAATGGCTTCCAATCTTGCAACTGGTGCAAAAGTCTGGTCATAATCTATTCCTTCTTCTTGTGAGTATCCCTGAGCAACTAGCCTTGCCTTGTTCCTTACAATTACTCCTTGATCATCCAATTTGTTTCTGAACACCCACTTTGTTCCAATAATGGAGTGATCCTTAGGCCTTGGCACTAGTTCCCAAACTTTGTTCCTTTCAAATTGATGCAACTCTTCTTGCATTGCAATGATCCAGTGTGGATCTTGCTCTACATCTTGAATGGATTGAGGTTCAATTTGAGATAGGAAGCAAGTGTGCAATAGGTTTTGGTTGACCTGATTTCTGGTTTGCACACCAGCTGAGATGTCTCCAATTACTTGGGAAATTGGATGGTCTGTTGATGTTACTAAATCAACAGGGGGTGTTGATTGTTCACCAACTTGTGTTGTTGTTTCCTCTTGTGGTACAACAATTGGCTCTTCAAGTTGTTTCTCTTCAATATGTTGAATGCTTTCTTTATCTTCACTGCTTTCCTCTTTTTGAGTAACCTGTAAACTGTTCAAATCTTCAGCAAGAGAATGTACCTACAAAGGTTCTATGGTAGAAGTATTCTTCTCCTTGAAAGACATGTTAGATTCATCAAATGATATGTGAACAGATTCCTCAATTTTAAGAGATGATTTATTATAAACCCTATAAGCCTTACTGATTATGGAGTATCCCAGAAACACTCCTTCATCAGCTTTATCTTGAAATTTTGCTAAATATCTCTTGTCATTATTATGTATATAACAAATACAAACAAAAATTCTAAAATAATCAACTTTAGGTTTCTTCCCTTTGAGTAATTCATAGGGAGTCTTGCCCTTTAGTTTATGTATTAAACTTCTGCTCAACACATAGTTGGAGGTGTTCACTGCCTCTGCCCAAAAAGATAGAGGAAGGTGAGCATCTCACAACAATCTGGTGGCAGATTCAATAAGGGTTCTATTTTTCCTTTCAGCTACCCCATTTTGTTGAGGAGTTCTAGGAGCTGAGAAAGTATGTCTGATCCCTTCACTCTGACAGAACTCTTGCATAAGAAGAGAATCAAACTCTGTCCCATGATCACTTCTGATCAGGGCAATGTGAGTATTGAACTCAATCTGTATACATTTGAAAAACTCTGTCAGACACTTAAAGTTATCAAACTTCTTCCTCAGAAAGAACACCCATGTGAATCTAGAGAAGTCATCTACAACTACTAAAGTATAAGATTTCCCTCCTAGGCTTTGTACTGTAATGGGTCCAAAAAGATCCATGTGTAACAGAGACAAGATCCTAGGCGAATCACTCTTATTAAGTGACTTGAAACTGTTTTTAGTTTGTTTGCCTAATTGACAAGCCCTCCAGAGTCCTTCCTTCTTGTAGTGGCCAGAAGGTAGTCCTCTAACAAGGTTGTCCTTGGATAGCCTAGCAATGGTTCTAAGGTTTAAATGTCCTAGTCTCTTAAGCCAGAAAACATTAGGTCTACAGACAGAATTAAACATGCAAATATCTACATCTGTTGAAAGAAAATCTACTACATAGATGTTACCTTTCCTTTTACCTGTCAACACAGTTGTGTTGTCCTCTGACTTGATCTTGCATAAGGCTTTGCTGAAAGTCACCTGGTAGCATTCATCACATAGCTGACTGATACTTATCAAATTGTGCTTCAGTGCTTCCATATAGGCTACCTTCTTGAATGTCACTGTCCCAATCTGGACTGCACCATATCCTTTAGTTTGTCCAAAGTTTGAATCAACAAATATGACTTTGGGTCCAAGCTTGGCTTTAAAGGATGTGAGGTTGTCCTTGTTTCCAATCATGTGCTTTGAGCACCCACTATCCAAGTACCATTGTTGGTTTGATGTTGTATAGGTCTTCACCTGCACATAAAATAATTCACTTGTTTTTGACCCAGTTTACCTTGGGCCAAGGTTGATAACCTTTAAACTCAGAAATAAAAGACATCCCAGGTTAACTCTTATAACCTTCAGGATGATATCTCCTTGGAGGTATTATCCATTCAGTATAAGGGTTAAAGCTTTGGGATGAAGGACCCCTAGGATTGGATTTTGATTTGCCGTTGAAAGAATTTCTAGAGCTCTGATCTCTGTTCGACGATCGTGGAGCTGCGTTCGACGATCTTGGGTCAGATCGTCGAGCTCCATTCGACGGTCGACTGTGGCAGAGTTCAGGAATTAGAGATCGTCGACCTGAGTTCGACGATTTTGCCTGAGATCGTCGATCTGCGTTCGACGATCGTCGAGCTCCGTTCGACGATTTCTGCTGGAACTTGGTTTTCTTAGGCAGATCAGAATTTTTCCTAGCTACCTCTACAACTCCCTTCCCTTTATCAGAAATAAACTTGATTGGGGTTGTTAGAACTATTGGTTGGCTGGATGAAGCACCCAAGCCCAGTGTACTATTGAATCCGGAGTTCACTGTGCTTGTGATGTCCATCAGCTTGATACTTCTCCCATTAAGGGATTCCTCAAGCTTCTTGGCCTCTGATAGTTCACCTTTCAGTGAAGCTATCTGCTCCCTATAACACTCCAACTCCTTAGAGAGTTTGAGGTTTTCTGATTTTAAAGAACTATGTTCAGACAATTGATTTCTGAGAGAAATAATTTCTTTCTCAGATTTTAGTAAGTCTAAACATAATGCTTTAAACTCAGACTTAAAGTCCTCAGAATTGAAATCAAAAGAACTAATTACCTAGTCCTCTTCAAGTTGAGTCTCTGAGTCTAACTCTGACTCTTCTTCATCAGAATTGTGTTGAGAGGCATTGATTGCCATCATGCAGAACTCCTTCTCTTCAGCATCATCTTCATCATCACTGGAGCTGGAAGAAGCTTCTGATTCTTCTTCAGTTTCACTCCAGGATTCAGCGACAAATCCCTTCCTTTTGTGTTTTTTCTTGCTTGAGGAGCGTTTGCTATTGTCATTCTTCTTGAAGTCTTTATCTCTTCTTCTTTCTTTCTTATCCTTTCTGTCCTTGTTTTTGTTCTCTGGACAGTCAGGTACAATGTGCTCTGGTTTCCTGCAACCAAAGCAGACAATTTCTTTATTATTTTATCTATCATACCTTGGCTTATCATGCTCCTTATATGATCTCTTTCTGAAGTCCTTTCTGGCCATCTTGAAAAATCGTTTGGCTAATAGACTGAGCAGCTCATCATTGCCTGTGACTTTGTCTTCAGGCTGATCTTCAGTTGCTTTGAAGGCTATTGTCTTTTCTTTCCTTGTGGCTGGTGAGACAGCCTTCTGCTCTTCTTCTCTATTCTTAATGAGCAGCTCATAAGATTTGATCTTGCCCAAAAGAGCTTCTGTTGTAATCTCATTCAGACTTCTGGCATCCTTGATTGGCCAGATTCTTGAGTCCCAAGTGCTTGGGAAGCACATTAGGATTTTATCATTTAGTTCAGTCAGTGAGATCTCTTTATCCAAAGTCTTGAGTTCATTGACTATCAGACTGAGTCTATTATACATATCTCCAACTAACTCAGCTTCTCCCTTATTGAAGTTCTCATATTGGGATATGAGGTGGGATCTCCTGTCCTTTCTTTCATCAGCTGATCCTGAGACTATTTCAGTGAGCTTATCCCAGATTTCCTTTGCTGAATTAAATTCAGCCACCTTTTGAAAAATGTCATCAGACATAGTCTGGGCTAAGATGTTTATAGCTTTTGCATCTGCTACCTTCCACTTCTTGATATCAGCATCTATTCCTGATGGAGGTGGAACAGCATTTGTACTTGTGTTCTCTGGAGGTCTTGGACAAACTGTCAAAATAGAATTAAAAATGTACTCGTCAATAGAATTCATGTATAATCTAATCCTTGCTTTCCAAAGAGCAAACTTAGACAGATTGCACACTGGAGGTCTGGTGGTAGCATAATCTTTGTTTTGGGCCATGATTTATGAAGAAACAATCTAATAACAAAATCAAAACAAGCAGATCTAACTGGTGATCTTTGGGTTCAGGTGCTAGCCTATGCAACCACCAAGGTGTGGTTTGTTTAACCAACCTCCCTCTGATACCAATTGAAAGTGTGAGCTAGATCTGAAATACTCTAGAGGGGGGTGAATAGAGTATGGTGCTTAAAAACTTTTAACAACAGTTGCTGTAATCTGAGTGAACAGGAAAGCAAATATTAAATCTAATCACAGAACCTATCTAATCACAATCTACAAAAGAAACTAATCACAGATCACAAACCAATCACAGCAAGAAACAAAAATAAAGATAAGCAATCCAGAAGACATAAGGAGCTATAGTGGTTCCCCTAAACTTGGGTACATCCACTTTTCTACCATCCTAGGTAGGAATCCACTACAGGATGAGTTGATCAGGTGTCCTGGGCACCAATGAGCTTTTGATAAGGTGCTCAAAAACCAAATCAGATTTTTTGATCAGGTGTCTTGCCATCAATGAGCTTTTGATAAGGTGCTCAAAAACCACACACAAACTTTTAAAGGGAGTTTGAAAAACCCTTTACAGAGATGGGGATGAGAGAGTGATGGAAGTCTTCTCTTTCTCAAAGCAGCTGAGAAGACTAAGTGGATATTGATGTTGTCAAAGCTCCCCCTGAGCTCTTGAGATGTTCAGGAAATGAAGCTTTACTGTAGGGTGATAGGCCTTCAAAAATTGATCTCCAGCAATTGATGATTTCAGCAACAGCTGAAATGTTAGGTGTCTGGAGTCTTTGAATGATGATGGCCTTGAACACTTGATTCAAAAGAGATCTGAAGATTTCAGTTGGTTGATCTCCTTGGTTGTGTGTTCTTGTATGAATTCTTTTAGACAGAGAATGTCTACAACTCTTTTCCTTTTTCTCTTGAGTGATTGTTTTTGAAAGAGATGTAGTTCCAGAGAAGAATTGTAGCAGAGAATATTTTGTTCTTTTCTTCTTCTTGTGCACTCTCTACAGATCCTTGTTCTTATGAGAGATTCAAAAAATCTTGTCTTTTATTCCTTTTGTTCTGAATAGAAATGATCCTCTGTCAAGAATAGTCGTTAGCCTGTCATTAATTGACATCCTTAATTGCAATTGTCTTCTGGGGAATGTCCAAAGAAACATTCCTTGATAATTCCTTGAAACTTGGTCCAGAATAAATGAAAACGGGTACAAGATCTTCTGAATTAATTGCTGACAATAACTCCTTAACTGTTCTGAATTTGAATCTTGAAAGTCATTTAACTCTTCAGAGAAACGTCGAACTGAGCTCTACTATCGTCGAACTGAGCTCAACGATTTGGATTTATACAGCAACTGAGATCGTCGATCTGAGCTCAACTATCGTCGAACTGAGCTCAGAGATAGAGAATCAAAACTGGAGTCAAGATCGTCGAACTGAGCTCGAAGATCGTCGAATGGAGTTCGACGATTTGTTGATGTTGAGCTCAGCGATCGTCGAATGGAGTTCGACAATCCGTCGAAGTGAGCTCAACGATCGCCGATTGGAGTTCGACGACCCGTCGTACGGAGCTCGACGAAATGACTTGGTCTCCAAACTGAAAAACCTTGGTCTTGAGGGCAGCTTCCAAGCCTAACTACTACCCCTTAGACTCAATTCTAATTGACCTTTAGATCTATACAGTGAGATCAAAAACAGGTTTCCTAAAGACATAGTGATCCTGACCCAAATTAGTAATAGGGTGTTCCAACACTCTGGATATGTAATTGAGAATTTTGGGACATTAATTTTAGTACTTCCTTTATAAATGCATGAGTTAGCCCGACTTATTTATCTGTATATTATGATCCCACTGCCCATTGGAAGGTCATGAAAATTAGGTAGAGGGAGTTTTAGACTTTATTGCTTATGTTGAATTTTATTAGAATTTTTGAATACATATTTGCAGTACCTACTTCACAAGCTCATTAACTTGGAAAGTTGTTCAATAAATTGTTTAGAGCTCATTACTTGTTAATAAGTTATGAAACATGACCTAGAGTATTTATATGTCCTTACAATCATCCTTGAATTTTCTTAGAATTTTTGGAAATATTTCTGCTGCACTTGCCTCTTAAAATTAATAAAAATAGGTTATATTCAAAATTAGAATTATAGTCTAAACCTTGCTGAAAAATTGGGAGACTTTGGATTTTATGTTATATAGTCATATTGAATTTATTATAAATTTTGTGGAGCGTTTGCTTGTTTGAAATTGGTGCTTCATGTTCAACTTGGGGTTTCTGGATTACTAGAATAATTAAATAAATTACCAGAGAATTTAGGAAAAATATGAAATTATGGAATTAGGTTAAAAAGGTCATGACAGTCATCTATTAATTATTATAGGGGGTTCATCATTAGAAGATAGGATGAGTAGAGTGTTGGATTGTCTAGTGTTAAGTGGTGCTCGGGATCGACAAAAGATCGTCTTTCCCGTGGGGAGGAAGTGTCAAATACTCTAGGGTTAGATGCAATACAACAAGTAAGGGTTTGGGAAATTTGATAGCAATCAATAATCGTTAGTTCCTTGCGAAAGGGAGCTTTGGGCGTAATCCCATCGTAGTTCCAAGTGCCTTCGAGAGCCCTTCACGGGGAATACCTTGGGCAGTCCTGGGCTAACCTAAACTGTAGGTAAAACTAAATTGCAAGAGTAACTAGTGTACCTAGGGGTTCACTTTCACTCACCTTGATGTCTCGGGATTTTAGGTTGGGTCACTCGGGCAGTAGGCTCGGTGGATTTGGTGATGGGCAGGTTGGCCCGGCGAGCTTTGGCGCGGTTGATGTTTGTGATGGGCAGGTTGGCCCGACGAGCTTTGGCTCGGTTGTTGTTTGTGACGGACGTGTTGGTCCAGGGAGATTTAGCTCAGTGGTTATACATCAAGGTTGCGTGTGCATAAAGTATACGGTGGTGGGTCTTCGGTATTGGAGAGTCGATGCACCGATGCCAATATGTTGACTCAGCAAGTGTGGTTTAGCACTGGGCCAAATAAAGTCCGGTGCGCCAGCCGGCAAGAGTACGCAGGAGCTCCGCTTGGTGCACCAGCATCGAGGCATACGATAGGTCTGACTGGTAGTGCAATTACCGGTTTAGAGGTGGGCAAGACACAACACACCGCTTCTGTTTGCCACTACAGAGGTATCCTGGGAGGTTCGGCTCCAGAAAGGGGGAAGTAAAGGTCTGTGTACACAGAGTGGAGTGGGTGAGTTGCATATGCATGTTCACGTCATGGTATAAATGTATTTCATAGCATAATCATTGCATATAACCCGACACCTATCGTATAAGTGGTTTGGGATGCTTATACAATAGGCCCTGCAAAACGACCCCTTGTTTTATAAGTTCGTGCGAGTGCGCTTATAAGTTAAGGTTTTATTTCAGTAAATACAAATGTAGGATTGCTAGAAAACCGACACCCTATCATATTAATTGGTATGAGACTTCTTATACGATAGGAGCCCTGCAAAAGATCCCTTGGCTTATGTGTTTTCACATAAGTTAAGGTTACTTTTCTTGTTCAGACTTTTTACCTTCGTTCTATCTTGTACACTATAAAACTGCTAGTTTAGTTTCTCCATCATCTGCTTATTTATTATTCTCCACCTTCATCTCCTCTCCTTTCCTCCTCCCCGCTCGGTGCTTAGGAGCCATGGGGGAAGGGGCGGGGGATGATAGGGCTTAGTCTTATGGACTAACAGTTTTAGAACCAAATCATTTTAGGGGACCGTGGAGCCCAGCTTGGAGGAGCAGCCTCGGAGGTCGGCACGCTTGGAGATGAGGCAGTCTAGTACCGGAGTTCAGATTGCAGGGACTGTGAGTCCTGGTCTCTAGTAGCTATTTTGGTTTTGCTTCCGCGTCGAGTGATATGTAGTGAGGTCTTAATGTACTGGGCATGAGCCCAAGATTTAATACTTTTATTATTTCTATGGACACTCCCTTCGTGGAGTTTATTTACTATATATGTGATTTGCGTGGACTTGCTTTATTATTTTGCTATAGTTGTGATTGATTTGGCCACAGGATCGACGTTTTGTAGTGATGACCTTCCCGGGTGTGACGGTGTCACCGCAAAGCGGCGGTTCTGGGTCTAAGACCCTGTTGTTTAAAAAAGGGGGGGGGGGTCTTACAAGTGGTATCATAGCAGACCTCGATCGAAAAGTAGCAGTCCACAACCCCTAGATCACCGCCGCACGAGTTTAGTTTGGGGACAAACTAAGCAGCGGATGCAGTGGTGTGCCCATATGGGGGATCATATGTAAATTGTCCACTTTTAATTAGGTTTGAGTCGGTTACTTACTAATGGAGTTTGTTACGCAGCCCCCAGCATAGCCTACGCTATAGGGCGGAGTCTAGCAGAGTCTGAATGTTGCACCACCTCCCCCGATCCCCACTGCGTTCGTACTGTCAAAGATGGGGCAGACTCTGACAGCTATCTTGGAGGCTTTTATGGCTCAACAGGTTCCGGCACCTCAGCCAAACCCGGGGGCCAACTGGCTGAGTATATTTCGAGGAATTTCTCCCCCATCCTACTTGGGGCAGAGTCGGCCGTTCGGACCGAGGAGTGGCTGGACATCATGTATGAGATTCTTACTGGGATAGACGCAGGGCCAGACGCCCTTGTCATTTCCAAAGAGCTGGTGGATAATTGGGAAAGATAACCTTAACGATGGATGTTCATGGGATTCATTCAAGGGGATGCTACAGAAGAAGTTGATGTCATCGGTCGAGCAAGACCGTCTGATGAATAACTTCCTGCAACTGAAGAAGGGACAACTCACTGTTAATGAGTATGAAGTCGAATTCAGTAAGTTGAGTCATTTTTCCCCAGATTTAGTAGCCTCTGAATCAAGCATAGTCAAGCATTTTCTCGGTGGTCTAAGGAGTGACATCCAGCTGTTGGCTTGTGCTTATAGGTCCGAGACTTATGCTGAAGCTGTCGAAGCTGACCTGAAGGGAGAGGTGATTGACAATGTGAAGAATCTTGGACTATAAGCACAGAAGAACAAGAGAAAATCTGATGACAGTGGAAGTTCTAGGGCATCTGGCCCTACATCAAAGAAAGGACGAAATGAAGTGTGCAGTTTCTATGGCCAGACAGGCCATCCTTTCGAAAGTTATTTTAATAGACAGGATGCGCTGAAGCAGTCGCATGTGTATGAGATCCAGGATGCACCTAAAGGACAACCCTCAAGCGTGTATGCGCTGAAGTAGTCGTATGGATTGGTTGTCCCAATATGATGCTGTCATCCATTGCAAAGTTAAGCGCTACTATTTCAAGGGAGATATTGGACAACCCTCAAGCATGTATGGCTTACCGCGTCAGGACTCCCCAATCATGTCTGCGGTACGTGCTCGTCAATTCTTAGATTCTGGTTGTTAATCTTTTCTTGTTTCTATTTCTGTTCTGTAAACTGCACTTGAAGTGAATCGTGTTGAGGACATTTCTATGGAGCGAGTGTTTTCAGTTGTTTTTCCTGCTAGTCTTTTCGGGCTTCCTCCCAAGAGAGAGGTTGAGTTTGTTATAGATCTTGAGCCAGACACTCGCCCTATTACAATAGCACCTTACCACATGGCACCGCGTGAGTTAGAGGAGCTATGTACTCAAGTGGATGAGTTATTGCAGTGTGGTTTCATTAGACCTAGTCCTTCCCCCTCGGTTGCACCATTCCTCTTTATGAAGAAAAGGGATGGAACGATGAGACTGTGCATATATTATCGAGAGCTGAACAAGGTGACTATCAATAATAGATATCTGTTGCCTAGGAATGATTATTTCTTCGACCAGTTCCACGGTAGTTCCATGTTCTCAAAGATCGACATTCGTACGGGCTACCATCTGTTAAGAATCCGCAAGTCAGATGTTCTGCGGACTGCTTTTCGCTCCTGATACAGCCATTTTGATTTTCTCGTAATGTCATTTGGGTTATCGAATGAACCTTTGGCTTTCATGGACATGATGAACAGAGTGTTCAAGAACTTTCTTGTGCTGGCTAGTCCCACCAACGCGACTTAGGTGATCGGATGTAACATCCCATTTCCAACTAGACCCCTAAGAGTGGTTTTGGCCATGACTAGGTCATGACAAACCCTAGAAAGCCAGAAATGGGCCAAGAGATAGGAGGCCAAGGTGAGGATCACCATGGTCTGCTAATAGTAGAATTTTGAACAATGGTTTAGAATGACAATGGGGCTTCACCATGGCCCCAAGACCCTACCACAACACTCCCAAACATTTTGGGAGCCCCATTAGAGCCAAAAGGACCCATTAGGGTCAACCCAAGAGGCCCAGTTGACCAAGGTCAACCCTAGCCCTAAATGGGTCAAACTAGCCTACTTAGGGCCAACTGACCTACTCCTAGCCTAAAGGACCCCTCCTATGCCCTCCTAACCCTAAAGTGAGGTCAAATGGTCACTAAGGACACATTGGGGGTCAGCCCTAGAAGCCAGGTTGACCCAAGTCAACTCAAGCCCTAACCTGGTCAAAGTACCCTTACTAAGGGTATGTGACCTCCAAAGTGCAGGGTAACCCTACATAACCCTACCTAGACCCTAAGGGAAGCCAATGGGTCACCTAGAACCCATAGGGGTCAACCCAATTAGTCATGTTGACCCAAGTCAACCCTCATTTAGGTCAAGTCAAACTTAACCCAAAAGGGCTAACCCAAGCCCAAGCCACTTCTCCCTTAGGCTAAACCCATTCCCATGACCATCATAATCAAGTGGGCTGCATTTAGTTTGTGAGGTTGACTAGTCAACCAGAGGTGACTAGGAGAGAGAAAGGAGCTCCTCTCCATGATAATGGAGGAGAGAGAAAATGAGGAAGAAGAAGGGGGAAGTGAGAGGCCGGCCAAGGGAGACTAACAGCCACCCATTATGGCTGCAATCAACTCCTCTAGGAGAGAGGAGTTGATTCCAGCCGTTTCCTGGCCACCAAGGGGTGGGTTCAGCCCCCCTCCACACAACCGAGCCACACCTTTAATGGTGTTAATGGCCATTGAAGAACCAGCCTCTCCTCTCCCCCATTTGCCATTTAAACACCTTCAGGGAGCCGAGGAGATCATTTTAGAGCGTTTACCTGGAGGAGACGAGCCATTCCACTGTGCAGTTGCAGAAGCCGAGCCCCTCCGCCGTCGTCAATGGCATCCCGCCGCTCCTCTAGCATCCAGGCCACCAGGAAGGTCCTCCCCCTCTCCTTAACCCATGGTTAGATCATAGCAATCGTTAGGACCAAGGTTCGGGCTCAATTGAGCCCGATCCAATTCGGTTTTCATGGATTTTTCTGAAGAAAACTCACCTCTCGGGATCGCCGGAAAAGGGGTTTCCGGCGGCCAAGCCACCGCCTGGGGATGGCCACCACCTCAACGGAGGTGGTGGAGCCGGTGGCCGGCCGGGGAGGTGGTCGGGTCGCCGGCAGTGGCGTTTGGAAGTGGCTCCAGGCGGGATGAATCCTGGCCGTCGGCTCAAGGAAGAAGATGAAGGGATTCCGTCCCTTTTGCTTCAGGATTCGTGCGGGCCCGATTTTAAACTATAGGATATTAATGATATTTATTTCATTCTGTCACACTTTTTGACATTTAATGTTTTATATTTTTAAAAATAGTTAGAGGGTCTGTATGAGAAAATGATCAACACATGATTTGTATCCCTTCCTGTCGACTTTATTTTAAAATTAGTTTGAACCCATTTGGGCTTCTGGTTTGACCAGGGCACCCATTTTGGTGGGACATACCCTTAGGGCTAGGCAGTCACTAAGTTGAGTGCCCACTCTTCACCCCTAGCCCAAATTAGCTGAAATTTTGGAAGAGAGTCTATCTTAGATATACCTAGGGCCTGCCCAAAAATGGGATTTTTTGGAGAAAAAATTTCTATAGTTTTTGTAAATATTTAATAAATATTAGATAAATTAAATAGGTGCCCTAAACACCTCCAAACCCTCCCAAATTTTGGTGAGTGGTCCACGGGTTCAAATTAGGAACCTGTATAAAAATTTCATCTAATTTGGATGTGTTTTGAATAGGTTTTGACCCAACCCTAACTATACCCTAAAAAGGACATTTTGGTCAAAGGTTGCACTTTTGGTTTTGAGTGACCAAATCACCTCAACAGAGGCTGAAATTTGGGCCACTGGTTTGTTATAGCACTTATCACCTCCCCATGGAATATGGGGTAGGGAGGAATAGATTTGCCCTAAGTTCCTAGGTCAAACCCTAAGGAGGGACCTTTTGGCCTTGTGAAGGGTATGAGTCCTAAACACCTTGGATGAACTCCAAATTTTGCAAGGAGGTTCCTAGGATATATGGAACCCTCTGTTAAAAATATTAGCTAATTTTGAAAAGGATAGGGGCCCCAAAACCCTAACCCTAGCTTAGGTCCTAAAACTTGTAGTGTAGGTTTAGGTTAGCTAAACATCTTGAAACTTAACCAACTTTGGGTAGAGAGGGGATTAGGGTATTTTGAGCCTCTGATAATTTACTTGAGGAATTTTGGACAATATTTTTAGCACTTCATTAGTAATCAATGGTAATGGCCTAATAATTATTTTGGCTATTGTGGTCTCACTGCCCATCAAGAGGGTATGAAACATGGGCAGAGTTAGTTTTAGGTTATGGTAATCTTGCATGAATTTTGTTAGAATTTTTGGATATCTATTTAGGGCATCTACTTCACAAGTGCTTTATTTTGATTACATATTAATAATTCTTGTCAGAGGTCATTACTTACTGAAAAAATCATGAAACTTCCTGCATAGTGTTTTTAGCTCAATGTTATCATATGGAAATTTTTGTGGAATTATTTGATGATTGATTAGCCTACTTTGTTCATTAACCCTTAAATTAGAGAGTTCATAAGAAAATCAAATATAGCCTTATTTCCAAATGATAAATTATGAAACTTTTTCTAGGGTACTTGTAGTTCATCACAATCATCCCTGAATTTTCTCTGAATTTTTGGAGGTGTTATTACTATAGAATTTTTTAATATGACTTTTTATGGGGCATCTTTGAAATTAAATTTAAAGGCCTAAACCTTGCTGAAAAATTGGGACACTTAGGATTTAGAGTTGATTAGGCATTTTGTATTTATCATAAATTTAGTGGAATAATACCTTGTCTGATTATGGTACTTCATGTTTAAACCTGGGCCTTTTGGGACATTAGAATAAGTAAATTAATTATCAGACAAATTGGGAAAATTATGGATTTCTCGATTTATGCTACAAATGTCCTTTTAGACCTCTAATAAATTATCATAAGGGTACTGGGTGAGTATTTCACGTACTACCCTTTTTACGGGTCATGTAGCTTAAGTGGTCTGCATATAGTAAAACTGCGGGATTTCATTTGGATGTGAATTAGGGCAAGTATGATGAGTCCTGATGGTTTGTTGTAAGGACAAGTGGAATGGGCTGCATCTTTGGAAGATGAGTGAGCAAGGTGTGGTTTTGTCAAGGTTTATAGGCGTTCGAGTCCGACGAAAGATCGTCCTACCCAAGGAGAGTTAGAGTCAAATTACCCTAGGGTTAGCATATCGAAATATGAGAAAATAAAGGGGTAAGGGAATCAACCAATAATAAAATAAGTACCTTGCGAAAGGGAACGCTGGGCGTAATCCCAACACAGTTCCTAGTGCCCCTTGAGAGCCCTTCACAGGGAATACCGGGGGCAGTCCTGGGTTAACGTAAACTGTTTAACAAGCTGAAAAGAGTAACTTAGTAATTAGGGTTGCACATTCCACAACACTGATGGCACCAGAGGTTGGTTAGGAGCTTCGGTTCGGATGGTTAAAAGGCGGACTTTGGGTCCGGGGAGTTTCGGCTCGATTGCTTGAGTCGGACGTGTTGGTCCGGGGAGCTTCGGCTCGATTCTTGATTACGCTAATTTGCATGTGCATAACAGGAAAGGAAATTAAGGTGGTGGGTCTTCGGTATTGGAGGGTCGATGCACCGACGCCAATACGTTGACTCGGCAAGTGTGGTTAGCACTTCGCCAACAGAAGTCCGGTGCGCCAGCCGGCAAGAGTACGCAGGAGTCCGCTTCGTGCACCAAGCGTTGAGGCGTACGATAGGTCTGACCGGTAGTGCCTTACTGGTTTAGAGGTGGGGCGAGGCCCAACCCACCGCTTCCGTCTGCCACTACGGAGGTATCCTGGGAGGTTACGGCTCCAAAAAGGGGGAACTAAAGGTCTGTGTGCACAGAGTCGGGTGTGTGCATTGCACTTGCATGTCCATCATACCCACTTGCATGTCATAGCATAATCGTTACCTTAAACCTTGACACCTAAAGTATAAGTGGAATGGGACGCTTATACTTTAGGACCTGCTACACGACCCCTTGGTCTATAAGCTTGTGTGGGCAAGTTTATAAATTAAGGTTAAATTTGGATATATATATTTACTGCTGTTTGTTAACCGACACCCCAACGTATAAATCGGTATGGACTTTTTATACGATGGGAGCCTTGCAAAAGACCCCTTGGCTTATGTGTTTTTCACATAAGTGAAGGTTACATTTCATATTACAGCTTATTGTCTTTATATGCTATAGAACTTGCTAGATTAGGACCGCTGCCATCTGCTTTTGATATTCTCCACCTTCAAGTCCTCCCCTTTTTCCTCTCCGCTCGGTGCCTAGGAGCCGTGGGGGAAGGGGTGGGGGATGATAGGACTTAGTCTTTTAGACTAACGGTTTTCGAACCGCATCATTTAGGGGATCGCGGAGACCAGCATGGAGGAGCAGCCCCAGAGACCGGTGCGCTTGGAGGTGGGGCAGTCTAGCTCCGGAGTTCACACAGCCGGGACCGTGAGTCTCGACCCTGAGTAGTTTTCTACTTTTGTTTCTGCATGAGAGATCTTGTAGTGAGGATTTGATGTACCGGGCATAAGCCCGTTTTGCTACTCTGATGTTACTTTCTGTGGACGCTCCCTTCGTGGAGTTATATTTATTATGTCATGTGATTCTCTGTGGACTGATGGTTTACATTTACTTCATTATTATGCTACTTTTCTGTGATCGAACTGGCCGGCAGAATCGGCGCTTTGTGGTGATGACTCTTCAGAGCGTGAAGGAGTCACCGCAAAACGGCGGTTCTGGGCCTAAGACCCCGGTGACAAAAAAGAAAAAAAAAGGGGGGTCTTACAAGTGGTATCAGAGGAGACCTCGATCGAAAAGTAGCCGTCCACAACCCTGGGTCACCCCCGCGCGGGTTTAGTTTGGGGACAAACTAAGCAGCGGAAGCAGTGGTGTGCCCATATGGGGGAAATCACATGTAAATTGTCCACTTTCATTAGGCATTGAGTCGATTACCTACTGATGTAGTTCGTTTTGCAGCCCCCAGCTCAGCCCACCCCACAAGGTGGAGCTCAGCAGACTCCAGACATTGCACCACCTCCCATGGTCCCCACACCTTTCCTCCAGTCAGACATGGGGCAGACCCTTACAGCTATCCTTGAGGCCTTCCGGGCTCAGCAAGCCCAGCCCAGCAGCCAAACCAAGGGGCCAACTGGATGAGCACCTTCCGAGGACTCTCTCCCCCCCATCATACTTAGGGACAGAGTCGACAGTACGGACAGAGGAGTGGCTGGATGTTATGTACGAGATGTTGACCGGGATACGATGCCCTTGGGAGGAGAGGGTGGCCCTAGTGGTATCTTGCTTGGAGTCACATGCTAAGCGGTGGTGGAAGACGTTGTTGGACACAACATTTGCTGATAGGGAGATTGCAGAAATCACTTGGGAAGAATTCAGGGCCACGCTGCTGGAGCACTTTGTTCCTCAGTCGGCCAGGGACGAGTTGGAGGAGCGGTTCTTGCAGCTGAGGCAGGGCACCAGGACAGTGGTGGAGTACCACCGAGAGTTCGATCATTTGGCCCGATATGCGGGCTCCTATCAGCTGGACGAAGCAGGTTACGTCAAGAGGTTTTATAAGGGCCTAAAAGAGGAGTTGAGGGAGGCCTTGCTTTTTGTCTCTGACGGGCCCATCTCCCGGATTTTGGAGATGGCGAAAAGGATTGAGGCCGACTGGCACACCACTCGGGGCCGGAAACGGCAAGCGGAGTACCAGGGCCGGAGGGCCCGAAATGATCAGCGGCGAGGCACCATACCAGATGGAAGGAGGGCAGAGGAGCAGCCTCGTCAGGAGTTGAGGCAGGAGCCGAGAGAGCAGGTGGTTTTGGCCCCTCAACCTCTCCGGATCCAGGAGATGCAGAGACCCGGGGTATGGCGTATCCCCCGCCGGAGTGCTTCCATTGTCACCAGGTGGGACATCTCCGGAGAGACTGCCCTATGAGGGGGGCACCACCTCCAGCACCACGGGGTGGCCCACCGGCCCAGCATTTCGGAGGCCGAGGACGCGGACGTGGTTACCAGGGAGGCGACCGCAGGCAGAATGGGGAGCAGATTTACGCTTTGGACTTAGCACAGCCCCGGAACCCGGACAGGGTTATTGCAGGTATGAGAGTAATCTTAATTTTGGATTCATTCATTACTCATATTAAGTGTTAATAGAACTACTAAACGACCTAGGTTAGAAAACCTTACACCAGAGTTTCTTTCAAACTGATTTAGGAATGGTGATGGTGTGCGGCAAGCCTGCCCATACCCTGTTCGACACGGGGGCATCGCACAACTTTGTGTCGGAGGATTTCGTCAAGGACCTGGATCAGATTCGTTGTTATACGGGACTACCCAGGAGGGTGCGCCTCCCCAATGGGATGGAGATCCAGTCCACAGAAAAGTGCCTCCTGGAGGTTACCATAGACGGGTTGACACTCGAGGCCCCGGCGACGATCTTGAGGATGCCGGACTTCGACCTCGTCTTGGGCATGACATGGCTTGTCTGGAACCATGCCCAGATTGATTGCCCAGCAAGGAGGGTCGTGCTGAGCCACGGCGATACTTATGCGACATTCGAAGGTACTACGCCGGTCTCTCGTCGCCTGCTTTCATCTATTCAGGCCATTAAGGCTCATATGCAAGGGGACGAGGTATATCAAGTATTATTCGAGATGACTGAGGAGAAGGACCTGATTGCTAACATTCCGGTGGTTCGTGACTACGCCGATATTTTTCCGGATAAGCTGCCAGGACTACCTCCGCATAGGGAGAAGGACTTCCAGATTCAGTTGGTACCGGGGGCTAAGCCGGTATCCATCGTATCAAGGCCCCTTATCGGATGGCCCCAAAGGAGTTGGCGGAGTTTCGGACGCAGTTGCGGGAGCTGGTGGAAGCAGGATTTGTTAGGCCGAGCTCCTCATCATGGGGAGCTCCTGTCCTATTCGTGAAGAAGAAGGACGGCACTTTACGCCTGTGCATCGACTATCGAGCACTAAACAGGCTGACCGTCCGAAATACCTATCCGCTCCCCAGGATAGACGAGTTGTTCGATCAGTGGAGGGAGCCCATTATTTTTCGAAGCTGGACTTGAGGTCAGGCTACTACCAGCTGCGGATCCAGGAGGAGGATATTCCGAAGACGGCCTTTAGTAGCCGATATGGATTGTATGAGTTCATTGTGATGCCCTTCGGGCTCACGAATGCTCCGTCGGCGTTTATGAGCCTCATGAACCGGGTCTTCGAGGCTTATTTGGATGTGTTCGTCATAGTGTTCATAGACGACATCCTTATCTATTCTAAGACGGAGGAGGAGCACACACGACATCTGGCACTGACCTTGGAGAGACTGCGGGAGCATCGCCTTTATGCGAAGTTCAGTAAGTGTTAGTTCTGGCTGAAGGAGGTGGCTTTCTTAGGCCACATTATCAGCGGAGCCGGGCTGGCAGTGGACCCGGCAAAGATTCAAGCTATTTTGGAGTGGCCGCAGCTGAAAACAGCCACTGACGTACGGAGTTTTCTAGGACTTGCCGGTTACTATCGGAAGTTCGTGGAGGGATTCTCTCGAATCGCCCTCCCGCTCACCTCCTTGACGAAGAAGGAGGCACCGTTCGTATGGACCCCGCAGTGCCAGACAGCTTTCCAGGAGCTGAAGGATCGGCTGACCTCGGCTCCCATTCTTACTCTCCCCTCGGGGAGGGAGGGATATCAGGTCTACACCGACGCATCATATCAGGGGATGGGAGCAGTACTGATGCAGAACGGACACGTCATAGCTTATGCTTCCCGCCAGCTGAAGACCCATGAGAAGAACTACACAGTGCACGACCTGGAAATGGGAGTAGTTGTATTCGCACTAAAAATATGGCGGCCCTACCTTTATGGAGTCCACTGTGACATATACTCCGATCATAAGAACCTTAAGTACGTGGACACGCAGAAGGAACTAAACATCAGGCAGAGGCGGTGGGTGGAGTTTCTATCTGACTATCAGTATGAGATGCACTATCCACCCGGGGAAGGCGAACGTGGTAGCAGATGCACTGAGTCGGAGAGCCGCCACAGCAGGAGCAGAGCCCCAGTTGATGTCTATGGAGCTGCTGCAGAGACTAGAGGACATGCACATTACTCTGGTGTCGTCTGATGATCCTGAGCTCTATGAGGAGTACTTGGCCGCGATGGGCGTTACCGATGACATCAGAGACCGAGTCAGAGAAGGGCAGAGGCAGGATGCCAAGTTAGAGCCCATCTTCCAAGCTCTGGAGGCAGGCACTGCAGGAGACTACACACTGAGGGACGACCTGGTGTGCTTCAGGGGACGGGTGTACATACCGGAGGGAGGCCAGATCCGGGAAGATATTATGACGGAGGCGCACTGCAGCCGGTATTCTGTACACCCGGGGTTCACAAAGATGACGGCTGATTTGAAGAAGACGATGTACTGGCCGGGCATGAAGAAGGATGTCTCACACTTCGTGACCCATTGTGAGGCATGTCAGCTAGTGAAGGCGGAGTGCAGGAACAGCGCAGGATTCTTGCAGCCACTCCCGGTGCCGGAGTGGAAGTTTGACGACATAGCCATGGACTTCATACATGGGCTTCCCCGGTCTCGGACAGGGAACGACTCGATCTGGGTAATCGTTGATCGGTTGACCAAGGTGGCTCGATTTATACCGATCAGGAAGGATGATTCAGTAGGAGTACTGGTGCGGAAGTTTGTGGAACAGTTCATTCGTTATCATGGCATGCCCAGGACGATAGTGTCGGATCGGGATGGCCGTTTCACCTCCAGGGAGTGGAGATCCGTGCAAGCTTACTTAGGCACGCGATTGACCTTCAGCACTGCATTCCACCCCCAGACAGACGGGCAGACAGAACGCACCAACCGGACGCTGGAGGACCTCTTGAGGCTGTGCATCTTGGACCGCGGGGAACCGTGGGAGAAACTCTTACCCCTTGTCGAGTTCTCCTATAACAACAGCCACCAGTCCAGCATCAGGATGGCGCCTTACGAAGCCTTGTACGGGAGGAGATGCCGGACCCCGCTTTCTTGGGTGCAGAACGAAGATCCGAAAGTGTTGGGGTCAGAGTTTGTTGAAGACACCGAGGCACAGGTGAGGCTGATCAGGGACAGGATGCTCGAGGCACAGAGTAGACAGGCTAAGTACTATGACGCCCGGCATCGGCAGGTGGAGTTCCAGGTGGGGGACCAGGTGTTTCTGAAGATCCGGCCCATGCATGGAGTCTCGCGGGTGCGTGGTCGGAGGAAGAAGCTCAGCCCTAGGTACATGGGCCCTTACAGGATCCTGGAGCGGATCGGACCCCTAGCCTATCGGCTGGAGTTACCCCCAGAGCTGGAAGCGCTGCACGACGTCTTCCACATTTCTTCCTTGAGGAGGGCTCTGCTACGCCCGGAGCAGCAGATTTTGACCACCGAAGGGCCGGTAGCTTCAGACCGGTCGGTTCGTTTGGAGCCTCTGAGGATCGACGACCGAGGAGTGCGGGTCTTGCGACGCAAGAAGGTCCCACTAGTCAAGGTCCTGTGGAGGAACCACGGCCAGGAGGAGCATACCTGGGAGCCACAGGACCTGATGCGACAAAGATACCCCGAGCTGTTCAGTCAGGTATACCTCTCGGACCCCTCAAGATGTTAACTTATTTTTCCTGCTTCAAGTATACTAAGGGCTGCTCTAGGCAGATAGAGGCTTATCTTTTGTTTATTGGGGGCTTATCCTTGTTTATTGGGATTTTGGTTTGCCAATTGGGCGAAAGGGGCTTAGATCTAAGTTTTACCGTAGAATCTAATTTAACAAACAAGGCGTCATAATGGGATGTTACAAGACTCTTTCCTTCGGTAGTAAGACCCGTAGGCCCAACCTTGATTTCGAGGACGAAATCTTGTTTTGTTTATTGGGATTTGTAACATCCCATTTCCAACTAGACCCCTAAGAGTGGTTTTGGTCATGACTAGGTCATGACAAACCCTAGAAAGCCATAAATGGGCCAAGAGATAGGAGGCCAAGGTGAGGATCACCATGGTCTGCTAATAGTAGAATTTTGAACAATGGTTTAGAATGACAATGGGGCTTCACCATGGCCCCAAGACCCTACCACAACACTCCCAAACATTTTGGGAGCCCCATTAGAGCCAAAAGGACCCATTAGGGTCAACCCAAGAGGCCCAGTTGACCAAGGTCAACCCTAGCCCGAAATGGGTCAAACTAGCGTACTTAGGGCCAACTGACCTACTCCTAGCCTAAAGGACCCCTCCTATGCCCTCCTAACCCTAAAGTGAGGTCAAATGGTCACTAAGGACACATTGTGGTCAGCCCTAGAAGCCAGGTTGACCCAAGTCAACTCAAGCCCTAACCTGGTCAAAGTACCCTTACTAAGGGTATGTGACCTCCAAAGTACAGGGTAACCCTACATAACCCTACCTAGACCCTAAGGGAAGCCAATGGGTCACCTAGAACCCATAGGGGTCAACCCAATTAGTCATGTTGACCCAAGTCAACCCTCATTTAGGTCAAGTCAAACTTAACCCAAAAGGGCTAACCCAAGCCCAAGCCACTTCTCCCTTAGGCTAAACTCATTCCCATGACCATCATAATCAAGTGGGCTGCATTTAGTTTGTGAGGTTGACTAGTCAACCAGAGGTGACTAGGAGAGAGAAAGGAGCTCCTCTCCATGATAATGGAGGAGAGAGAAAATGAGGAAGAAGAAGGGGGAAGTGAGAGGCCGGCCAAGGGAGACTAACAGCCACCCATTATGGCTGCAATCAACTCCTCTAGGAGAGAGGAGTTGATTCCAGCCGTTTCCCGGCCACCAAGGGGTGGGTTCAGCCCCCCTCCACACAACCCGAGCCACACCTTTAATGGTGTTAATGGCCATTGAAGAACCAGCCTCTCCTCTCCCCCATTTGCCATTTAAACACCTTCAGGGAGCCGAGGAGATCATTTTAGAGCGTTTACCTGGAGGAGACGAGCCATTCCACTGTGCAGTTGCAGAAGCCGAGCGCCGCCGCCGTCGTCAATGGCATCCCGCCGCTCCTCTCGCATCCAGGCCGCCAGGAAGGTCCTCCCCCTCTCCTTAACCCATGGTTAGATCATAGCAATCGTTAGGACCAAGGTTCGGGCTCAATTGAGCCCGATCCAATTCGGTTTTCATGGATTTTTCTGAAGAAAACTCACCTCTCGGGATCGCCGGAAAAGGGGTTTCCGGCGGCCAAGCCGCCGCCTGGGGATGGCCACCACCTCAACGGAGGTGGTGGAGCCGGTGGCCGGCCGGGGAGGTGGTCGGGTCGCCGGCAGTGGCGTTTGGAAGTGGCTCCAGGCGGGATGAATCCTGGCCGTCGGCTCAAGGAAGAAGATGAAGGGATTCCGTCCCTTTTGCTTCAAGATTCGTGCGGGCCCGATTTTAAACTATAGGATATTAATGATATTTATTTCATTCTGTCACACTTTTTGACATTTAATGTTTTATATTTTTAAAAATAGTTAGAGGCTCTGTATGAGAAAATGATCAACACATGATTTGTATCCCTTCCTGTCTACTTTATTTTAAAATTGGTTTGAACCCATTTGGGCTTCTGGTTTGACCAGGGCACCCATTTTGGTGGGACATACCCTTAGGGCTAGGCAGTCACTAAGATGAGTGCCCACTCTTCACCCCTAGCCCAAATTAGCTGAAATTTTGGAAGAGAGTCTATCTTAAATATACCTAGGGCCTGCCCAAAAATGGGAATTTTTGGAGAAACTATTTCTATAGTTTTTGTAAATATTTAATAAATATTAGATAAATTAAATAGGTGCCCTAAACACCTCCAAACCCTCCCAAATTTTGGTGAGTGGTCCCTGGGTTCCAATTAGGAACTTGTATAAAATTTCATCTAATTTGGATGTGTTTTGAATAGGTTTTGACCCAACCCTAACTATACCCTAAAAAGGGCATTTTGGTCAAAAGTTGCACTTTTGGTTTTGAGTGACCAAATCACCTCAACAGAGGCTGAAATTTGGGCCACTGGTTTGTTATAGCACTTATCACCTCCCCATGGAATATGGTGTAGGGAGGAATAGATTTGTCCTAAGTTCCTAGGTCAAACCCTAAGGAGGGACCTTTTGGCCTTGTGAAGGTATGAGTCCTAAACACCTTGGATGAACTCCAAATTTTGCAAGGAGGTTCCTAGGATATATAGAACCCTCTGTTAAAAATATTAGCTAATTTTGAAAAGGATAGGGGCCCCAAAACCCTAACCCTAGCTTAGGTCCTAAAACTTGTAGTGTAGGTTTAGGTTAGCTAAACATCTTGAAACTTAACCAAATTTGGGTAGAGAGGGGATTAGGGTATTTTGAGCCTCTGATAATTTACTTGAGGAATTTTGGACAATATTTTTAGCACTTCATTAGTAATCAATGGTAATGCCCTAATAATTATTTTGGCTATTGTGGTCTTACTGCCCATCAAGAGGGTATGAAACATGGGCAGAGTTAGTTTTAGGTTATGATAATCTTGCATGAATTTTGTTAGAATTTTTGGATATCTATTTAGGGCATCTACTTCACAAGTGCTTTATTTTGATTACATATTAATAATTCTTGTCAGAGGCCATTACTTACTGAAAAATCATGAAACTTCCTGCATAGTGTTTTTAGCTCAATGTTATCATATGGAAATTTTTGTGGAATTATTTGATGATTGATTAGCCTACTTTGTTCATTAACCCTTAAATTAGAGAGTTCATAAGAAAATCAAATATAGCCTTATTTCCAAATGATAAATTATGAAACTTTTTCTAGGGTACTTGTAGTCCATCACAATCATCCCTGAATTTTCTCTGAATTTTTGGAGGTGTTATTACTATAGAATCTTTTAATATGACTTTTTATGGGGCATCTTTGAAATTAAATTTAAAGGCCTAAACCTTGCTGAAAAATTGGGAGACTTAGGATTTAGAGTTGATTAGGCATTTTGTATTTATCATAAATTTAGTGGAATAATACCTTGTCTGATTATGGTACTTCATGTTTAAACCTGGGCCTTTTGGGACATTAGAATAAGTAAATTAATTATCAGACAAATTGGGAAAATTATGGATTTCTGGATTTATGCTACAAATGTCCTTTTAGACCTCTAATAATTATCATAAGTGTACTGGGTGAGTATTTCACGTACTTCCCTTTTTACGGGTCATGTAGCTTAAGTGGTCTGCATATAGTAAAACTGCGGGATTTCATTTGGATGTGAATTAGGGCAAGTATGATGAGTCCTGATGGTTTGTTGTAAGGACAAGTGGAATGGGCTGCGTCTTGGAAGATGAGTGAGCAAGGTGTGTTTTTGTCTAGGGTTTATAGGCGTTCGAGTCCGACGAAAGATCGTCCTACCCAAGGAGAGTTGGAGTCAAATTACCCTAGGGTTAGCATATCGAAATATGAGAAAATAAAGGGGTAAGGGAATCAACCAATAATAAAATAAGTACCTTGCGAAAGGGAACGCTGGGCGTAATCCCAACACAGTTCCTAGTGCCCCTTGAGAGCCCTTCACAGGGAATACCGGGGGCAGTCCTGGGTTAACGTAAACTGTTTAACAAGCTGAAAAGAGTAACTTAGTAATTAGGGTTGCACATTCCACAACACTGATGGCACCAGAGGTTGGTTAGGAGCTTCGGTTCGGATGGTTAAAAGGCGGACTTTGGGTCCGGGGAGTTTCGGCTCGATTGCTTGAGTCGGACGTGTTGGTCCGGGGAGCTTCGGCTCGATTCTTGATTACGCTAATTTGCATGTGCATAACAGGAAAGGAAATTAAGGTGGTGGGTCTTCGGTATTGGAGGGTCGATGCACCGACGCCAATACGTTGACTCGGCAAGTGTGGTTAGCACTTCGCCAACAGAAGTCCGGTGCGCCAGCCGGCAAGAGTACGCAGGAGTCCGCTTCGTGCACCAAGCGTTGAGGCGTACGATAGGTCTGGCCGGTAGTGCCTTTACTGGTTTAGAGGTGGGCGAGGCCCACCCACCGCTTCCGTCTGCCACTACGGAGGTATCCTGGGAGGTTACGGCTCCAAAAAGGGGGAACTAAAGGTCTGTGTGCACAGAGTCGGGTGTGTGCGTTGCACTTGCATGTCCATCATACCCACTTGCATGTCATAGCATAATCGTTACCTTAAACCTTGACACCTAAAGTATAAGTGGAATGAGACGCTTATACTTTAGGACCTGCTACACGACCCCTTGGTCTATAAGCTTGTGTGGGCAAGTTTATAAATTAAGGTTAAATTTGGATATATATATTTACTGCTGTTTGTTAACCGACACCCCAACGTATAAATCGGTATGGGACTTTTTATACGATGGGAGCCTTGCAAAAGACCCCTTGGCTTATGTGTTTTTCACATAAGTGAAGGTTACATTTCATATTACAGCTTATTGTCTTTATATGCTATAGAACTTGCTAGATTAGGACCGCTGCCATCTGCTTTTGATATTCTCCACCTTTGTTGAAGTTGGTGACCGGGCGGTCTGGCGGTTTGTCTTGGCGGGTTGCAGACCGCGCGGTCTGGCGGTTTGTCTCAGTCGGCTTGGAGACCGGGCGGTCTGGCGGTCTACCCTGGCAGTCTCTCTTCCTCTCTGGTGGTAGCCGTGCGGTTAGCCCTGCTGTCTAACCGCGCGGCCTGTGCGGTTTGTTTTGTATAGTCCGCTTGTCCTGTAAATTATAGTCCCACATCTCTTATTTGTATTCTCTCATCTCTCCTCCATTCTATATAAAGGAGGGCATACCTTTGTAATAGATATCTTTTTTGGATAATAAATTTCAATTATTCAAAAGTTTATTCGCTTGTTCTCTACTTTTCGCTTCTTGTCTCTACTTTCTAACATGGTATCAGAGGACACGGTCATTTCCTCCTGATTCTGTGCGCCCTCTGTTGTTCGCGACCTGTTTTCCGCGTTCTGCGACTTGATTCGCGGCTTGCCCTCTCTTCTATCCGCGCGGCTTGTTTCTATCCGCGCGGCTTGTTTCTGTCCGCCGCCCTGTTCGCGCGGCTTGCTTCTTCTTGGTTCTCTTCTCCTACTACTCTTTGTCGCAGCGACCTGTTTCGTTGTCGCCGCGCTCCTTGTTCTTTCTTGCCTCTCCGACTTCCTAGTCGTTGCGGTCTGTCTCTGTCCGCGTGTCTTGTCTCTATACTCGCGGTTTGCTGCTGTGCTCTGCCTGACCGTGCGGGTTGTTCCTTTTTCACCCGCATCTTGGTCGCGGTCACCTGCTCTTCTCTTCTCTTCTGTTCGCTCGGTCTTCTCAGTCCGCGCGACCTCTTCCCCGCTGGACCTTTGCCTGCTTTTTTCGCCGCTTACTTCTTGTTGCCTTCTACCCGCTCCTGCTTGCTAGTCGCCTCGGCCTCATCTTTGGTCGTGCGACTTGTTCTCCTCTGTTCGCCTGACTTTTTCAGGTCGTGCGACTTCTTTCCCTCTGCTTTGCTCGGCTTCTTGGAAGCGGCCTTCCTAGCCGCCCGACCTATTTTCTGGTCGCCCGGCTTGGTGCTCTATTCTCTTCTCGCGGCTTGTTCTTCTCGTCGCGGTTTGCTACTCTCTTGCTTCCATGGCTTTCCTCTCCTCCAGCCTGTCCGCCTCCGTGGTCACCTCTTCTGGTAGTGCTCATATTGTGACTCGCGGACGATGGCTCATCGACTCTGGTGCAACAAGTCATATGACAGGCAACCCTCAATGTTTCTCTCTTCTTGACACACAGGCTCAGTTGCCCCCGGTCATTGTCGCTGATGGATCTCCCTCCCCGGTCCATGGGACGGGCATGGTTCAAGTCACTCCATCTCTCTGCTTGGCTGATACCCTCTATGTGCCCAAGTTTCCGTGCAATTTATTATCGGTTACTTCTTTATGCAAGCAACTACGGTGTTCTGTCACATTCACCCCTACCTCTTGTGCTTTTCAGGATCCGGACTCCCAACGGACGATTGCTACCGGGACTGAGAGTGGTGGCCTCTACTTCCTCGACAACGTTTCTGCTCTATCCGCCTTCTCCTCCTCCTCTACAGATCTTCTCCAATGGCATCTTCGCCTTGGACATGCTCCTCCCCGCATTCTACGACAGCTCCTGCCGCACCTCCCTCCTCATCATCCTCCTCTAAACTGTGATGCATGTCAACTTGGCAAACATCACCGCTCCTCCTTCCCACCAACGCAAAGTCGGGGCTCTTCCCATCCGTTCGACCTCGTTCACTCTGACATATGGGGTCCCGCTCCTACCCTCACCATCGGTCGGGGTAGTTCCTATTTTGTCACCTTCATTGATGATTTCTCTCGGTCTACGTGGGTATATCTTCTTAAAGATCGCTCCGAGTTGTTCTCTGTTTGGACCTCCTTTTATTCGATGGTTAAAACTCAGTTTGCTACGTCTATTAAAATCCTTCGTTCTGACAATGCTAAGGAGTATCTTAGCCACGACTTCTCCTCCTTTTGCACTCACCATGGTGTTATTCGTCAAACCAGCTGTGTCTACACTTCCAACAAAATGGGATGGCGGAACGCAAAAACCGTCACCTCCTTGATGTCGCTCGCACTATGATGACTCAAATGCATGTTCCTCGCTCCTATTGGGGCTATGCTGTCCTTCTCTCCTGCTATCTCATCAATCGACTTCCCTCCACCATTCTCCACGGTGCTACCCCCTTCTCCATTCTTTATCCAAACAAGGATCCCTTTCCTCTTCCTCTACACATCTTTGGGTACACCGCTTTTGTGCACTCTCCCGCTGCCACCCGTGATAAACTCTCACCCCGTGCCACCAAATGTGTCTTTCTGGGCTACTCTCCCACTCAGAAAGGCTATTGTTGCTTTGACCATGTTACCCGCAAGCAATTTGTCTCTGCGGATGTCACCTTCTTTGCCAATGCATCTTACTTCTCTCCCGCTTCCTCTTCTCCTCCTCCTGCTCCTACTTCTCATACCAACCCATCCCTTCCCTCTGCTCCCACTGAGGTTCCGTCCTCTCCACCCACTCCACCGCCTTCCCCATCCTCCTCATCTCCACCCTCTACTCCGCTTTCTCCCTCCACTCCGCTACCATCTCTCTCTAATCCCGGGCCAGCTCTCTCCACCACGGATACTCCGGATACTGAGGCACCTGCTGACCTGGATCTCCCGATTGCTCTTCGCAAAGGGGTTCGGGCTTGTACACACCATCCTCTTGCTGCGGTTGTTTCCTACGATCGCCTTACCCCTGCTCGCCGAGCCTTTGCCCTGGCTATCTCGGCCACTACCACCCCCCATTCCTACCAGGAGGCCCTTACTATTCCTCACTGGAAAGTTGCCATGGATGAGAAGATTGCTACTCTCACTGAACGGGGTACCTGGACCCTTGTTCCGCCTCCTTTCGGCACCGATGTTGTTGGTTGTCGGTGGGTCTTCGTGGTGAAGTTTCTCCCGGATGGCAGTGTGGATCGTTATAAGGCTCGCCTGGTTGCCAAGGGTTTTACCCAAACTTATGGGGTTGATTACTTTGACACTTTCTCGCCCGTGGCTCGCCTGAGCACTATTCGGGTTCTTCTCTCTGTAGCTGTCAACAGGGATTGGCCCATCTCGCAGCTAGATGTTAAGAATGCCTTCCTCTATGGCGATCTGCAGGAAGCTGTTTACATGGAGCAACCTCCTGGGTATGTTGCTCAGGGGAGACACGGGTATGCCGGCTAAAGAAGGCTATCTATGGCCTCAAGCAGAGTCCTCGTGCCTGGTTTGACAAGTTCAGTGGCATTGTTGCGACCATTGGTTTTACACGAAGCTCAGCAGATCACTCCTTGTTTGTTCGGAAAACCGCCTCTGGTCCTTGTTGTTCTTGCGGTTTATGTTGATGACATTCTTCTTACTGGCGATGACCAGGATGGGATACTGATGACCAAGAAACACCTTCGTCAACATCTGGTTACAAAGGATATGGGCTCCCCGAAATACTTTCTGGGGATTGAAATCTCTAGAAAGCCCAACTCCATGGTCCTTTCACAACGGAAGTATGCTCTTGATCTTTTAAAGGATGCAGGACTCACTGGTGCTAAACCTGCACGTTGTCCTATGGCTGCTGGAGAAGACAAAACTTGGACAGATGACTCACCTCTTCTCTCTGATCTTACGAGATACCGGCGTCTGGTGGGCAAGCTCATATATCTCACGGTAACCAGACCCGACATCTCCTATGCTGTTGGCAAGGTGAGCCAGTTCATGCAAGCTCCGAGGAGTGTCATCTACAATCTGCTCTGAGGATATTAGAGTATATTAAAGCTGCTCCAGGGAAAGGACTCCTATTTCAGAAGAATGGTCACCTAAGGGTTGAAGCTTACTCTGATTCAAGCTATGCGGATGACAAAGGGGACCGCAAATCGACTTCAGGTTTCTGCACATTTGTTGGAGGCAATCTTGTGAGTTGGAAGAGCAAGAAACAGTCTGTCGTTTCCAGGTCTAGTGCAGAGGCTGAATATCGTAGCATGGCATCGACTACATGTGAGTTGAAGTGGTTGTGGGCTCTCATGCTTGACTTAGGAGAGGTTTACAACTATTCTCTTCCTATGTTCTGTGACAATAAGGCCGCGATACACATTTCCAAAAATTCGGTCTTTCATGAGAGAACAAAACACATAGAAGTCGACTGTCATTTTATTCGAGAAAAATATTGAAGAAATAGATTTGCACTCCATTTGTCACGTCCGACAACGAGTTGGCAGACGTCTTCACCAAGCCAGTGTCCGCTTCCTTTTTCCACATCTGTGACAAGCTGGCATGATCGATATATATGCTCCAGCTTGAGGGGGAGTGTTGAAGTTGGTGACCGGGCGGTCTGGCGGTTTGTCTTGGCGGGTTTGCAGACCGCGCGGTCTGGCGGTTTTTCTCAGTCGGCTTGGAGACCGGGCGGTCTGGCGGTCTACCCTGGCAGTCTCTCTTCCTCTCTGGTGGTAGCCGTGCGGTTAGCCCTGCTGTCTAACCGCGCGGCCTGTGCGGTTTGTTTTGTATAGTCCGCTTGTCCTGTAAATTATAGTCCCACATCTCTTATTTGTATTCTCTCATCTCTCCTCCATTCTATATAAAGGAGGGCATACCTTTGTAATAGATATCTTTTTTGGATAATAAAATTTCAATTATTCAAAAGTTTATTCGCTTGTTCTCTACTTTTCGCTTCTTGTCTCTACTTTCTAACAACCTTCAAGTCCTCCCATTTCTTCCTCTTCGCTCGGTGCCTAGGAGCCGTGGGGGAAGGGGTGGGGGATGATAGGACTTAGTCTTTTAGACTAACGGTTTTCGAACCGCATCATTTAGGGGATCGCGGAGACCAGCATGGAGGAGCAGCCCCAGAGACCGGTGCGCTTGGAGGTGGGGCAGTCTAGCTCCGGAGTTCACACAGCCGGGACCGTGAGTCTCGACCCTGAGTAGTTTTCTACTTTTGTTTCTGCATGAGAGATCTTGTAGTGAGGATTTGATGTACCGGGCATAAGCCCGTTTTGCTACTCTGATGTTACTTTCTGTGGACGCTCCCTTCGTGGAGTTATATTTATTATGTCATGTGATTCTCTGTGGACTGATGGTTTACATTTACTTCATTATTATGCTACTTTTCTGTGATCGAACTGGCCGGCAGAATCGGCGCTTTGTGGTGATGACTCTTCAGGGCGTGAAGGAGTCACCGCAAAACGGCGGTTCTGGGTCTAAGACCCCGGTGACAAAAAAAAAGAAAAAAAAGGGGGGTCTTACATCGGAAAACTCACAACCCGCTCTCTCACGCAACTAAGACGTAACCACACCGATTTGCGTTGTTATCAATCGCACGCTAACTCGAAGGATCGCCAATCCTCTAGAGATTAAATAAGGGTCACTTGCCAATATTTGCTCCGGCGAAAGGGACCTACATGATCCGAAAGATTGTGTTGTACCAAAAGAGATCCACCAAAAATAAATCGATGTTCAAGGTGGTTGATCTCTCCCAACAAAAGAAAAGCAAAGGAAAATCGAGTCCTTAGGATGCCTAAAAAAATCAAGAGTGATAACAACAAATCATCAGGAGAAAACCCACAAGCAATCTCGATTTCAAAATCAACGCCACCATTTTTTTTCTTCACAAGAAATATGCTAAGGGAAGAATCACACACGGGAGGAGAGAAAATCATTACCCACACTCGAGGAAGTTGTCACGAGGAGAATTGTGCTTCTACGGTTCCACCAGAGTTGCACCGAATGGAGATCAAGGAGGAGGCGTACGGGTAGGCAACTCGGATAAGGGCTCGGGTTGGCAGCGGCTTAGGACGGCAGCAGCTCGGGTTGGCAGCAGCTTGAGGAGGAAGGGGCGGGCAGCAGCTCAGGGATGGCTCGGGTAGGCAGCAGCTCGCATAGGAATGGCGGGCCACCGGAGTCGCAGTGATGGTCGGGGGCGGCGAGTCACACGCCGGTCAGAAAGGGGAGTCGGCAGCATCACACTGCTCGTCGAAAGGGGGATTGGGACCGAAACCCTACGGAGGAGAAGCTCACGTCTCTCTTTTTTTTTCCTTTGTCCTCTGCCCGCTTCTTTCATTTCAGCATATATATATATATATATATATATATATAATATATATATATATATATATATATATATATATATATATATATATATATATATATATATATATATATGTTTTTACAACATGTAACACTACCTAATACTAATTATAAAATTAAATAAAACATAAACTAACATTAACTTAACAATAAACTTACAACACTAATGCTAAACTAAAAACTGTATAAAGTTTACCTTAAAATTTATGCAATCGTAAACTCCATCCAAGTTCTATGTGGCCGCATGTGGCCAAGCGCGGAGGTCGGTGCAGCGAATATCTTTGTTCACTTGATTGTTGTGGCGATGCGGCAGTGGGCGGAGGTTGTAGCGGTAGATATCTTCATTCATTGGTGGGTCGACACCGTCACTTTCTGGATCAATTTGTGGTTATATTCATCGACGATGTTCTGGTGTATTTCAAAAATGCAGAAGAGCAAGCCTTGCACTTGCGTTTGGTTTTGGCTACTCTGAGAGAGCACAAGCATATGCGAAGCTAAGCAAGTGCGAGTTTTGATTATCTCAAGTGTCATTCTTAGGGCATATAGTGAGCAAGGATGGTGTCTCAGTGGACCCAGCAAAAAAATTCTTTTTTTGGATTGGAAGAGGCCTTCAATGCCTAAGGAGATAAGGAGCTTCTTAGAGTTGGAAGGGCACTATAGGAGATTTGTGAAAGGATTTTTATCACTGTCTGCACCGTTGACCAAGCTTACACAACAGAGCGCATCTTTTGTTTGGAGTGATGCCTGTGAAGATGCTTTTCAGGAGCTCATGAGGAGATTGTGTTCTACGCCAGTTTTGGCATTGCCTACGGAAGGAGTAGAATATGTTATTTTATGTGGATGCTACACGAGTTGGAATTGGTTGTATTTTGATGCAAGACGGCAAGGTGATTGTGTATGGACTCGGTTGCCTATGGAAGGATAATTCCTTTCAAAGGTCCATGAAAGGAATTATCCTACGCATGACTTGTAGTTTGCTGCCATCATTTATGCTTTGAAGTTATGGAGACACCTTATGTACAGAGTATCATGCAAAATCTACACGGATCACAAGAGCTTGAAATATGTCTTCAATCAGAAAGAGTTAAATTTGCGCCAGCGTAGATGGTTAGTGAAAGTCCACCTAGTGTCAACTATGTGCACCTATGGGGGGGGGAATAGGTGACGTGTAGCGCTTTTGCGGAATTTACGAATGTACCTGCACAATAAAAATAAAAAGCACAGCACACAGAATACACAGGCAATTTATAGTGGTTCCCCGACTTGGGTACATCCACTTTCCCCCTTCGACCTATCTCCCAACAAGGGACGACTCGGTCTCTTCTCCAACAGGATTGAAATCCAATCCCTGCACTATCGGAAGGAACCCTTCCACACGTGAGAGTCTACACTCCCACAAAACGGGTTGCACCCAACCCTTACAACACGAAACAAAAGTTCCTTTACAACAAAAGTAAATATAGAATGTACACGAGATACAAACTTCATTTGGAGACTATGGTTTTCCTCTTCGTTCGATGACGTGTTCGTGAAGTCAACGAAGAGTCTACAACCTTGGTCTCTCTTGGAGAGGATCTCCCCGGAACCGGCGGCGGCAACACGAGCGGCGGCTAGCTTCGGGATCGGCGGCTATGATGATGAGCGGCTGCTGAAAATAGAGATCCAATCTTCGTAGCGAAGCAAGCTAGGTCTACCAACGGTCACACGAGGATCGGTCGTCTCGATCGATTCGGATGGGAAGTTTTTCCCGATCAACAAATCAAGAGACAAGGGATCTCTGGATAGACGCGTGAGACTCAAGCTTTGCTAAGCTTCTGTTGCCGGAGATCGGGAAGAAACACGACCAACAGCGGCGACCACTTGACGCGAGCGGCGGCGGCGGAGCGGAGCGGTTTCGCGATTTTAGGGTTTGCTCTGCTCGGCTTCTTTTTCTCTGTATGTCTACAGTTCAAAATACCTGTATATATACTGTAGATACTACTAATTTGACCGTTGTGGGACCCACAAGAAAAATCCTGAAAACCGGTCCAGAACATTGACAGCGGCAGAATCCGGTTCAGGAAGATCCAGAAAAACGCCCAAGTCAAAATCGGTGAGAATCGAAAGTGATGCTCGCCGATTCGTCGAGAATCAAAGGTGATTCTCGACGATTCGGCGAGAATCAAGATTGATTCTCGACGATTCGGCGAGAATCAAGATTGATTCTCGTCGAATTTGCCTTGGTTGCACGCACTGCTTTAGGCCAGGTCGAGACGGCGAGAATCAACCAGTGATTCTCGACGATTCGACGAGAATCACTTGGTGATTCTCGTCGATTCTTACTTAGAAGCAGAGGTGCTCGCTTAGAAGTGGCTAGGTCGAGTGCGGCGAGAATCAACTACTGATTCTCGACGAATCGGCGAGAATCCCAAGTGATTCTCGTCGAATCGGCGAGAATCACTTGGTGATTCTCGTCGATTTAAACTTAGACGAATTTTCGTCTTTCCACCTATGAGGTGCTCCTTGACCCATCCTTGCTCCTTGTCTGCTCATGCATATTTACAGCCCTGTGCTTGAAAGTAAGTGCACTCCAATAGAGAGAGTACACGTAGGCCAACACACTGATCTGCTCAACGAGGGATTACGTCGTGCAGACCCGTGTATATTGACCTACTGCACCCTGACATTGGTGTGCACTTAGCGTGGAAAAACTGCAAGCACAACTAGAAAGAGTTTATCAAATACATAGTCTATTGACCTTAGCTTGTCCAGGGGCTTCTTCAAATCAGGTACCTTGTGGATACAATACCCAACAATCTCCCCCTATTTGAAGAAGCCTAAACCCTACAAGCTAAGGTGAATAGAGCAAATGAGAATGAAAACCATAAACTTAACATTGAGTTGAGTGAGTTATCCCTTACCAATACCAATTTCTTGGGAGCAAGCTTGGAGCCACCTTAGCCTTGGCCGAGAGGGTAATCTCCCCCTTTTCGGCTTCTGCAAATCGGGGCGGTAGCATTTGACCCCTTGCTCCCCCTCAATTCTTGCGTCCGTGCTCACACTTGATTTCCTTGCTCCCCCTCAGATCGTGCACGAGTCTGGAGCTTCTGTAGTCTTCATTCCTCATAATTGAGCATCCCCAATTCAGTCTTGAAAAGATTGAACTTGGCCTCGTCTAAGGGCTTTGTGAATATATCAGCAATCTGCTTGTCCGTGGGGACATAACAGAGAGAGATGTCCTTGTTTTCCACGTGCTCCCGAATGAAGTGGTAGCGCACTTCAATATGCTTCGTTCTGCTGTGCGATACAGGATTGTTGGCAATGACAATTGCACTGGAGGAGTCGCAGTACATTGGAACTTCCTTGAACTGAAGGTCGTAGTCGGCTAACTGGTTTCTGATCCATAGGAGTTGTGCGCAACAGCTGCCTGCTGAGATGTACTCAGATTCTGCTGTGGAGGTAGCCACACAGTTCTGCTTCTTGCTGTTCCATGAGATAAGCCTTCTTCCGAGGAATTGACACGTCCCGGAAGTGCTTTTCCTGTCATCCCTACTCCCTGCAAAATCTGCATCTGAAAAGCCTATTAGCTCGACATCATTATTTCTCGGGTACCACAAGCCAAGATTAGGAGTACCTTTAAGGTATCTTAGAATTCGCTTTGCAGCGACATAGTGAGATTCCTTAGTGTTCACCTGATATCGGGCACAGACACATGTGGAGAACATAATATCCGGTCTACTGGCAGTAAGGTAGAGCAGGGATCCAATGATGCTTCTGTATTTGGTTTCATCGAAAGGTTTACCTTTCTCATCCTTATCCAGAGACATAGTGGATCCCATTGGAGTCCTCATAGATGTTGCACTCTCCATACCGAATTTCTTAAGGAGTTCATTTGTGAACTTCGTCTGAGAGATGAAGATTCCATCCGCAGACTGTTTCACTTGAAGTCCTAAGAAATACTTGAGCTCTCCCATACTGCTCATTTCAAACTTTCCTTGCGTAAGTTTAGAAAACTTTTTGCAAAGATTGTTGTCCGTTGAGCCGAATATTATGTCATCGACATAGATTTGCACCAGCAAAATCTTGCCTTTGACTTCCCTGAGAAACAATGTTTTATCTATTTTACCTCTGGAGAACTTGTTCTCAAGAAGAAAACTAGATAAAGTCTCATACCAAGCTCGTGGAGCTTGTTTCAACCCATATAAGGCCTTATTAAGAAAATAAACATGATTGGGATAAGTAAGATCGACAAAACCTGGGGGTTGAGCGACGTATACTTCCTCTTTCAGGTCTCCGTTCAGGAATGCCGATTTCACATCCATTTGATAGACTGTGAATCCTTTGTGTGAAGCATACGTCAGGAATAACCTGATTGCCTCGAGCCGTGCTACTGGTGCGAAGGTCTGGTCGAAGTCAATCCCTTCCTCCTGTCTGTAACCTTGAGCCACCAGCCTGGCCTTGTTCTTTACGATGACACCATGTTCATCCAGCTTGTTTCTGAAGATCCACTTCGTGCCAATCACATTCTGCTTGTATGGTCTGGAAACCTTCGTCCAAACATTGCAACGTTCGAATTGATGTAGTTCCTCTTGCATGGCCAGAATCCATGCCGCATCCTTGTTCGCCTCGTCGAACTTCTTTGGCTCAACCTGTGACAGGAAGCTAAGATGCAATACTTCGTTAATAGTACCTCTTCGAGTTCTGACACTGACACGAGGATCTCCGATGATCTGATCTCTAGGATGATCCCTCACGTGCCGGAGCTCAAGAAGTCTGGCGTCTGGAGCTTCGACTACTTCTTGGGCTTCTCCTTCTTCTAAGATATTTGTTCCATTTTGATCTTCAGATGACGTGGAGGTGGAAACTTTGACGTACTTAGGAGCGTCATCTTTAGCGGTCTCATCCAGACTTAGCTGTTCAAGTCGAGCACCTGCATCTTCAAGAATACTACTGGAAGAATTGCTGTTAAGCAAACTTCCTTCATCAAATACAACATTTATTGATTCTTCTACCACTAGGGTTTTCTTATTGAAGACCCTATATGCCCGACTATGGGAACTATAGCCCATGAATATGCCTTCGAAGCATTTTTCACCGAATTTAGTACGCGGGTACTTCCCATTATTCAGTACATTGCATCTGCAACCAAAAATCCTCAAGTAGGACATGGGTGGTTTCCTGCCTTTCAGTAGCTCGTAGGGCGTCTTACGATGATGCTTGTTGATCAATGCTCGGTTTTGTACATGACAAGCTGTATTGACAGCCTCTGCCCAGAAGTATTCCGGGAGAGAAGCGTCTTTCAACATTGTCGTGCAGGCTTCAATGAGAGTTCTATTTCTCCTCTCCACAACTCCATTTTGCTGAGGAGTGCGCGGGGAGGAAAACTCATGAAAGATACCTTGTTCTTCACAAAATTCTGTCATAGCACCAGATTCGAATTCTGTTCCATGGTCACTTCTGATTTTGACCACGGAGCAGTTAAATTCGTTCTGAACCTGCTTGACAAAATTAGTGAAGATGTCAAACGTATCTGACTTTCGTTTCAAAAAGAACACCCATGTAAACCGAGAATGATCATCAACTATCATTAGCGTATAGGACTTGCCTCCCAAGCTATGAACTTGCATTGGACCAAACAAGTCCATATGTAAAAGGTAAAGACATCGAGAAGAGTCTTTGTCTGCGATGCTCTTAAAGGTAGCCCGAGTCTGTTTGCCCATCTGGCATGCAGGACAAGGGCTATCTTTGATGCACTTGATACTGGGAGCATCCCTTACCAAGTTCTTAGAAAACAGCATACTAATTGTCTTGAAATTAATATGTGTCAATCTCTAGTGCCATTGTTCACAAAGAGATGCACTGCCTGTTGCCACAAGGCATACGGGGGTAGATGAATCTAAACTGAGAAAATCTAAACAGAAGATATTTCTGCTCCTAATGTCTGATAATACCGTTTCAGAAGAGGTACGTGAAATTATCAGACATTTATCCTTGCAGAACTTAACGTCATAACCTTTATCACATAACTGACTTACACTGATCAGGTTATAGGTTTAACCCTTCAACATAAGCCACGTCGGTGATAGAGATTATACCGTTGGAAATCATACTGTAACCTCTGGTGACTCCTCGATCTGACCCTCCAAAGATGACTTTGGGTCCATTCTCGACTGGAGTGTAATCACGCAGCAGGCTTCTTGTCCCGGTCATATGCCGGGAGCATCCACTGTCCAAATACCAGATCGGCGTTTTGGTGGCCTTTGGACATTCCTGCAAAACAAAATTAATTTGCCTTAGGAACCCAATCGAACTTGGGTCCTAGATTCCTGGTTAGCACACTCCCCCTCGGTTGGTTAACCCTACGAGTGGTCGGTCTCGCATTACTAACATAGGGAGTCTCGTAATTCCTTGGATTAAACCAACAATCCACGGCAAAGTGACCGACTTTGCCACAGCACCAACAGTCGAATCTGTTGTACCTCTTCCTAGGCTCCTGCCTTACCCTGGGAACGGTGGGTACTGCTGGGGCCTTGGATCTGGAGGTGGAGGCCTCATGGTGACAACAGTCACATGACTTTGTCACCTTCTGTATAACAGGCTTGGCTTTTGGTGCCTGCTTTCCATTATGGCCGCTAGAGAACGGACCATAATTTCCCATGTGGATTTCCTCATAAGGTGCCTTAATGGCACTCTCACCGAAGTTCCGGGGAAAGTTCCAACCGTCATACCGGCTCTTTGGCTTTGCAACCGAGGGCCGAAAATGATGCCCAAATATTGACTCAAAGTCATGTTGGCTGCAAGGAAATCCAGGCTTTATGAACGCAACAGGACTAAGAGGAGCCTTACCCTTTTCATCAGCAGAGGCCTTCTTGGCGGCCTTATTCTTCCTCTGGTTCTTGTTTCTCCTAGATGAAGAACCAGATACCCCTATATGCCCCAAGCCAGCTCCTTTGGCCTGAGCAGAGAAGGTATCAACGACTGGAACAACTGTTTTTGGCATAGAGAAGCTCTTGACGATCTTCCTTTCTGCTGCAAGTAGTTCTTCCAACTTGTCAACTTCCTCCTGCTTAAGTCAAGGAGCTTCAAAGACTCTGAATGCTTTGAAGTCAGGTCAAGGTGCTCCTGTCGGAGAGAAATCAAGCTAGTGACCTCTTCCCTTAGGGATACACACTCACCCTTTAGGAATTTTACTTCCATCTTCTCAGCCTTCAGTCTCTTACGACACTCATCGAAAGTGTTGAGCAGAAGCTCATACTTCTCGAGGAGCTCAGCTTCACGGGCCGAAGGGCCATCCTCAGGTTCATCATCCTGAGACTCAGGATCAGAGTCGAAGTCGGAGAGAGGGGTGTGAGCTTTTACCTTCCCAGTAAATGGGGGGCATTCTCCTTCTGAGTCCGAGCGACCCACAAGCCTGAAGTAGGCTTCCTCATCATCACTAGAGTCTGAGGAGTCAGACTCACTCACTGTCTTTGTCCGTTTGGCGATGTAGCTCTGCTCCTTCTTCTTGTCTCTAGAGGATTTGAGCTCCTCTCCTTTCCCTTTTTCTCTTTTGCTTTGATAGCAGTCGGCCACGACGTGTCCTGGATTATTGCATCCAAAGCAAATAATGTCAGAAGAGCGTTGTTTGTTAGGTTTAGATGCATACCTGTCAGAAGAATAATTTTTCTTCTGATGCCTGGAGGAGGAGCTGTCTTTCTTTCTTTGATTCCTCATCTTAAGGAACTTCTTGAACTCTCGGGTGATGAGGGAGAAATCCTCCTCCGACAGCTCTGAGCCGGAGGAGCATGGTTCAGAGTCCTCCTCCTCTTCCTTATTCCTCGCACGGTATGACATCGCACCCTTGCCTTTTCTGGAGTAACTGGCTTTTAGGGCCACAGTCTTTTCTTTTGCAGCAGCCTTCTCTGCTTCTTCCTCTGCTTTCCTGGTGTTCAGCTAAAGCTCATAGGACATCAGCTTCCCAAACAGGATTTGTGGATCGTTTCTGCTAGTCTGCCAAATTCTCTGATGGCGCAGATCTTTGTGTCCCATTCCTTAGTAAGGGACCTAAGGAATTTGTCATTGAGTTCACCATTAGTGAACACTCTTCCGTAGCCCTTGAGGGCGTTGACAATCTTTAGTAAGTTCTCGTAGGTGACTCCGATCTCTTCCTTAGGCCCTTGCCTGAAAGCCTCATATTTTTGGTTCAGGAGGGATCTCCGATCATCCCTCACTTCATCCGTGCCCTCCATTAGGATGATCAGGCACTGCCAGATCTCCTGTGCTGTCCTGCAGTTGCTGAAGTTTTGCATCATAGAATCATCAACTGCGCTCACCAGAATGTTTCGTGCCTTCTTGTCCAGTCCCACTAGCACCATCTCGTCTTTGTCCATTTCAGACAGTGTCTTCGGCACCTTCTTGGTGGGATCAATGGTGGAGGCCTTAGTGGGGACATAAGGTCCCTCCTCCACGATCATGAAGAGTCGAGGATCGACTGCTTCCATGTAGAACCTGATCCTTTCCTTCCAGATCGGAAAGTTGAGCCTGGTGCACAGTAGGATCTTGCCGGAGAACTTGAGCCCGTCCATAGTAGATGTTTGTCTTCTTCTTGACACTAGGGGCAGGATTCAACTCAAGGTGTTAACCTTTTTGATGAGTAACCTCCCTCTGATACCACTTGAAAGTCCACCTAGTGTCAACTATGTGCACCTATGGGGGGGGGGGAATAGGTGACGTGTAGCGCTTTTGCGGAATTTACGAATGTACCTGCACAATAAAAATAAAAAGCACAGCACACAGAATACACAGGCAATTTATAGTGGTTCCCCGACTTGGGTACATCCACTTTCCCCCTTCGACCTATCTCCCAACAAGGGACGACTCGGTCTCTTCTCCAACAGGATTGAAATCCAATCCCTGCACTATCGGAAGGAACCCTTCCACACGTGAGAGTCTACACTCCCATAAAACGGGTTGCACCCAACCCTTACAACACGGAACAAAAGTTCCTTTACAACAAAAGTAAATATAGAATGTACACGAGATACAAACTTCGTTTGGAGACTGCGGTGTTCCTCTTCGTTCGACGACGTGTTCGTGAAGTCAACGAAGAGTCTACAACCTTGGTCTCTCTTGGAGAGGATCTCCCCGGAACCGGCGGCGGTAACACGAGCGGCGGCTAGCTTCGGGATCGGCAGCTATGATGATGAGCGGCTGCTGAAAATAGAGATCCAATCTTCGTAGCGAAGCAAGCTAGGTCTACCAACGGTCACACGAGGATCGGTCGTCTCGATCGATTCGGATGGGAAGTTTTTCCCGATCAACAAATCGAGAGACAAGGGATCTCTGGATAGACGCGTGAGACTCATGCTTTGCTAAGCTTCTGTTGCCGGAGATCGGGAAGAAACACGACCAACAGCGGCGACCACTTGACGCGAGCGGCGGCGGCGGAGCGGAGCGGTTTCGCGATTTTAGGGTTTGCTCTGCTCGGCTTCTTTTTCTCTGTATGTCTACAGTTCAAAATACCTGTATATATACTGTAGATACTACTAATTTGACCGTTGTGGGACCCACAAGAAAAATCCCGAAAACCGGTCCAGAACATTGACAGCGGCAGAATCCGGTTCAGGAAGATCCAGAAAAACGCCCAAGTCAAAATCGGTGAGAATCGAAAGTGATGCTCGCCGATTCGTCGAGAATCAAAGGTGATTCTCGACGATTCGGCGAGAATCAAGATTGATTCTCGTCGAATTTGCCTTGGTTGCACGCACTGCTTTAGGCCAGGTCGAGACGGCGAGAATCAACAAGTGATTCTCGATGATTCGACGAGAATCACTAGTGATTCTCGCCGAATCGGCGAGAATCACTTGGTGATTCTCTTCGATTCTTACTTAGAAGCAGAGGTGCTCGCTTAGAAGTGGCTAGGTCGAGTGCGGCGAGAATCAACTACTGATTCTCGACGAATCGGCGAGAATCCCAAGTGATTCTCGCCGAATCGGCGAGAATCACTTGGTGATTCTCGTCGATTTAAACTTAGACGAATTTTCGTCTTTCCACCTATGAGGTGCTCCTTGACCCATCCTTGCTCCTTGTCTGCTCCTGCATATTTACAGCCCTGTGCTTGAAAGTAAGTGCACTCCAATAGAGAGAGTACACGTAGGCCAACACACTGATCTGCTCAACGAGGGATTACGTCGTGCAGACCCGTGTATATTGACCTACTGCACCCTGACATTGGTGTGCACTTAGCGTGGAAAAACTGCAAGCACAACTAGAAAGAGTTTATCAAATACATAGTCTATTGACCTTAGCTTGTCCAGGGGCTTCTTCAAATCAGGTACCTTGTGGATACAATACCCAACGGTTAGAGTATGTTACGGACTACTGGGTCGATATCCTTTATCATCCCGGTAAGGTTAACGTGCTAGCGGATGCACTGAGCCGAAAGCCCACGCATGTCTTTAATCTCTCTGTGCAATCCTTGGTAGAGGAGTTTATGCTAATGTATATACCCGTAAGGAATATCGTTTTGCCTAGTAGCTTAGAAGTGGAAGAGCCTTCGTGTATTTCACTCACTAGGCTGATGTATATAATCATCGGACTGAGTTTCAGTCTGAGTGCATTCCTAATTAATAACACATGAAATGTTGAGTAAACCAAAATTTTCATTGAATGTTCACCACAAGTTTTACAGGTACAAGTTTTGGCTATACAATAGTAACATAACAAATTTTTTATGAAATCCAAACCTAAGAACATTCTATGGCTGCTCTGGCTCTTTATCAAACTCGGTTTCGCTAAGGATGGTGTGGAAGGTGTACCCTTTCTCCAGCTTTTTCCCGAGCTGGAGGATGATGGAGAAATTTATAGTTTTAAAATAAATCCAAACTAATATCTCAAACTGGGCAGGTGCACCAATCGAAATATAGTATAGGAAATGTCGTATTTAAACTCAGGGACCGTTGAGTACTTATACTCACAAGGAAGAGTTATTATTTTATCAAATGGAAATTTGTTTTGTGATAGGAAAGCTAGCACTTGATCTAGAGTTCCTTTGGGTTAGAATAAATTTCCATGAAATTATAAAATACAAGCATCTAAATTATTAACTACGAACCTGGAGGTTCCGTAGCTACGAAGCGCCTCTCTTGAGAATATACATTCGACTAACCTTAGGGTGATTGATTAACACCTCTCGGCCAGTCGAAAAACCTAAGCTTGCTTTAGGCGATGAACCCCACTATTGGGTTTGACTCCAATCCGGAAGATTTATGCCTTCCTGTCTCAAAGGGTGCATGCAACTCCATTTATCCTTGAGTGATCTACTCATATCCACAACCTCTCGATAAACCTAGGATACGGATCTAAGATCGAATAAACATAATTTGCAAATTATGAAATCGATGAAATTAAAATCAAAGATAAACTGAAGTACATAAAGATAGAGTGCTTGATAATTAGAGACAAAAAGAAGAAATTTATTCCATTCTAAAGTTCATCATAATCAAGTGCTAATTGGAAATTAGCTACTCATAATGATGAAAGAATTACATGAATGGTTGAAGAGAGACATGATTATAAAAAGTAATTGAAATAACAAAAATAAAAGTTACACTATGAATTGAAAATGCAAGAAATAAAGCAAAGAAAACAGAACTATAGCTCCCAAAATCTCCTCCCCATCTTCTGGAATTGCCTGAAATTTATATTCAAGTTTGTTGGATGGTCACGGCTCTAGGTCACGCCTGTGACCAAGGGCGTGTAAGGTTTGGAACCGTCGTCTTCAAGTCCTGGGAATGTTGGCACGAAACCACCAAAAATCATTAATTGGCGGGTCACGCGCCAAGGTCATGCCCGTGACCTAGGGCGTATCTGACTTGATATGTGCTTCTAACTTTTATTTTAATTCTATTTCGAATATGCAGTCCAAAGAGTCAAGAAAGTTGGCATACGATACACTACTCACCATAAGTGTCAAATTGAAGACACCTCATTCTGGTAGTCCAGATTCCGTTCTTCTGCTCCTGTTTAATATGGTACATCATTCATTGAGACATTTCAGTCGTCCAGTGTGCTAATTCTATTTCCTTTATAATAAAAATGTTTACAAAGTGACTCTTGTTACTGTAGTCTGCAGGAATTTGGCAACCAAAATTGTCATAATTATGCATTAACAGGCAAGTTTATGATTAAATCAGCAACGAAGATTTTTTATCTTTATCTTAGAAAATTTTTTGTTAAACTTCTCCAATGTACTAGCCATAATATTTAACAACTCAATTGTTTCATGTTTGTGCTTGATTATATTAAATATATCAACTAAATCTACTTTGAGATTAGTTTATTTTAAGCATCAGTTATTAGTCTGTGCCACTTGTAAATGAGGACACTTTGAAGCATAGGTATATGCGACTGTGGTTGTTAAACTCTTCTTACTTATTTTTGTTCACAGTGTCATCTTGATGTGTATAAATGTGAACTTGCATGAATTCGACTTAAACTTCAATTTTTCCCATACACAAGGCAAATCAGATTTGTATTATTCTTTCTTTGACAGCACTTATTCTTAAGGAGGCCGGCTATAACTACTTTTGTAGATTTCATGTGGTTATTTCTTGCGACTACTGTGACTCCTTGGTTTCAATATTTTTACTTTTGTAGTTTCTTTTAATTATGCTTGTAAGAGGGGGCTATTAATTGAAGAATGAAAGGAGTTAAAGGTAAGTTTTACCCTAATTCCTTATTCTTCTTTCGTTTTCTCTTTCTCTCCTAAGAATAGGGTTGAGTCTCCTAAGGGGAAAGAGCTGTTCATTATCTTATTCTCTGCTAGATCTCCACTAAAAGACAATAATGGGAGACAGACAATAGTGGGAAGAAGTTGCTTCACCACTGGTGACTCAATCCATTAGGCACACAACATTGTGTTTCGGTTTCTTCTCACATTTTCCTTATTTCTGCAGCTTATGCTTCACATCTAGTTTCTCTTCATATAGGTTGTTCATAGGAGTTTATGCCTTGGTGGTATTCTACCTATTTTATTTAATTTTAGTGACATCTATATCTAGATCTTCTGAGCATGTAGAGTTAGTACTATAGCTTAATAAAAATAATTTAAATGCGTTCCTTTTATTCCAGATTTTAATCATTGATCAAGTGTGACTTGAAACTTTTTTGGGATAAGGTATCTTCTTGTTTAACCATAACACGTTTTGTGTACTATTATTTCCCTCTTTTTCTCTCCCTCTTCATTTTTATATGTTGATTTTGCTCGTTAAATAATTATTATTCCAAAGATTTTAGTTCATTAAATGGGAGCCCTCCTTTTTATATAGAGCACAGGAGAAGGAAATTACAATAGGAGATATGAGATTAAATGCAAGGAAAAGAAGAAATTTACAATGAGCCCCTTGGTGGATTTTCACTCTTGCGCTTGAACATTCTCTCTCAAACCGAAGCATATATATCATTCAATCACAACTTGGGACATATTTGAAAAAATGAAGAAATTGGTTTGTTGAAGATGACATTTAACTCTTGATCTGAAGAAACAAACATAGTACATATTGTGTTTTGATAACATCCTCTATGGTGAAGTGCTAATTAGCTTCAATATGTTTAGTTGAATGCTTGATTTTTAAATATCTGGATAACAATTTTATTATCACAAAACAATGATAGATGATAACATGTCTTTTAGAAGTGGTCTTGATGCGGGACCCGGAGTCCTTCTGCCCGCCACCCTAGGATCCCACCAGGGGGCCCACCTGGATTCATCACCAGACGGCTTTCATCAGGGCCGCGACCCGTACACACCAACCAGCTCTCCGTCATGGAGTCACCACTATGCGGCAGGTTGTTGATGTTGGGGCTCTTTCCCCAGACCTCCTAGATAAGAGGCCTTCTGCAGCACTCTCATCACCAACTGAACTGCGAATCAGTTGGTGATGAGAGTGCCGATTAAGGCCTCTTATTTAGGAGGTCTGGGGATCGAGCCCCGACCTTAACAACCTGTCGAATGGTGGTGACACCATGACGGTGAGCTGGCTGGGGTGTACGGGCCGAGGCCCTGATGAAATCCATTTGATGCTGACTCCAGGTGGGCCCCTTGGGGGGAATCTAGGGTAGCGGGTCCACCATATCAGTTGGTGATGAGAGTGCTGGTGAAGGCCTCTTATCTAGGTGGTCTGGGGATCAAGCCTCGGCCTCAACAGGTAGAGGGGAGAAGGTTACAACCTTTACCTAGAGGATTGAAGGCGTTTGACTGTGCTGTTACAGAAACCCGATCGCCGCCACCACCGCCATGGCAACCCAGAGATCAGCTCGACTCCAGCCCTCCCAACAGGTCCTCCTTCTCTCTTTCTTCCATGGGTAGATAGTAGCAACTCTTAGGGCCAAGGTTCAGGTTCAATTGAGCCCGATCAGGAGAGATTTTCTCCACATTTTTTCGCAAAAACTTACCTATCGGGTTCGCCGGAATAGGCTTCTCCGGCAGCTGTGCCGCCTCATGGCGTTAGCCACCTCCTCAATGGAGGTGGTGGTGGCGGTGGCTGGCCAGGGAGGTGGCTGGATGGCCGGTGGTGGCGCTTGGAAACTGCTCCAGGCGGGTTGAATCATAGCCATTGGCACGCGGGGACGATGACGGGATGTCGTCCAATGTGCGCCAAGATTCGTGCAGTATAAGAATTAAACTATAGGATTATATTATTACATTTTAATGAATCTGTCACACTTTACTATCTAATATTTTAAATTATTAAAAATACTTAGAAACTCTGTATGAGAAAATGGTCAACATAAAATTTGTAGCCTTATGGGTCTCGTTTAATGCAAAATTGGTTTGCACCAATTTGGGTGCTTTGTTTGACCAGGGCACCCATTTTGGTGGGGTCTATAACTACGGCTAGGCATAAATTAAAATGGGTGCCCACATTTCATCTCTATTCCAAATGACTTGAAATTTGGATAGGGAGTCACCCTAGTCCATACCTAGTCCTGCTAAGAAATGTGAATTTTTGGGGACAATTTTTCTATAATTTTAAAAATTATTTAATTTCTCTAGGCTAAAATAATTTAGGGAACAAATGACCTCCAAACTCACCCAAAATTTAGTGAGTGGTGATTGGGGTCATTATAAAGCTCTGGTTAAAATTTCATCTCATTTGGAGATTGTTTGAATTGAAATCATGCAAACCCTAGTCTTGTCATAATAAGGGTATTTTGGTCAAAAAGTGCACTTTGGGTTTTGAGTGGACAAATCACCTCAACAGAGGTTGAAATTGGGGTTACTGACTTGTCATGGCTTTTAACCCCTCCCCATGGAAGATGGGATAGATTGGAATAGATTTGCCCTAAGACCTAAGACCAAAACCATAAGGAAGGGCTTTTGTGTCTTGTGAAGGGCATGAGTTCAAAGGACCTTGCATGGACTTGGAATTTGGTAGGGAGGGTAATAGGGTGCCCTCTGGTAAATATCTTAGGGGATTTGGGAAAGGGTAGGCCCCACAAAACCCAAACCCTAGTTTAGGGCACAAACTTTGTAGTGCTAGAATAGGTTAGTAAAACTCCTTGAGCATTAATGAAATTTGGGTAGTGTGGTCATAAGGATAGATTGAACCTCTGGAAATCTAATTGAGAATTTTGGGACATTAATTTTAGTACTTCCTTTATAAATGCATTAGTTAGCCCTACTTATTTATCTGGATATTATGATCTCACTTCACATTGGAAGGTCATGAAAATTAGGCAGAGGGAGTTTTAGACCTTATTGCTTATGTATGAATTTTATTAGAATTTTTGAATACATATTTGCAGTACCTACTTCACAAGCTCATTAACTTGGAAAGTTGTTCAATAAATTGTTTAGATCTCATTACTTGTTAATAAGTTTTGAAACATGACTTAGAGCATTTATATGTCCTTACAATCATCCTTGAATTTTCTCAGAATTTTTGGAAATATTTCTGCTGCACTTGCCTCTTAAAATTGATAAAAATAGGTTATATTCAAAATTAGAATTAGAGTCTAAATCTTGCTGAAAAATTGGGAGACTTTGTATTTTATGTTATATAGTCATATTGAATAGATTATAAATTTTGTGGAGCGTTTGCTTGTCTGAAATTGGTGATTCATGTTCAACTTGGGGTTTCTGGATTACTAGAATAATTAAATAAATTACCAGAGAATTTAGGAAAATTATGAAATTATGGAATTAGGTTAAAAAGGTCATGACAGCCATCTATTAATTATTATAGGGATACTGGATGAATATCTTGAGTACCACTCATTTTACACTTCATATAGCTTAGGTTGGTCTGCATTTAAAAAAACTGCAGAACTTATGTCGGAATATGAATTTGGGCACATGAGCTGGGGTTAGAGATTTTTGCTGGTTTGGATAAATAAAAATGTGTTCATCATTGGAAGATAGGATGAGTAGAGTGTTGGATTGGCTAGTGTTAAGTGGTGCCCGGGATCGACGAAAGATCGTCTTTCCCATGGGGAGAAAGTGTCAAATAATGTAGGGTTAGATCCAATACAACAAATAAGGGTTTGGGAAATTTGATAGCAACCAATAATCGTATGTGCCTTGCGAAAGGGATCTTTGGGCGTAATCCCATCGTAGTTCCTAGTGCCTTCGAGTGCCCTTCACGGGGAATACCTTGGGCAGTCCTGGGCTAACCTAAACTGTAGGTAAAACTAAATTGCAAGAGTAACTAGTGTAACTAGGGGTTCACTTTCACTCACCTCGATGTCTCGGGATGTTAGGTTGGGTAACTATGGCAGTAGACTCGGTGGATTTAGTGATGGGCAGGTTGCCCCGGTGAGCTTTGGTTCGGTTGATGTTTGTGATGGGCAGGTTAGCCCGACGAGCTTTGGCTCGGTTGTTGTTTGTGACGGACGGGTTGGTCCAGGGAGCTTTCACTCAGCGGTTATACATCAAGGTTGCATGTGCATAAAGTATAAGGTGGTGGGTCTTCGGTATTGGAGAGTCGATGCACCGACGCCAATACATTAACTCGGCAAGTGTGGTTTAGCACTTGGCCAAATAAAGTCTGGTGCGCCAGCCGGCAAGAGTATGCAGGAGCTTCGCTTTGTGAATCAGCATCGAGGCGTACGATAGGTCTGACTGGTAGTGCAATTACCGGTTTAGAGGTGGGCGAGGCCCAGCCCACCGCTTCCGTTTACCACTACGGAATTATCCTGGGAGGTTCGGCTCCAGAAAGGGGGAACTAAAGGTGTGTGTACATAGTATCGAGTGGGTGAGTTGCACTTGCATGTTCACATCATGACATAAATGTATTTCATAGCATAATCATTGCATATAACCCGACACCTATTGTATAAGTGGAATGAGACGCTTATACAATAGGCCCTGCAAAATGACCCCTTGATTTATAAGTTCGTGCGAGCGCGCTTATAAGTTAAGGTTTTATTTCAGTAAATACAAATGTAGGATTGCTAGAAAACCGACACCCTATCATATTAATTGGTGTGGGACTTTTTATACGATAGGAGCCCTGCAAAAGATCCCTTGGCTTATGTGTTTTTACATAAGTTAAGGTTACTTTTCTTGTTCAGTCTTTTTACCTTCATTCTATCTTGTATACTATAAAAATGCTAGTTTAGTTTCGCCGTCATCTGCTTATTTGTTATTCTCCACCTTCATGTCCTCTCCTTTCCTCCTCCCCGCTTAGTGCCTCGGAGCTATGGTGGAAGGGGCGGGAGATGATAGTGCTTAGTCTTATAGACTAACGGTTTTCGAACCACATCATTTTAGGGGACCGTGGAGCCCAGCATGGAGGAGCAGCCTCGGAGGTCGGCACGCTTGGAGATGGGGCAGTCTAGTACCAGAGTTCAGACGACAGGGACTGTGAGTCCTGGTCTCTAGTAGCTATTTTGGTTTTGCTTCCGTGTCGAGTGATATGTAGTGAGGTCTTGATGTACTGGGCATGAGCCCAAGATTTAGTACTTTTATTATTTTTGTGGACACTCCCTTCATGGAGTTTATTTACTATATATGTGATTTGCGTGGACTTGCTTTATTATTTTGCTATAGTTGTGATCGATTTGGTCGGCATGATCGACGTTTTGTAGTGATGACCATCCCGGGCGTGAAGGTGTCACTGCAAAGCGGCGGTTCTGCACCTAAGACCCCGGTGTTTCAAAAAAAAAGGCGCGGGGGGTCTTACAAGTGGTATCAGAGCAGACCTCGATCAAAAAGTAGCAGTCCACAACCCCTGGGTCACCCCCGAGTGAGTTTAGTTTGGGGACAATCTAAGCAGCGGAAGCAGTGGTGTGCACATATGGGGGATGACATTTAAATTGTCCACTTTTAATTAGGTTTGAGTCGGTTACTTACTAATGGAGTTTGTTACGCAGCCCCCAACACAGTCTACGCCACAGGGCGGAGTCCAGCAGACTCTGATTGTTGCACCACCTCCCCAGGTCCCCACTCCGTTCCTACAGTCAGAGATGGGGAAGACTCTGACAGCTATCTTGGAGGCTTTTAGGGCTCAACAGGTTCCAGCTCCTCAGCTAAACCCGGGGGCCAACTGGTTGAGTATATTTTAAGGACTTTCTCCCCCATCCTACTTGGGGACAGAGTTGTTAAATTTTCTCAACGTGGTCAGCAAGATAGCCCAAACACCAAATTAATATCTTCGGAACTACCCAGTTCGCACGCTGAACCTGTGGAAAACCCAAGGACTAGCGGTTGCACCCAACAAAACAATGGAAGCACAAGAAGGTCTTATTATGCATTCACTTCTTTACAATCCGAGGCATACATAGCGAGACATGATTTCGCTAGTATTACAGCTGTAAACAGAAAGAACCAAAAACAAGCCGGGCGGACAGCACTCCAGTCCGCCGAGACCGCGAGGTCGCCGAGACCGCCGAGACTGCTGAGCTTGCCCAAGCTATGCTGCAATCCGCCGAATACCACGGAGTCCGCCGAGACCGCGAGGCCGCGCGGACAGACCGTTATTCGCCTCCTGCTGAACCCGAACTGAGGAACTCCCCTACCCGCCTGAAACCGACGGACAGGTTATTGAAGCTGGCAAAGATGAAACAGAACTGACAAGCCGCAGAGCGACCTCCTGCTGAGTCCGCAGAGACCGCACACTTCCAAGTACTGACCGAAGTCACAGCCAAACTCCTGGCTCCTTGAAGTTATCCGCGCGACCTGCACACAGCAAACCGTCAGCCTGAAACAATCCGCGCGGACTGGAAAACACAGACCGCAGCACTCGCCCAACCCAATTTACTGTTCACTCACGTTACTTAGGTTACTGTAGATGTGCCAGGGGGGTCCTATTTATAGGCAAGGTGAGGAGTGTGGTCACCGCCCAAGAGATAGCGACACCACCCTCAGTCCGCGCGAATACAACCACCGTCCGCTGAGTCTGCATGGACTTAGCCGGACACCAAGGAAACCGCCAGGAGCACGGCAACCGTTGACGAACCCTCTCCAGTCCGCCCAAGCTAAGCGGACAAGGCACCAGCCCGCAAAGCTCCAACTGCTTCAGGACAGCAAACCCCCTTCAATGGCTGTCCGCACCAGCCCGAGGCAGTCCGCAAGACTCACACCTCAATCCGCCACAAGTCCACGACCAAAGGCAAACAGCAACAGTCCGCCCGGTCACAGCGGACTTGGCGGATACGGCGGACACCATGAACTTGGCACAATGTGTGACCAAGTCCAAAACCATCAAGGGCCAGTGCGAGCATGGCGGACACAAAGTCCCGTCCGCCAAACACCCTAGCACAGACCGCAACCAGTCCGCGAGCTCCTCGCACTTGTCCAACACAGCAGCTTCCTCCCGGACTCCAAACACCAGTCCGCCAACCGGTCTCCACAGCAAGACCTGCTGTAACACCTGAGCTCGACAAGGCCTCAGCCAAGCTCAAGGCCCAGTCCGCAACAGCCCAAACCGCGGACACACCAGTCCGCAAGCCTTCCCGCGAACTCGAACCAACCCGCCAACAGCGCAAGCTTGCACCCGCGACCACTGAGCAAAGCATCAGTCCGCAAGCCTCTCTATCCGCAGATACCAGGCCGCACCAAACCGCGGACTCCATGCAACAACCCGCTCAGAACACAGCCGGCTTCCACCAGACTTCTCACCAGGCCGCAAACCTCAGTCCGCCCAGTCCGCCAGTCCGCCAGGCTGTCCGCACAGGCCGCGCGGCCTGTCCCGTCACCCACTTTCACTTCACAAATTTCAACACTCCCCCTTGAAGTGAGAAGTGGTGACCAAGCCCAGCAAGCTGCGCTAGCGTTCAAAGGGCCCCTTCGACAGCGGCTTCGTGAAGATGTCAGCAAGATTATCTTCACTCCGAACATGCCCGACCAGCAGAGACCCCTCCAACACCTTCTCCCTGATGAAGTGGTGATCAATCTCTATATGCTTGGTCCTGACGTGACACACTGGATTGTTAACCAGTTTGAGAGCACTCTCATTGTCACCCCGGAGTAAAGTAGGCCCTTGCACTTCTTCATGAACATCCTCTATAAGCCTCCTCAACCAAACGGCTTCCCGAGCAGCCAAGGCCGAAGCCTTATACTCCGCCTCCGTGGTTGAAACCGACACCGAGTCCTGCTTCTTGCTACACCACGAGATGCTAGCTGAGCCGCAAGTGAACATATAACCAGAAGTAGACCTTCGATCATCCGAATCACCGCCATAGTCAGCATCCGTGTACCCGAGCAACGCAAACTCCGCATCCCTTCCATAGAGGAGTCCCATCTCAGAAGTCACCTTGACATACTTCAGAATTCCCTTCGCCGCCACTAGATGAGATTGCCTTGGTTCAGCCATATACCGACTTACTCGGCCAACAGCATAAGCGATATCCGGCCTTGTAATCGTCAGGTAAATCAAGCTCCCAACAAGAGCCCTGAACACCAAGGGATCAAGAAGAACCCTTCCCTCATCTCGTCGAAGCTTTAGCCCAGGTTCCAGTGGAGTAGAGCACTTCTTCCCTTCGCCCATGCCAAACCGCTTCACAATACGATCAGCATACCCTTTCTTGCTAATGAGAATCCCGCACTCCTTCCTCTCCACTTCAAGACCAAGAAAGTGATGCAACTCTCCCAAGTCTTTCATCTCGAAGCGTATAGCAAGCTCTCCCCTGAGCCTTGCTACTTCCTCCTCCGAGTTCCCTGTGATGATCATATCATCCACATACAGCAGGACCAAGACTCTTAGCTCTCCCTTCTTCTTGACGAACAAGCTTGAATCCGAGTTGGAAGCCAGGTATCCACAGAATTGCAAGTACTCTGCAATCTTCCCATACCACGCTCGAGGAGCTTGCTTCAACCCATAAAGAGCCTTCCTGAGTTTGCAGACATAGTCCAGATGCTTCTCAGAGACGAAACCAAGCGGCTGATCCATGAAGATGTCCTTGTCAATCTCTCCATAAAGAAAAGCATTCTTCACATCGAGTTGCCACATCCTCCATCCCTTGCTAGCAGCCAAGGCGATCACCACTCTTACAGACGTCATCTTCGGAACTGGACTGAATGTCTCCTCATAGTCTTCTCCATACTGCTGTGAGAATCCTCTAGCGACCAGGCGAGCCTTGAACCGATCAATGCTCCCATCAGCCTTCTTCTTCAACTTATACACCCACTTGTAAGTAACCGGAGTAACGCCATCAACCTTGGGCACAAGGTCCCAGGTTTCATTCCTCTTCAGAGCATCAATCTCTTCCTTCATGGCATCATCCCACTCCTTCACTCCAGTGGCCTCATTGAAGTTTGCAGGCTCTCGCTCATCCAGAGGACCTGTAAAGAAGCAGGAGACAAAGCTCACTGCATTCCCATCACAGTACCGAGCCGGTGGCTTAACCACCCTTTTCGATCTCCGAAGACATGGCTCCTTGCTCACGGCTTTCGTTGCTTCTTCAGGCTCCACTCCTACCTGGGGCAAGCATTGAGCAGTGCTCCCCCTGCTTCCTGAGTCAGAAGGCTCAGCCTCGGAGTTCGAAGCAACAGGAGCTGCTGGTGAAACAGCAAGCTCCTCTTCCAAGCCATCAGCAGCCTCCACCGGTGCTTCATCAACCTTGCTACTTCCAGTAAGCTCCACCGAGCCACCTCCATATGACGTCAGCTCGTCAAAGAAAACGTCTCTTGACACCACGAACTTCTTCGTCACAGGGTCCATGCACTTCCATCCCTTCTTCCGCTCATCATAGCCAACAAAGACAAGTTTCCTTGCCTTCGCATCCAGCTTTGTCCGTGAAGCATCCGGGACATGCACGTAGCAAGTTGAACCGAACACCCGAAGGTGTCCAACACTCGGCTTCTCCTTCAGCAACAGCTCAATAGGAGTCTTCATGTTGATAGGGCTGAGTGGCATCCGGTTGATAACATAAGCAGCACAAGACATTCCCTCCGCCCAAAAGGACCTCGGGATATCTTTCGCATGCAGCCAACATTTGCAGGTTTCCGTCAAATGACGGATCTTCCGCTCCGCTACCCCATTTTGTTGTGGAGTGTGAGCACATGTAAGCTCCCGTTGGATCCCGTGCTTCCTGCAGAAGTTAGAAAACTCGGAGGAGACAAACTCCCCCCCCGTTATCAGTTCTAAGCTTCTTAATCCACAAGCCAAGCCGGCCTTCTACCAACTCCTTGAACTCCACGAACAAATGGAAGGCTTCCGACTTCTCCTTTAAGAAGTACACCCAAGTATACCTTGAGTAGTCATCAACCAAGACAAGTATGTATTTGCTTCCACCAAGGCTGGCAGTAACAGTCGGTCCCATCAGGTCGCCATGAATACACTCCAATGGTTTCTTGCTCCTTGTTTGAGATTTATCAAACAGAAGGCGATGTGCCTTAACGTATTGACAGCCCGCACAAACATGCCCATCACCAAAGGAGGACAACTTCGGCAACCCCCTCACCAGACTTCTACTCGCCATTGCCTTTAGCTTGTCCATGCCAACATGCCCCAGCCTCTCATGCCAGATAGCCGCACTATCATTGGCCCTCATCCTATCAGCATAGGCACTGGTGGAAAGAACAAACAAGTTCTTCACCCTCCTCCCAACATGAGCAACATCAGCCTTCACTGCTGATACGTTGCGAAGGAACCTCACGTCTGTTGGCCCAAACAGAACGTGATACCCAGCGTCCACCGCGTTGGTCACCGAGAAGAGGTTCTTCTTCATGCCCGACACGTGATACACACTCCTTAACGTGAGTGGCCCCTGATCACTACCCAAAGAGACGACCCCCTCCTTCTCTACTGCATAAACAGTATTATCAGCAGTGATAATAGCTTCATTACCTGAGTAAGCCTGCATGGAGGTGAACTTCGACTTGTCTCCGGTGAGGTGATGACCACACCCGGAGTCGATGATCCACTCGCTGTTGAAGTCCTCAGCAGATAAGGCCCGGACACAAGTGCCCGTCATGAAAGCTCCTCCCCATTCTGCTTCTTCACTTCGCGAGCAAGCTTCCTCCTTTCCCGCAGCATGCCCAGGCTGCAGTTTGACCTTGCAGTCCCGCTTGAAGTTCCCTCGCTGATGACACCGGTAGCACTTCAGATTCTTCTTCCAGTCCTTAGGAGCATTGCTCCTCTCCGGCGGATACGAAGTTGAAGTCTCCTTCTCAACAGCGGCCTGCACCTTCTTCTTCTTCTTCCCTTCCCATCCCTTCTTCTTGCCTGAGAAGAGAGCCTCGCTGCCTTCCTGATTCAGATTCACTCCAGCCATCTGCCTTGCTAAGCTCTCCTGTGAGGCAAGCAGATTCTCCAGCTCCAGCAACGACGGCTGAGTAGCCCACCCTTGAACAGATGTAACAAAGGCCACATACTCCTTCCGCAAGCCGCGGAAAATGTGCCTTTTCATCTTTGCCTCAGAGATAGGCTCATCAGGATCCAGTGCCGACAGCTCAGCACACAGGCTCTTCATCTTTAAGAAGTACTTGGAGATGGAAAGGTCTCCCTGAGTTGCCCTGGCCAAGTCATTCTCCAGGAACTGCAGTCGCGCCACATTCTTCCTATTGAACAACTCATCAATGGTTGTCCAAATATCAGCAGCCGACTCACATCCAATGATGTGATCAAACAGTTCCGGAGAGACAGCTCTCTTCAGAACGAACTCCGCCTTAGCATTAGTTCTTCTCCAGAGCCTCACCTGCTCAGCAGTACCGAAAGCAGCAGTAACTTCCTGTCTGTCGTCTCCACCGACAACTTCCCACAGCTCCTCGCCCAGAAGATAACTCTTCATGCACGACTTCCACTTCTTGAAGTTAGTCGGCGTTAAGAGTTCAATGCCAAGACCTCTTGCTAAGCTTCCTTCTATTGCAACCACCTGTTGGTACCCTTCAGCAGCTCCGAGCAACAACACAGGTTGAACACCACTCAATCCCTGAGTAACAATGCTGGTTGACCTCCGCTCACGCAACTGAACCTCCGCAACCTCATAAACCTCGCTCTGATACCATGTTAAATTTTCTCAACGTGGTTAGCAAGATATCCCAAACACCAAATTAATATCTTCGAAACTACCCAGTTCGCACGCTGAACCTGTGGAAAACCAAAGGACTAGCGGTTGCACCCAACAAAATAATGGAAGCACAAGAAGGTCTTATTATGCATTCACTTCTTTACAATCCGAGGCATACATGGCGAGACATGATTTCGCTAGTATTACAGCTGTAAACAGAAAGAACCAAAAACAAGCCGGACGGACAGCACTCCAGTCCGCCGAGACCGCGAGGTCGCCGAGACCGCCGAGACTGCTAAGCTCGCCCAAGCTATGCTGCAATCCGCCGAATACCACGGAGTCCGCCGAGACCGCGAGGCCGCGCGGACAGACCGTTATTCGCCTCCTGCTGAACCCGAACTGAGGAACTCCCCTACCCGCCTGAAACCGGCGGACAGGTTATTGAAGCTGGCAAAGATGAAACAGAACTGACAAGCCGCAGAGCGACCTCCTGCTGAGTCCGCAGAGACCGCACACTTCCAAGCACTGACCGAAGTCACAGCCAAACTCCTGGCTCCTTGAAGTTATCCGCGCGACCTGCACACAGCAAACCGTCAGCCTGAAACAATCCGCGCGGACTGGAAAACACAGACCGCAGCACTCGCCCAACCCAATTTACTGTTCACTCATGTTACTTAGGTTACTGTAGATGTGCCAGGGGGGTCCTATTTATAGGCAAGGTGAGGAGTGTGGTCACCGCCCAAGAGATAGCGACACCACCCTCAGTCCGCGCGAATACAACCACCGTCCGCTGAGTCCGCATGGACTTAGCCGGACACCAAGGAAACCGCCAGGAGCACGGCATGTAAGACCCCCCCTCCCCGGATCCCAAAACACGGCACGAAGGGGGAGTCTTATGCCCGGAACAGCCGCCTTGCGGTAGCATTAGCACACGGGCTAACCTGTACCACAAGACGCCTATTCCGCCGGCTACAACAATATCAATATATCATGCCAACCCAACCAAATAAATAAACAGAAGAAGTCAAAATCCACACTAAGTCATAATGTCCAAATACATCAATAATGAGAAGCTAAAACATGCTTCTACAATATATCAGAGTACAGCTAAACATTGCCCAAACGGGCTACATCAGAGTAAGCAAAACACTAACATCAGAAACAGACGGTATCGACGACACCGTCACGTCAGGCCCTGTCGTCCTGGCCTGGCTGTCCTGCGGCGTAGTCTGCGGCTGCCCTACCTGCGGCGTGACCTCCTAAAAAGGAAGACGTAGCAACCGTTAGTCGAAACGACTAAGTGGTTTCACATCCGCTCCCCCGGCGACTCCTCGGCACCGGGCGGAGAAAAGAAACAAGAGTATAGTATATAACAAGTAAGCAAGTAAAGGAGGTACAAGCAATTGGCAGTAGTGTAAGAGTAACAGCATCATAGTCAGCATATATGAAAGAGCTACACTAAACTAGCAAGTATAAGTAACAGCAAGAAAGTAACTTAACTTATAAGAATGCCCATACAAACTTATAAGTTAAGGATCGGGTTACATAAAAGTAACTCATCGTATAAGAGTGCCCATACAAACTTATACAATGAGGATCTTGTTGTGCAATGTTATGAAATGCTATGAATGCTATGCAATGACTCACCCATGCACACCCATGCAATTGCTATGTCGACACAGACTATAGTTCCCACTTTTCGAGCAGGTAGCTAACCTCTCAGGCATCAGCCGCCGTGGCCAGGCGGTGACAGTAGAACGGGCACTTCTACTACTAGGCGGGTATCACACTACTTCACCTAGGCCTCCGTACGCCTCAACGCTAAGAACACAACAGCGGAGCCCATGCGTACTATGGCCCAGCGGGGTCTTGGGTAGATGTGCACCAAGAACACAGCCCGAACTGGCCTTGCGTGACCCGGAAGGGGCCTCGGAAGAAAGCACGAGGACACAGCCCAACCGTTCACATGGTCGGAGGGGCCTCGGGACGTGAACACCGAGGACACAGCCCAAACCGACCAAGTCTAACTGCCAACTCCCGTCGGTGTGATGACTGGCGAGCCCGTAGACCTGCCACACTATCCTTAACCCGGGATTACGACACCGCGTGTCGACTCACACCACATGCAAATACCACATCAACATAACGTGGAAGGGGCCTCGGAAGCAAACACGAGGGCACAGCCCAACCATCCATCCACACCTCATCTCAACACAACCAAAACAAGTGGCGGTCAACACCGCACTTACAAACTCACACAACACTACTCATAGGAAGACGACACTCTAAGTATTGGACTACCAAATTCAATCCACTATTCAACATTCACATGGCCATGAGTTATCCTTCTATATGTCATATCAGGTGATTTCAACACAATATATCAAGATGCACATGTATAAAAATCTACTAACTTCTAACCAGTCAAATCATTCAAGTATACTATCTTACAATTCTATCACATGAAATCCGATTAATAATCTTCATCATTTATGCAACTGAATTAATTATTCATAAGAGTTTATCCAAGCCTCAAGGTTACCTGTAATATTAGTTTCACCGAATCCAAATCCAAATATTATAAACCCAGATTTTTAAGTGCAGGAATAGTCTGGACAGCAACTTCGACCGGAGATTCCCGAGGCTACAGGAATCCGGTGAAGTCGTGTAACCCCTCGATGGAAAGGTATTTCCATATACTACATCTTTCATATTCAGAGCTCAACCCAGATTTGACATTATCTTATTTGAAATCGGACTTGAAGTCCGCTGCGTACAGAACACAGTTTCTGCATACGAGGTTTATTGAACACCATTTTCGTTTAGACTTTCCCGTGGCTACAGACTTCGCCAGAAGTCGTGCAACCATTAGTTGGAAAGATATTTTCAAGGGCTTCAACTTTCGTGTTAAGCCGAAAGCCCAGATCTGGCCATAGCATACATAAAAATGGCCACGAAGTTCGCTGCGCGCAGAATACAAATTCTGCACGCTTCTTAAAGAAAAACGGACGGCATCGGTCCGTCTTCTTCCTCAAGCGATCCTTCCTAAATTTTCCAGAAATGTCCTCCTCCCTTATTCAACCTCAAAGGCCAAAACTCCTCACGAAACCATTCACCCATCGTCGTATTGAAGAAAAGGGGAAGGGTTGAAGAGATCTAAAGTCTAGGATTCAAATCCTAACATGGACGAACCTAGAAATCTTCTCCTCTCCATCAAGACTCTCTTGAGCCGATGTCTCTCCTAGGAAAATAACTATAGATCTAGCACCAAGGGAGAGGGTAGGAAAGTCACATTGGCTCCAGCGGTACCACCATTTCTAGCCATGGATCTCGTAGTTCTCCTTGGCGGCATCTTCTCTTTCACGGCGATGGCGGATCTCCTTTGGTAAAACTTGCTTCTGCAGTTTTCCCTCTCACAGGAGTTCTCACAGGAATTAGGGGATGAAAAGAGCATGAAAACGGCTAGGGTTTTCTGTCCCCTATATAAATAAAATGTGACACGGGTAGGGACACGACCGTGTCCTTACCCGTGTCCTGCCTGGCGAAGCGGCAACGACAGTTTCCATGTCGGTTCAATACTTGACACGGGTTGGGACACGCCCGTGTCCCGACCCGTGTCCACATGACACGGCCGTGTGCATAGCCGTGTCCTTGGCCGTGTACTTCTCGGGTTGCGTCTCGACACTTCTCGTCGAGCTCAACTCGACGCACACGGGTAGGGACACGGCCGTGTCACTACCCGTGTCACTTGGTGTCGACACAGCTCGACGATCTCGACACGGGTCGTCGAGCTCAACTCGACGCACACGGGTAGGCACACGGCCGTGTCCCTACCCGTGTCCCTTGGTGTCGACACAGCTCGACGATCTCGACACGGGTCGTCGAGCTCAACTCGACGCACACGGGTAGGCACACGGCCGTGTCCCTACCCGTGTCCGTTGGTGTCAACACAGCTCGACAATCTCGACACGGGTCGTCGAGCTCAACTCGACGCGCACGGGTAGGCACACGGCCGTGTCCCTACCCGTGTCCCTTGGTGTCGACACAGCTCGACGATCTCGACACAGCTCGTCGAGCTCAACTCGACGCACACGGGTAGGCACACGGCCGTGTCCCTACCCGTGTTACTTCCTTTTTACATTGATTCTCCATTTATCCACAAGTGCAGTCCAATTCCCTGCACTCTCAGGGCTCAAGTCAACCCTCCTGACTCAAAACACACACACTAGGGGCCTAGAGCGATTCGGGACGTTACACGGCAACCGTTGACGAACCCTCTCCAGTCCGCCCAAGCTAAGCGGACAAGGCACCAGCCCGCAAAGCTCCAACTGCTTCAGGACAGCAAACCCCCTTCAATGGCTGTCCGCACCAGCCCGAGGCAGTCCGCAAGACTCACACCTCAATCCGCCACAAGTCCACGACCAAAGGCAAACAACAACAGTCCGCCCGGTCACAGCGGACTTGGCGGATACGGCGGACACCATGAACTTGGCACAATGTGTGACCAAGTCCAAAACCATCAAGGGCCAGTGCGAGCATGGCGGACACAAAGTCCCGTCCGCCAAACACCCTAGCACAGACCGCAACCAGTCCGCGAGCTCCTCGCACTTGTCCAACACAGCAGCTTCCTCCCGGACTCCAAACACCAGTCCGCCAACCGGTCTCCACAGCAAGACCTGCTGTAACACCTGAGCTCGACAAGGCCTCAGCCAAGCTCAAGGCCCAGTCCGCAACAGCCCAAACCGCGGACACACCAGTCCGCAAGCCTTCCCGCGAACTCGAACCAACCCGCCAACAGCGCAAGCTTGCACCCGCGACCACTGAGCAAAGCATCAGTCCGCAAGCCTCTCTATCCGCAGATACCAGGCCGCACCAAACCGCGGACTCCATGCAACAACCCGCTCAGAACACAGCCGGCTTCCACCAGACTTCTCACCAGGCCGCAAACCTCAGTCCGCCCAGTCCGCCCAGTCCGCCAAGGCTGTCCGCACAGGCCGCACGGCCTGTCCCGTCACCCACTTTCACTTCACAAATTTCAACAAGAGTCGGCCGTTCGGACGGAGGAGTGGCTGGACATCATGTATGATATGCTGACTGTGATACGGTGCCCGTGGGAGGAGAGGGTGCCCTTGGTCGTCTCTTTCTTGGAGTCCCATGCCAAGAGGTGGTGGAAGACATCGCTGGACACGATGTTTGCTGACAGAGAGGTTGCAGAGATTGCTTGGGGGGAGTTCAGGGCCGCACTGTTGGAGCATTTTGTTCCGTAGTCGTCCAGAGATGAGTTGGAAGATAGATTTCTACAGTTGAGACAGGGTAGCAAGACAGTGGTGGATTACCATCGGGAGTTCAACCACCTAGACCGGTTTGCGGATTCTTATCAGTTGGATGAGGCATATTACACTAAGAGGTTCTATAAGGGACTGCGAAAGGATCTGAAGGAAGCCCTGTATTTCGTGTCCGATGGGCCTATTCCTCGGATATCAGGGATGGCAAAAAGGATCGAGGCATATTAGCATGCTACCCGAGGCCGGACGCTGCTGACTGAGGATTAGTGCTAGGGAGTCAGGAATAATCAGCGGTGGGGCCGCATCACAGATGGTAGAAGAGCAGAAGATCAACCTTGTCAAGAGGTGAGACAGGAGTAGAGGGAACCAGTAGGGGTGGCTCCTCAGCCACCCCAGATGTGGAAGGTGCAGAGACCTGGGGGTATGGCATATCCCCCGCCAGAATGCTTCAACTGTCATCAGGTGGGGCATATGTGGAGGAACTGTCCCATGAGGGGGGCACCACGACCAGCACCATTGGCTGCCCCACTAGCTCAGTATTTTGGGGGCTGAGGATGTGGCCGAGGTCGTGGATACCAGGGCAGAGACTGCATGTAGGAGAGGGAGCAAGTGTATGCATTAGATCTGACTCAACAACGAAATCCGGAGCAAGTGATCATAGGTACGCCAGTTAATTTTAAGTTTTCTCATTCCTAGATAATTAAAGTTATGGATATAGAACTGATAAACTAGGAAAGAAAACCATAATTAGATTTCTAAGACTTTAAACTTCCACAGGCATAGTCTTCATCAGCGGCAAGCCTGCCTATACATCGTTCTATACGGGTGCTTCGCACTCATTCGTGTATGAAGCCTTCGTGGAAGGGATGGAAGACATGGAGCTATTCACAGGCCTGATGATTAGGATACGGCTATGAAAGTGCGAGTTAGATCTGATATACTCTAGAGGGGGGGGGGGGGGTGAATAGAGTATGGTGCTTAAAAACTTTTTATAACAGTTGTTGTAATCTGAGTGAACAGAAGCAATTAGTAAATCTAAACACAGCAGCTATCTAATCACAATCTACAAAAGAAACTAATCACAGATCACAGCCAGAAACAAAAATAAATATAAGCAACGAGAAGACACAAGGAGCTATAGTGGTTCCCCTAAACTTGGGTACATCCACTCTTCTACCACCCTAGGTAGGAATCCACTGCAGGATGAGTTGATCAGGTGTCCTGGGCACCAATGAGCTTTTGATAAGGTGCTCAAAAACCAAACCAGATTTCTTGATCAGGTGTCTTGCCACCAATAAGCTTTTGATAAGGTGCTCAAAAACCAAACACAAACTTTTGAAGGGAGTTTGAAAAACCCTTTACAGAGATGGGGATGATAGAGTGATGGAAGTCTTCTCTTTCTCAACGCAGCTGAGAAGACTATGTGGATATTGATGTGGTCAAAGCTCCCCCTGAGTTCTTGAGTTGTTCAGGAAATGAAGCTTTGCAATAGGGTGATGGGCCTTCAGAAAATGATCTCCAGCAAATGATGATTTCAGCAACATCTGAAATGTGAGGTATCTGGAGTCTTGAATGATGATGGCCTTGAACACTTGACTCAAAAGAATCAGAAGATTTTAGATTTGTTGATCTCCTTTTGGTGATGGTGTTCTTGTGAATTCTTTTAGACAGAGAATGTCTACAGTTCTCTTTCTTTTTCTCTTGAGTGATTGTTGTCGAGAAAGATGTTGTTCCAGAGAAAAGTTGTAGCAGAGAATCTTTTTTTTCTTCTTGTGCACTCTCTTCTTCTTGATTGCTATCAGAATTCAAAAATCTTTTGTCTAATTCCTTTTGTTCTGAATAGAAAATGACCCTCTGTCAAGAATAGCCATTAGCCTGTCATTAATTGACTCCCTTAATTGCAATTGTCTTCTGGGGGAAAGTTCAAAGAAACATTCCTTGATAATTCCTTGAAACTTGGTCCAGAAAAAATGAAAACGGCTACAAGATCTTCTGGATTAATTGCCGAGAATAACTCCTTAACTGTTCTGAATTTGAATCTTCAAAGTCATTTAACTCTTCAGAAAAACGTCGAACTGAGCTCCACTATCGTCGAACTGAGCTCAACGATTTGGACTTAGACAACAACAGAGTTCGTCGATCTGAGCTCAACTATCGTCGAACTGAGCTCAGAGATAGAGAATCAATACTGGAGTCAAGATCGTCGAAATGAGCTCGAAGATCATCGAATGGAGTTCGACGATTTGTTGAAGTTGAGCTCAGCGATCGTCGAATGGAGTTCGACGATCCGTCGAAGTGAGCTCAACGATCGTCGATTGGAGTTCGACGATTCGTCGTACTAAGCTCGACGAAATGACTTAGTCTTCAAACTGAAAAACCATGGTCTTGAGGACAGCTTCCAGACCTAACTACTAACCCTTAGACTTAATTCTCATTGACCTTTAGATCTATACAATGAGGTCAAAAACAGGTTTCCTAAAGACATAGTGATCCTGACCCAAATTAGTAATAGGGTGTTCCAACAATCTCCCCCTATTTGGGTTAGGATTACTATTTACAGAAATTGGAAAAATTAAAAACAACATACAAAGCAATAATATAACACACAACAAAATTGCAGAATCACAGATATAATATCTCAGACAGAAATCAGAAATCAGAATGATTGTCACCTTACAGAATTATTCCTTCCACTTGCTCTTTATAAGTTTAATTTCTCTATTTGGGTTAAGAGCTTCCTTTTTGGATCTTCTGTCATCAGCTGCACCTAAAGAAGTTTGTTGTTTAGGCCTTAGTACCACAGCTTCAGGATGCAGCTCTATATATCTTTCAGAATCAAAGAATTTGCTGGAGGCATATCTTTCAAGTTCCTTCTTTCTTTGTTCTGACAATGTAGTAATGTTGGAGGTTTCTCAGCCTTGCTCTCTAGCTTTCTTAATTTGATCCAGGGCAGCTAATTCCTTCATTCTAGCAGTCCATGCAGTAGGATTATTCTCTGGATCCTCAAAGGGCACTGGAGGCTCATATCTGTTGGAAGGATTATCTTGAGGAGTTCTGGATGAGACTACTTCTTTCAGCTTGTATGTAAAAGGGCCTGAAGTTGTATCTGATGAAGCTTGTCCTTCCCTAGAGTAAGGGTGTTGCCTTGAATAGCCTTTGGAGTAGACTTGGAATTCCCTCTGGCTTCCTCTATAATTTCCTCTCCTTGATTGAGAACCTCTAGATTGGCTTCCCCTATATTGAGATCTTGCATGAGGCTGATAGGGGGTTTGACTTCTAGCAGAAGGATGAGTAGCTGAGCTTCCACCTGCACTTGCATCAAGAGGAGGAGGTGGAGGAGGATGAGGATGATGAAACTGAGAAGATACTTTTTCATATTTACTCTTCTTCTTCATGGCTTTCAATTGATTCTTGGAATATTGCATCCAATGTTCAGTAATGGGGCAGTCAAGAAGAATGTAATAAGGTATGTCATTTGTATCTTTGACTTTGGCTGGGGAACTCTTTTCATAGCCTTGCTCCTTGCTTTTCTTTTCCTGGCTATAGTGGTTGAGGAATCATCAGAATCAGTCCTATATTCATCACTTTCAGAGCTTTGCTCATCATATAAAGCATCAATCTTTTTCAGATAGTCTTTCTGTAGTTGGGTTGGAGCAGATGAAATAGCAGTTGTAGTAGCAGCAGTAGATACTGCAAAAACAGAAGTTTCAGGAGCAATACTTTCAGAAGATATAGCAGTAGTAGTAACAGCAGCAACTGGGGTAGCAAAAGATTCAGAGAAAACTGTTTCAGAAGCACTACTTTCAGAGATAATAGTTTCAGCATCAACAATAGTAGCAGTAATAACATCAGCAAGGGCAACATCATTAGTGACAGCAGGTTCAAAGTCATATGCCTCTGTCTGCATATCCTCAGAAACTGGAACATCAACAACATCAGAACAAATAGAAACAACAACATTGTTGACAACAGGAGTAGCAGCAACATCACTAGAAATAGAAGGCTCAGCAGTATATAGGAAGGTTATATAGGAGCTAACTAAGCTGGTATCACAGCTGGAGAAGGGCACAATGGCCTTGGAGAGGTCTTCAGAGGGCTGGACTGCATTACTCACTAGAAGACAGCTGAAATAAATTGAATCAAAAACTAATAATAAGGACCTGAGGTCCACTGAGAAGACTGCAACCTGTGGAGTTGTTGAAAGTGGAGCTTGAGTTGAAGAGACAACAGCAGCAGTTTCAGAGACTGAAAAAATGGCAGCAGCAGGCAATCTAGTATCTTCATGAGGCATCTCCCCCTGCCTAGATTCAGAGAGAGCTGGATCAAGGCACCCAAATGAAGGGATTGCCTGAGGAGGAAAGATGGAAGAGACCCTGGCAGATAAGTCTGCAACTGACTTGAAGAGTGGAGCCAAGGAGGTCTCCAACAGAAGTGATAGCCTGGGAGCTATCAGTTCATATAGTTTGTCAGCTAAGGAAGGAATGTCTACATACTCAGTAGGGACTGGAGCAGAGGTAGAGAAGGATGGTGGAGCAACTGGTGATGTTGGAGGAGAGCTGGTGGATGGTAGAAGTGAAGGTTGAGGTGTGGGGATTGTGGAAATGGAAGACAGTGTTATGGAGATAGAAGGTGTGAAGGAGGGTTGATCAATGATATCTTGTAGAAGTTGTTGGTATGATGTGGATGAGGAGGGTAGATCAGGAGGGGATGAAGGTGAATCATTCATGAAGGAATCATCTAGAAGATTGAATGATGGAATGTTGCATGATGTGTCAATGTCTGGGTGAGGGTAGTGATGTAAAGCATGGAAGATTTCTTCTGGTATTGAAAGAGTTGGGATTGGAGATGGAATTGATGTAGGAGATGGGCTGGAAATAATGATGGTGGATGAAGTTTGAATGGTGGAGGTGACTGGTGGAGATGAAATAGGAGGAGGAGGAGAAGCAGCAGGCAAGTCATCTGCAGGGGCAGAGACTTGAGGGGAAGAGACTATTACAGTCCTTGTGCCTGAAGTTGTGCTTGCAGAGGGCCTGCTGGGCTTCACTATCTGCCTGTCCCATTTGCCAAAGAGGGCACAGGAGAGCCTCTTTGAGGCATTGATATGCATCCCAGATGATACTAGCAGTGCAGGGCATCTGTGATGGAGAAACAGCCCTAGGATCCTTCCATAATTCACAAAGTTCTTGTTTATTTTCTTCTTAATCAAGTCAAAGAAAATCTCTCCCCAGTTTAACTGTTTCTTGTCCACTAAGGTTCCCATCAAGCACAGCTGATACCTGGATATGGTATCATGTGCTGAATGCTTGGCCAACAGAACTTTTCCCACTATATCAGCTAAAAATCTATATTCCACACCTACGTTCTTTTTCAGCAGCTTGCTAGGGTTTGCATCAGAATGACCCATTCTAGCAAGTAAATCAAAAAATTCTTCTCCAGATAACTCAGCTGAATCTCTTCCAGAATTTAATTGAAAAACCTCGGTCAGAATGGTAGGTGTTAGAGGTACCTGAGTTCCAGAAATTGAACCAACCACTGTATTTTGGTCCTGATTATGGGCAGTATAGACCCACTCCTTGATCTCATCATCAACCAATTTGATTCTTGTGGACATGATGGTGGCTAGCTTTTGCTCCTTGAACAGTTCCAGAATGTCTTTGAAAATCTAATCACTGGTGTTGAAAGAATCCATGTCAATGTCGAATCCGGCATCAAACTTCATTGCGGCTAGAACGGCAACTGAGACGGCCATTGTTACCTGCAAAAATCAACAAACAAACGACCAAGTGTAGAGATGTTTGAAGGGAAAGACAATTTTTGTAGAGAGATTGAAAGCGCAAAAGGAGAACGGCGGCCAAAAAATGAATTTTATATTAGGGTTCGACGCAGAAAAGGAAAGATCGTTGAACTCAGTTCGACGATCGGGGATTCTAAAGGAATCTGAAAGGTCTTCAATATCGTCGATCTCCGTTCGACAATATTGGAGAGCGTCAAGCTCTGTTCGACGATAGTTCAGAAAACAAGATCGTCGAGCGCCGTTCGACGATCGCTGACCTGAAAGATAGTTGAGCACTATCTGAGAGGCGCTGAACTCAGGTCGACGATTTCGGAAAACGTCGATCTCCGTTCAACAATCTGGGGGAAAATCGTCGAGCACAGTTCAAAGACCAGAAATACACTCTAGACACTAGAAAAATCAAGAAGTTTGCCTAGTCTTGGTCAATTTTTAAGGTTTTAAAATCTTGGAACTTATTTTATACTTCCTCCATCTAACATTCCTAACTGATTTAGGAAGATGGTGTGTTTCTTTTCATCCAAGGGTTTGGTGAAAATATCTCCCCTTTGCAAATCAGTTGGGATATATTGAAGTTCAATTTTATTCTTCTCAACATTATCCCTTAAAAAGTGATGTCTAATTTCTATGTGTTTTGTCCTACTATGGAGGACTGGATTTTGAGCTATAGAAATAGCACTGGTGTTATCACAAAATATTTTTGACTTCTCTACGTTGTAGCCATAGTCTAGGAGTTGGTTTTGAATCCACAATATTTGTGAACAATAACTGCCTGCAGCCATATATTCAGCTTCAGCAGTTGAAGTTGACACAGGTGTTTGTTTCTTGCAAAACCAAGAGACAAGTCTATCAACAAGAAACTGACAAGTTCCACTGGTGCTTTTCCTGTCAATTCTGCATCCAGCATAATCAGCATCAGAAAATCCAGTTAATTCAAATGCTGAATCTTTTGGATACCAGAGACCTAGATTTGGACAACTTTTAACATACCTGAGAATCCTTTTTACTAATGTTAGGTGTGACTCTCTAGGGCTCACTTGGAATCTAGCATTTATGCATGTAGCAAACATTATGTCAGGTCTACTAGCTGTAAGGTACAGTAAAGAGACAATCATTGCTCTATATATTGTCTGATCAACAGGTTTCCCATGTTCATCAGCATCTAATACAACATTGGTAGGCATAGGTGTTTTCATACAAGATGCTTCAAACATACCAAATTTCTTAACCAATTCATTTGCATACTTGGTTTGAGAAATAAAGATGCCTTCAGCATGTTGTTTGACTTGCAATCCTAGAAAGAAGGATAGCTCACCCATGCTACTCATTTCAAATTTAGAATGCATTAGGTTGGAGAACCTTCTGCACAAATTTGAATTAGTAGAGCCAAAAATAATATCATCTACATAAATCTGTACTAGTAGGGTATAGGACTTATGGGTTCTAATAAAAAGAGTTTGGTCTACTCTACCCCTTATAAATTCATTTTTCAGACGGAAGCATGCTAGGGTCTCATACCATGCTCTAGGAGCTTGCTTGAGGCCATATAATGCTTTGTTCAGCTTAAAAACATAATCAGGATGAGTTGGAGAGATAAAACTTCGAGTTTGTCTAACATAGACTTCTTCTTTGATGTCTCCATTAAGAAATGCACTCTTTACATCCATCTGATATACCTTGAAGCGTTTGTGTGCTGCATAAGCTAAAAAGATTCTGATGGCTTCCAATCTTGCAACTGGTGCAAAAGTCTGGTCATAGTCTATGCCTTCTTCTTGTGAGTATCCTTGAGCAACTAGCCTTGCATTGTTCCTTACAATTACTCCTTGATCATCCAATTTGTTTCTGAACACCCATTTTGTTCCAACAATGGAGTGATCCTTAGGCTTTGGTACTAGTTCCCAAACTTTATTCCTTTCAAATTGATGAAGCTTTACTTGCATTGCAATGATCCAGTGTGGATCTTGCTATGCATCTTGAATGGATTGAGGTTCAATTTGAGATAGGAAGCAAGTGTGCAACAGGTTTTGGTTGACCTGATTTCTGGTTTGCACACCAGCTGAGATGTCTCCAATTACTTGGGAAATTGGATGGTCTCTTGATGTTACTGAATCAACAGGGGGTGTTGATTGTTCACCAACCTGTGTTGTTGTTTCCTCTTGTGGTACAACAACTGGCTCTTCAAGTTGCTTCTCTTCAATATGTTGAATACTTTCTTCATCTTCACTGCTTTCCACTTTTTGAGTAACCTGTAACCTGTTCAAATCTTCAGCAAGAGAATGTACCTATAAAGGTTCTATGGTAGAAGTGTTCTTCTCCTTGAAAGACATGTTAGATTCATCAAATGATATGTGAACAAATTATTCAATTTTAAGAGATGATTTATTATATACCCTATAAGCCTTACTGATCATGGAGTATCCCAGAAACACTCCTTCATCAGCTTTAGCTTGAAATTTTGCTAAATATCTCTTATCATTGTTATGAATATAACAAATACAACCAAAACTTCTAAAATAATCAACTTTAGGTTTCTTCCCTTTGAGTAATTCATAGGGATTCTTGCCCTTTAGTTTATGTATTAAACTTCTGTTCAGCACATAGTTGGAGGTGTTCACTGCCTCTGCCCAAAAGGATAGAGGAAGGTGAGCATCTGACAACAATGTAGTGGTAGATTCAATAAGGGTTCTATTTTTCCTTTCAGCTACCACATTTTGTTGAGTAGTTCTAGGAGCTGAGAAAGTATGCCTGATCCCTTCACTCTGACAGAACTCTTGTATAAGAAGAGAATCAAACTCTGTCCCATGATCACTTCTGATCAGGGAAATGTGAGTATTGAACTCAATCTGTATACATTTGAGAAACTCTGTCAAACACTTAAAGTTATCAGACTTCTTCCTCAGCAAGAACACTCATGTGAATCTAGAGAAGTCATCTACAACTACTAAAATGTAAGATTTCCCTCGTAGGCTTTGTACTGTAATGGGTCCAAAAAGATCCATGTGTAACAGATACAAGATCCTAGGTGAATCACTCTTATTAAGTGATTTGAAACTATTTTTAGTTTGCTTGCCTAATTGACAAGCCCTGTAGAGTCCTTCCTTTTTGTAGGGGCTAGAAGGTAGTCCTCTAACAAGGTTGTCCTTGGATAGCCTAGCAATGGTTCTAAGGTTTAAATGTCCTAGTCTCTTATGTCATAAAACATTAGGTGTACAAACAGAATTAAACAGGAAAATGTCTACATCTGTTGAAAGAAAATCTACTAAGTAGATGTTACCATTCCTTTTACCTATCAACACAGTTGTGTTGTCCTCTGACTTGATCTTGCATAAGGCTTTGCTGAAAGTCACCTGGTAGCCTTCATCACATAGCTGACTGATGCTGATCAAATTGTGCTTCAGTCCTTCCACATAGGCTACCTTCTTGAATGTCACTGTCTCAATCTGGACTGCACCATATCCTTTAGTTTGTCCAAAGTTTGAATCACCAAATATTACTTTGGGTCCAAGCTTGGCTTTAAAGGATGTGAGGTTGTCCCTATTTCCTGTCATGTGCTTAGAGCACCCACTATCCAAATACCATTGTTGGTTTGATGTTGGATAGGTCTTCACCTGCACATAAAATAATTCACTTGTTTTTGACCCAGTTTACCTTGGGCCTAGGTTGATAACCTTTAAACTCAGAAATAAAAGACATCCCAGATTAACTCTTATAACCTTCAAGATGATATCTCCTTGGAGGTATTATCCATTCAGTATAAGGGTTAAAGCTTTGGGATGAAGGACCCCTAGGATTGGATTTTGATTTACCCTTGAAAGAATTTCTAGAGCTCTGATCTCTGTTCGATGATCGTGGAGATGCGTTCGACGATCTTGGGTCAGATCGTCGAGCTCCGTTTGACGGTCGACTGTGGCAGAGTTCAGGAATTAGAGATCGTCGACCTGAGTTCGATGATTTTGCCTGAGATCGTCGATTTGCGTTCGGCGATCGTCGAGCTCCGTTCGACGATTTTTGCTGGAACTACGTTTTCTTAGGCAGATCAGAATTCTTCCTAGCTACCTCTACAACTCCCTTCCCTTTATCAGAAATAAACTTGATTGGGGTTGTTAGAACTATAGGTTGGCTGGATGAAGCACCCAAGCCCAGTGTACTATTGAATCTGGAGTTCGCTGTGCTTGTGATGTCCATCAGCTCTATACTTCTCCCATTAAGGGATTCTTCAAGCTTTTTGGCCTCTGATAGCTCACCTTTCAGTGAAGCTATCTGCTCCCTACAGCACTCCAACTCCTTAGAGAGTTTGAGGTTTTCTGACTTTAAGATACTATGTTCAGATAATTGATTTCTGAGAGAAATAATTTCCTTCTCAGATTTTAGTAAGTCTAAACATAATGCTTTAAACTTAGACTTAAAGTCCTCAGAATTGAAATCAAAAGAACTAATTACCTGGTGCTCTTCAAGTTGAGTCTCTGAGTCCGACTCTGAGTCTTCTGCATCAGAATTGTGTTGAGAGGCATTGATTTCCATCATGCAGAACTCCTTCTCTTCAGCATCATCTTCATCATCACTGGAGCTGGATGAGGCTTCTGACTCCTCTTCAGTCTCACTCCAAGATTCAGCAACAAATCCCTTCCTTGTGTGTTTGTTCTTGCTTGAGGAGGGTTTGCCATTACCATTCTTCTTGAAGTCTTTGTCTTTTTCTTCTTTCTCTCCTGTCCTTTCTGTCCTTGTTTTTGTTCTCTGGACAGTCAGGCACAATATGGCCTGGTTTCCTGCAACCAAAGCAAACAATTTCTTTATTATTTGACTTATCATACCTTGGCTTATCATGCTCCTTGTATGATCTCTTTCTGATGTCCTTTCTGGTCATCTTGTTAAATCTTTTGGCCAATAGACTAAGCAGCTCATCATTGCCTGGGGTTTTGTCTTCAGGCTGATCTTCAGTGGCTTTAAAAGATATTGTCTTTTCTTCTCTTGTGGCTGGTGAGGCAGCCTTCTGCTCTTCTTCTCTGTTCTTAATGAGCAGCTCATAAGACTTGAGCTTTCCCAAGAGAGCTTCTGTTGTAATCTTATTCAGACTTCTGGCATCCTTGATTGGCCAGATCCTTGAGTCCCAAGTGCTTGGGAAGCACATTAGGATTTTGTCATTAAGCTCAGTTAATGAGATCTCCTTATCCAGAGTCTTCAGTTCATTGACTATCAGACTGAGTCTATTATACATATCTCCAACTGACTCAGCTTCTCCCTTCTTGAAGTTCTCATATTGGGATATGAGGTGAGATCTCCTGTCTTTTCTTTCATCAGCTGATCCTGAGACTATTTCAGAGAGCTTATCCCAGATTTCCTTTGATGAATTACATTCAGCCACCTTTTGGAAAATGTCATCAGACATAGTCTGCGCTAAGATATTCATAGCCTTTGCATCTGCTACCTTCCACTTCTTGATATCAGCATCTGTTCCCGATGGAGGTGGAACAACATTTGTGCTTTTGTTCTCTGGAGGTCTTGGACAAACTGTCATAACAGAATTAAAAATGTCCTCGTCAATAGAATTCATGTAGAGTCTAATCCTTACTTTCCAAAGTACAAACTTAGACAGATTGCACACTGGAGGTCTGGTGCTAACATAATCTTTGTTTTGGGCCATGATTTGTGAAGAAATAATCTAATAACAAAATCTACAACAAGCAGATCTAACTAGGAATCTTGGGGTTCAGGTGTTAGCCTGTGCAACCACTGAGATGTGGTATATTTAACAAACCTCGCTTTGATACCAATTGAAAGTGTGAGTTAGATCTGATATACTCTAGAGGGGGGGGGGGGGGGGTGAATAGAGTATGAGGCTTAAAAACTTTTTACAACAGTTGTTGTAATCTGAGTGAATAGAAGCAATTGGTAAATCTAAACACACCAGCTATCTAATCACAATCTACAAAAGAAACTAATCACAGATCACAGCCAGAAACAAAAATAAAGATAAGCAATCAGAAGAAATAAGGAGCTATAGTGGTTCCCCTATACTTGGGTATATCCACTCTTCTACCACCCTAGGTAGGAATCCACTGCAGGATGAGTTGATCAGGTGTCCTGGGCACCAATGAGCTTTTGATAAGGTGCTCAAAAACCAAACCAAATTTTTTGATCAGGTGTCTTTCCACCAATGAGCTTTTGATAAGGTGCTCAAAAACCAAACACAAACTTTTGAAGGGAGTTTGAAAAACCCTTTACAGAGATGGGGATGAGAGAGTGATGGAAGTCTTCTCTTTCTCAACGCAGCTGAGAAGACTATGTGAATATTGATGTGGTCAAAGCTCCCCCTGAGTTCTTCAGATGTTCAGGAAATGAAGCTTTGCAGTAGGGTGATAGGCCTTCAGAAAATGATCTCCAGCAAATGATGATTTCAGCAACATCTGAAATGTGAGGTGTCTGGAGTCTTGAATGATGATGGCCTTGAACACTTGACTCAAAAGAGATCTGAAGATTTCAGATTTGTTGATCTCCTTTTGGTGATGGTGTTCTTGTGAATTCTTTTAGACATAGAATGTCTACAGTTCCCTTTCTTTTTATCTTGAGTGATTGTTGTTGAGAAAGATGTTGTTCCAGAGAAAAGTTGTAGCAGAGAATCATTTTTTTTCTTCTTGTGCACTCTCTTCTTCTTGATTGCTTTCAGAATTCAAAAATCTTTTGTCTTATTCCTTTTGTTCTGAATAGAAAATGATCCTCTGTCAAGAATAGCCGTTACCCTGTCATTAATTGACTCCCTTAATTGCAATTGTCTTCTGGGGGAAAGTCCAAAGAAACATTCCTTGATAATTCCTTGAAACTTGGTCCAGAATAAATGAAAACGGCTACAAGATCTTCTGAATTAATTGCTGAGAATAACTCCTTAACTGTTCTGAATTTGAATCTTGAAAGTCATTTAACTCTTCAGAAAAACGTCGAACTGAGCTCCACTATCGTCGAACTGAGCTCAGCTATTTGGACTTAGACAACAACAGAGATCGTCTATCTATGCTCAACTATCGTCGAACTGAGCTCTGAGATAGAGAATCAATACTGGAGTCAAGATCGTCGAACTGAGCTCGAAGATCGTCGAATGGAGTTCGACGATTTGTTGAAGTTGAGCTCAGCGATCGTCGAATGGAGTTCGACGATCCGTCGAAGTGAGCTCAACGATCGTCGATTGGAGTTCGACGATTCGTCGTACTGAGCTCGACGAAATGACTTAGTCTTCAAACTGAAAAAACCTTGGTCTTGAGGGCAGCTTCCAGACCTAACTACTAACCCTTAGACTCAATTCTAATTGACCTTTAGATTTATACAATGAGGTCAAAAACAGGTTTCCTAAAGACATAGTGATCCTGACCAAAATTATTAATAGGGTGTTCCAACAGGCTACCAGATGGATCGGAGTTATTCACCACCGCCAACTACAACATGGAGGCAGAGATCGGCGGGAAGACATTTGAAGCACCAGCAACAATCCTGAAGATGCAAGTCTTTGACTTGATCCTAGGCATGACATGGTTACATTGGAACCATGCTCCGATTGATTGCCTATCAAAGAGGATCACTGTGAGGCATGGCGATTCCTACATCGTCATCGAAGGTATAATACCTATTCCCCCTCTCTTGTTGTCATCCGTGCAGGCCGTCAAGGCCCACTTGCAGGGGGAGGAAGTCTACAAAGTGCTGTTTGAAATGGCTGAGGCCAAGGATTCCATCTCGGATATCCCGGTGGTGTGAGATTTTGCTGACATATACCCAGAGAAGTTGCCAGGGATACCCCCAAACCGTGAGCATGACTTTCAGATATAGCTGGTGCCGGGGGCTAAGCCGGCATATAGAGCCCCTTACCGGATGGCCCCGAAGGAGCTCACAGAGTTTTGAAGCCAGCTCCAGGAACTAATGGAAGCCGAATTTGTCCGGCCAAGCTCTTCACCATGGAGAGCCCCATTGTTGTTCGTTAAGAAGAAGGGCGGGACACTTAGATTGTGCATCGACTACTGAGCACTGAACTAACTGACAGTTCGGAAACTTATCCATTGCCATTGATAGATGAGCTATTCGATCAGCTGCAGCGGGCGCATTTCTCTTCAAAGTGGGATTTGAGGTCGGTCTATTACCAACTGTGGATCCAGGAGTAGGACATTCCGAAAAGTACCTTCAGTAGCAGATATGGGTTGTTCGAGTTTACCGTGATGCCTTTCGGGCTCACGAATGCACCGCCGGCATTTACGAGCCTCATGAATCGGGTGTTCGAAACATATTTGGATTTGTTCGTCATCGTGTTTATTGATTACATCCTCATCTACTCGAGGACAGAGGAGGAGCACACATGACACCTGATGCTGACCCTGGAGAGACTGCGGGAGCTACAAATTTATGCGAAGTTCAGCAAATGCCAGTTCTGGTTGAGGGAGGTGGCTTTCCTAAGCCATATCATCAGTGGTGCTGGGTTGGCAGTGGACCCAGCCAAGATTCAGGTAGTTTGGGATTGGCCGCAGCTGAAGTCGGCCACAGACATGCGGAGTTTTCTAGGACTTGCCGGTTACAACAGAAAGATCGTGGAGGTATTTTCACAAATTGCCCCTCCACTCACATCCCTGACAAGGAAGGAGGTGCCCTTTGTCTGGACCCCGCAGTGCGAGGTGGCCTTCCATGAGCTAAAGGATCGACTCATCTCGGCTCCTATACTTGCCCTTCCTTCGGGGAAAGAAGGATTCTAGGACTACACCGACGCTTCCTACCAGGGCATGGGTGCAGTGTTGATGCAGAATGGTCATGTGATAGCGTACGCCTCATGACAGCTGAAGAAGCATGAACAGAACTACTCTGTTCATGACTTAGAGATGGGAGCGGTCATTTTTGCTCTGAAAGCCTGGCGACATTATTTGTACGGTGTCTGCTACAATATTTACTCCGATCACAAGAACTTGAGGTATGTGGACACGCAGAAGGTGCTGAATATTAGGCAGAGATGATGGGTGGAGTTTCTAGCAGATTACCAATACGAGATGCACTACCAACCTGGGAAGGCGAATGTGGTGGCAGATGCGCTGAGCCGGAAGGCCACAAACTCTGGAGCAGGACCGCATTTGATGGCCTTGGAGTTGGTCCAGATGTTGGAAAAGATGCAGATATCCCTTGTGTCTGAGGATCATACTGAGTTGTATAGGGAGTACCTAGCATCGTTGGTTGCCCTAGATGACATTCGAGAATGAGTCAAGATGAGCAGAGGCAGGATTCCAAGCTAGAGACTATATTTCGGGCCTTAGGAGCGGGCACTGCTGGAGATTACACACTGAGGGATGGACTAGTGTGCTTCAGAGGACGGGTTTACATACCAGAGGGAGGCCAGGTCTGGGAGGATATTATGACGGGGGCTCACTGCAGTTGGTATTCGGTACACCCGGGAATTACAAAGATGACTGCGGAACTGAAGAAGACCATGTACTGGCCAGGCCTGAAGAAGGATATCACCTACTTCGTGACCCACTGCGAGGCATGCCAGCTAGTGAAGGCAGAATGCAGAAACCCCAAAGGATTGTTGCAGCCACTCCCAGTGCCGGAGTGGAAGTTCAATGATATCACGATGAACTTTATACATGGGCTTCCCCGATCGCGGACGGGAAACGATTCGATCTGGGTGATCGTCGACCTACTAACGAAGGTTGCCAGATTCATCCCAATCAGAAAGGATGACTCGGTTGGTGTGCTGGTTCGGAAATTCGTGGAGTAGTTCATCCGTTATCATGGTGTACCCAGGATGATTGTGTCGGATTGGGATGGACGGTTTACATCCAAAGAGTGGAGATCAATGTAGACTTACTTGGGCACTCGGCTGACATTCAGTACAGCTTTTCATCCCCAGACTGATGGATAGACGGAACACACCAATCGTACTTTGGAAGATCTGTTGCGGCTTTGCATATTGGATCGCGGTGAGCCTTGGGAGAAGCTGTTGCTAATGATACGGGACATGATGCTAGAGGCATAGAGCCGACATGCTAAGTATTACGATGCTCGGTATCGTCAGGTGGAGTTCCAAGTGGGGCACCGGGTATTCTTGAAGATCCGACCGATGCATGGGGTTTCATGGGTAGGCGGTCGGAAGAAGAAGCTCAGCCCAAGGTATATGGGTCCTTATAGGGTCGAGGAGCGGATCGGTCTCTTGGTTTTCAGGCTGGAACTGCCACCGGAGCTTGCGAGCCTGCATGACGTGTTCCATGTATCCTCTCTTAGGAGGGCTCTACTATGCCCGGAGCAGCAGATTACAGCCACGGATGGGTCGGTAGCATCTGATCGGTCAGTTCACTTGGAACCGGTCCGGATTGACGACAAGGGAATACGAGTCTTGCGTCGCAAGAAGGTTCCATTGGTCAAGGTCCTGTGGAGGAATCATGGGCGAGAGGATCACACATGGGAGCCTCAAGACCTGATGCAACAGAGGTAACCAGAGCTTTTCAGTTAGGTATTACTCACAACCCCTCGGGATGTTACATTTTTCCTTTCATATTTGAAATCCCGTAGGCCTAACTAGAATTTCGAGGACGAAATTTTTTTGTTTATATATTGGGATTTGTAACATCCCTCAAACAACTAGACCCCTAGGAGTGGTTTTGTCATGACTAGGTCACGATAAAACCCTAGGAAGCCCAAGAATGCCAAGTGAACCTAGGAATGTAGGTGAGATCACTATGGTCTCCAAACAGTAGATTTCTAAACCCTAGTTTAAGATGATCATGGGGCTTCACCAAGACTCCAAGACCCCACCATGGTCTCACCAATCCATTGTAAGGTTCATTAGAGCTCTAAGGGTCCATTGGAGTCGACCCAGGGTGGCCAAGTTGACACAGAACCACCCTAGGCCTAAATTTGGTCAAGGTGCCCTAACTTAGGTCAGTATGCCCTATTACAACCCAACCAACCCTACCAGGGCCTTCCTAGACCTAATGTGGGGTCAATGGGTCACTAAGGACCATGTAGAACAGTCAAAGTGGTTAAGTTGACCAAAGTCAACTCTAACTGTAAATGGGTCAAACTGACCTACATAGGGTCAACTGACCTTCCCTTACCCAAGTGGATCCCACTCATGTCCTCCTAACCCTAGGGTGAGGTCAACGGGTCACCAAGGATCCATTGGACTGAACCAAAGAGTTTAGGTTAACCAAGGTCAACCCTAGCATTAAATTGGTCAAAGTACCCTTCCTAAGGGCAAGTGACCTATAGTGTGCAGGTTGACCCTATCCAAGTACTTCTATACTTTAGGGGAGGCCCATGGGTCACCAAGGACACATTGGGGTCATCCCTAGTGGCTAATTTGACCAAAGTGAACCCTTCGGTCAAAGTGGTCAAACTAGCTTAAATGGCTAACTCAAGCCCAATCCAAGTGGGCTAGGCCTAGGCAAGTGTGGCCCATTCGTCTAGGAGGTGGTGAGACACATTTTGGGCCCACAAAATTTAGAAATATGTGACTAGGAGAGAGAAAGATGGAGTTACCCAAACTTGGAAGAGAGAGAAAGAGGTTCTTAATGGCCATCATGGCCATGGAGGCCGCATAACTCCCCCCATTTGATGGGGCTTTAACTCCTTGAAGCAGGGGAGGAGTTTTTCAGGAGGTGGCCAACTAGTGGGGTGGCTTGGCGCTTCAAATTTGGTGAAACCTAAATTGCCCATTATGGTCATTCATGGCCATTAGAGTTACACCCTTCCCCTTCCCCAATTGAGAATCTTAAATGCATCACCAGGCATAGGGGAGAAGGTTACAACCTTCACCTGGAGGATTCAAGGCATTTGACTGTGCTGTTGTAGAAACTCGATCGCCACCGCCACTGCCATGGCCACCCGGAGATCAGCTCGCCTCCAGCCCTCCCAACAGGTCCTCCTTCTCTCCTTCTTCCAGGGGTAGATCGTAGCAACTCTTAGGTCCAAGGTTCAGGTTTAATTGAGCCCGATCGGGAGAGCTTTTCTCCACATTTTATCGCAAAAACTTACCTATCAGGTTCGCCAGAATAGGCTTCTCCGGCGGCTGTGCCACCTCTTAGCGTTAGCCACCTCCTCAACGGAAGTGGTGGTGGCGGTGGACGGCCAGGGAGGTGGCCGGATGGCTGGTGGTGGCACTTGGAAACTGCTCCATGCGTGTTGAATCGTAGACGTTGGCGAGCGGGGATGATAACGGGATGCCGTCCAATGTGTGCCAAGATTCGTGCGTATAAGAATTAAACTATAGGATTATATTATTACATTTTAATGAATCTGTCACACTTTACTATTTAATGTTTTAAATTATTAAAAATACTTAGAAACTCTGTATGAGAAAATGGTCAACATAAAAATTTGTAGCCTTGTGGGTCTCGTTTAATGCAAAATTGGTTTGCACCTATTTGGGTGCTTGGTTTGACCAGGGCACCCATTTTGGTGGGGTCTATACCTACGACTAGTCATAAATTAAAATGGGTGCCCACACTTCATCTCTGTTCCAAATGACTTGAAATTTGGACAGGGAGTCACCCTAGTCCATATATAGTCCTGCTAAAAAATGAGAATTTTTTGGGACAATATTTCTATAGTTTTGGAAATTATTTAATTTCTCTAGGGTAAACTAATTTAGGGAACAAATGACCTCCAACCTATTCCAAAATTTGGGGAGTGGTGCATGGGGTCATTATAAAGCTCTGGTTAAAATTTCATCTCATTTGGAGATGGTTTGCATTGAAATCATCAAACCCTAGCCTTGCCATAATGAGGGTATTTTGGTCAAAAAGTGCACTTTGGGTTTTGAGTGGCCAAATCACCTCAACAGAGGTTGAAATTGGTGTCACTGACTTGGAATGGCTTTTAACACCTCCCCATGGAGGATGGGATAGATTGGAATAGATTTTCCCTAAGACCTAAGACCCAAACCATAAGGAAGGGATTTTGTGTCTTGTGAAAGGCATGATGTCAAAGGACCTTGTATGGACTTGAAATTTGGTAGGGAGGGTACTAGGGTAGCTAAAGCCCTCTGGTAAATATCTTAGGGGATTTGGGAAAGGGTAGGCCCCACAAAACCCTAACCCTACTTTAGGGCACAAACTTTGAAGTGCTAGAATAGGTTAGTAAAACTCCTTGAGCAATAATGAAATTTGTGTAGTGTGGTCATAAGGATTGATTGAACCTCTGGAAATCTAATTGAAAATTTGGGGACATTAATTTTAGTACTTCCTTTATAAATTCATGAGTTAGCCCTACTTATTTATCTGGATATTATGATCCCACCGCCCATTGGAAGTTCATGAAAATTAGGTAGAGGGAGTTTTAGACCTTATTGCTTATGTATAAACTTTATTAGAATTTTTGAATACATATTTGCAGTGCCTACTTCATAATCTCATTAACTTGGAAAGTTGTTCAATAAATTGTTTATAGCTCATTACTTTTTAATAAGTTATGAAACATGACCTAGAGCATTTATATGTCCTTACAATCATCCTTGAATTTTCTCAGAATTTTTGGAAATATTTCTGCTGCACTTGCCTCTTAAAATTGATAAAAATAGGTTATATTGAAAATTAGAATTAGAGTCTAAACCTTACTGAAAAATTGAGAGACTTTGGATTTAAAGTTATTTAGTTATATTTAATTTATTATAAATTTTGTGGAGCGTTTGCTTGTCTGAAATTGGTGCTTCATGTTCAACTTGGGGTTTCTAGATTACTAGAATAATTATATAAATTACCAGAGAATTTAGGAAAATTATGAAATTCTGGATTTAGCTTAAAAAGGTCATGACAGCCATCTATTAAATATTATAGGGATACTGGATGAATATCTTGAGTACCTCTCATTTTACACTTCATATAGCTTAGGTTGGTCTGCATTTAGTAAAACTGCAGAACTTATATCGGAATATGCATTTGGGCACATGAGTTGGGGTTAGAGATTTTTGCTGGTTTGGATAAATAAAATGAGTTCATCATTGCAAGATAGGATGAGTAGAGTGTTGGATTGGCTAGTGTTTAGTGGTGCTCGGGATCGACGAAAGATCGTCTTTCCCGTGGGGAGGAAGTGTCAAATACTCTAGGGTTAGATCCAATACAATAAGTAAGGGTTTTGGAAATTGGATAGCAACCAATAATCGTAAGTGCCTTGCGAAAGGGAGCTTTGGGCGTAATCCCATCACAGTTCCTAGTACCTTTGAGAGCCCTTCACGGGGAATACCTTGGGCAGTCCTGGGCTAACCTAAACTGTAGGTAAAACTAAATTGCAAGAGTAACTAGTGTAACTAGGGGTTTACTTTCACTCACCTCGATGTCTCGGGATGTTAGGTTGGGTCACTCAGGCAGTAGGCTCGATGGATTTGGTGATGGGCAGGTTAGCCCGGCGAGCATTGGCTCAGTTGATGTTTATGATGGGCAGGTTGGCCCGACGAGCTTTGGCTCGGTTGTTGTTTGTGACGGACGGGTTGGTCCAGGGAGCTTTAGCTCAGTGGTTATACATCAAGGCTGCATGTGAATAAAGTATAAGGTGGTGGGTCTTCGGTATTGGAGAGTCGATGCACCGATGCCAATACGTTGACTCGGCAAGTGTGGTTTAGCACTTGGCCAAATAAAGTCTGGTGCGCCAGCCAGCAAGAGTACATAGGAGCTATGCTTTGTGCACCAGCGTCGAGTCGTACGATAGGTCTGACTGGTAGTGCAATTACCGATTTAGAGGTGGGCGAGGACCAACGTACCGCTTCCGTTTGCCACTACGGAGGTATCTTGGGAGGTTCGTCTCCAGAAAGGGGGAACTAAAGGTTTGTGTACACAGAGTCGAGTGGATGAGTTGCACTTGCATGTTCACATCATGACATAAATGTATTTCATAGCATAATCATTGCATATAACCGTACACCTAACGTATAAGTGGTTTGGGACGCTTATATAATAGGCCCTGCAAAATGACCCCTTGGTTTATAAGTTCGTGCGAGCGCGCTTATAAGTTAAGGTTTTGTTTCAGTAAATACAAATGTAGGATTGCGAGAAAACTGACACCCTATCATATTAATTGGTATGAGACTTTTTATACGATAGGAACCCTGCAAAAGATCCCTTGGCTTATGTGTTTTCACAAATGTTAACGCTATTTTTCTTGTTCAGTCTTTTTACCTTTGTTCTATCTTGTATACTATAGAACTGCTAGTTTAGTTTCGCCGCCATATGCTTATTTGTTATTTTCCACCTTCATATCCTCACCTTTCCTCCTCCCTGCTCAGTGCCTAGGAGTCTTGGGGGAAGGGGCAGGGGATGATAGGGCTTAGTCTTTTAGACTAAGAGTTTTCGAACCACATCATTTTAGGGGACCGTGGAGCCCAGCATGGAGGAGCAGCCTCGGAGGTCGGCACGCTTGGAGATGGGGTAGTCTAGTACCAGAGTTCAGACGGCAGGAACTATGAGTCCTGATCTCTAGTAGCTATTTTGATTTTGCTTCCGCGTCGAGTGATATGTAGAACTGAGGTCTTGATGTACTGGGCATGAGCCCAAGATTTAGTACTTTTATTATTTCTGTGGACACTCCCTTCGTGGAGTTTATTTACTATATATGTGATTTGCGTGGACTTGCTTTATTATTTTGCTATAGTTGTGATCGATTTGGCGTGCAGGATCGGTGTTTTGTAGTGATGACCTTCCCAGGCGTGAAGGTGTCACCGCAAAGCGGCAGTTCCAGGCCTAAGACCCCGGTGTTTTTAAAAAATGGGGTCTTACAATGTATACCTCCAAATTACTTCATCTCTACTCCAGAAAGACCTGATCCATCACCCTCTTATATGTCCCCATGCATTCATCAGCCCAAATAACGTCATCTTCTAGCAGTAACATCCGTCCCTTATGACGAATGTGATATCTTTGACATCCGGTGGGTGTATCCTTATCTAGTGTTAACTTGAAAACGCATCCAAAAAAACTCATCACACAAAAACTAATGGCCAAATCTACCAGTGCGTCAATTCTTGGCAAGGGATAACAATCTTTCGGGCATGCTTTATTCAGAAGGGAAAAGTCAATACACATTCTCCATTTTCCTTCCCCCTTCTTTGCCATGACCACATTAGATACCCAGCTTGGATACTAGATCTCATATACAAACCCTACCTTAAAGAGCTTTTCTGTCTCTTCCCAGATAGGCCCCTCCAGCTTGTCAGCGATGGTCCTTTTCTTCTATTGGATGGGAGGACCTCTTGGGTCGAGGTTCAGGCGATGGCATGCCACAACCGAATCAATACCTGGCATATCTGTCATGCTATAGATGAAGATGTCCCCGCACTTCTGTATGCACTCTCGTATCTTCTCCTGGTCTTTTGGGCTCTGACATCCATTCGCCTGAACCTTCTCAATCTTCACTACCTGGGAAAGGACTTCCGCCTCCACCACGACATTTACTGCATCTAGTCGAGACATGTCCTCCTCTAAGCACTTCTCCTCCCCTTGGACGACAATCTTTTCTTCTTCCGCACCCTCTACCTCCATCAACTTGGCGTACTTCTCCAACACCACCTCTATACCCCCAACTCAGGAAGGTACCTCCCTCTACTCTACTCTATCCACAGCCTCCTGCCTGGACAATTCCTCCATTCTCATCTCCATCTCCTCTACTTCGTAAGCAACCTACTTCATGGAGAACTCCTCCATCCTCTTCTCCATTTTCTCTGCTCATTCCTACATGAGATAGTATTAACGACTGTGACATTACACAACCTAGAAACTTTAGGTTCTCCATGGATCCGGACCTGGACTCCTCCAGTGTTGAATTTGATGTATTTGTGGAAATACGGGGGGGGGGGGGGGGGGGGGGACGCAGCAGAAAGTCCTGATGATGGGTGTACAGACATTTTCGCGAAGATTCCCCTAAATATCATATGGAGCATGACTTTACCATCTACCTCCTTACTCTCTCTCTCTTGAATGTCCAAACAAAGGTCCATCCGAGGCCAGCACTCTCCCAGTTTCCACCTTCTTCTCATTGAAGGACTTCTTGAAGATAACATTCATTGAACTCCCCTTATCAAGTAACATCCTTGAGACTACAAAGTTTTTAATGGTCGTATGAATTACGAAGGCACTATATAATGTATCTTAATACTTTATCCTATCCTTTGTTGAAAAAGGTGATCTTCCCCATTTGGGGTGCGGTCATAGAGGTAGAAGCAACACTCTGATGAAAGATAGTGTTAAGGCTCCCCTTTTAGGTGGCCTCAAACCCAAGTTCCCCATGGATCACTCTGATCCCTCCTTGGGTACCCACGTTGACTAGGTCTTCTACCTGATCTTCCATCTCAACACTTCTCTTCCGACCTCTGCCTCCTCAATTTGATGTGGCAACGATTATACCCCTCAGGCTCTCGCAACTCCTCTAAACAACAATAACTTGGGGTAGTTGGTGGAAGAATGGACCTCTTCCTGGTGGAAGTCACAAAAGAGCATCGCCCCACCTCCTCATCTCCCTCCTCTTCCGAGTTGATTTCTTCTTTCACTTACTATACCTCATTGTACAACCTAGGGCTCGCGGGATGTCTTTCCTGCAGTTGTGACCAGAGAAGCTGGCGAGAGGAACTTGGTTGGCGAGTGGGACCGGGTGGTCCACTCGTAGGTAGCGAGACGGGGGGTTCTCTATTGTAGGAGAGACATCCTTTGGGGTGCGAGCTGGCCTTAGAAGGCGAGATGGCCAGTAGGGCGAGAGGGCGGCGAGACGGACAAGGGGGACCGTCTCGCCCGTCAGTCATTTTGCCCACTCGCCACATGGGAGAAGAGATGTTTTTACCTTTTTCCCCAAGGGGTATTTTACCTTTTTTCCCCAGGTAATTGTACACTGTTACCCCTGGAGGTCTCCGTATAGCCCTCCAGGACAGCGGAGTTTGGCTGTTGGCAGACCCAGCCCAGGGTATTTTGGTCATTTCAGGTTCGTTCAGAAGAGATATTTGCTGATCAAACTCAGAGGCCTATAAATAGACCGATAAGGTGCCTGGGATGGTTGTTGAACCTTTCCACTTTCTTCCTCACAGGCACCTAGCTCAGCATTGGCTAGGGAGGGGAAGATCTTCAGTTTCTTCCGGGAAAAAGGTGGGACCTACAAGCTGAGACCCATCAGTCTATTTCCAAGCCTCTGAATCACGTCGGGAGGGTAGTTCAAGAAGACTACGTGTGGGCTGCATCCTCAGTTTCGAACTTTAGGAGGGACCAGAAAGCTGGTTTTAACATTTCTGGTGCAGTCAGCGTGGACCGCAGCCCTCAGAGAAGAATCTTGAGCAACCACATGGCGGGAGGTCACGGAGAAGGAGAAGGAGCGAGGTCGGATAACCTGGGAGGATTTGTCAGAACAGAAGAGTTCATGGCCTCAATCAAGGGTATCATGGACTTGCTGCAAGGGATATCACGACAGGGAGATTATTCAACCCCACTACCTCAGGTGTCCGCTCTCGCAGCGCAAGAAGAGCTCATCTCGGAGCGAGTAGGAGAAGATGCCCCGGGAAGGAGGCCGGGGAAGGAGGTGATGGTGGAAGGGAGCGGGAGAGATATGACGGGAAGGGAGTTGTTCCCAAGCCCGGCGAGTACCGACTCGCCAGGGGAGGTCGTCGCACGAGTAGGGGCGGTGAGACCGGTGGTAAGAGGGTTGCCTTTCTGTGAGTTGATCCTGTCGGCCCCCATCCCAGAGCGGTTTCGAGAACCTGAAATGAACTATTATGTGGGGAAGGATGATCCCCTCCATCACTTGCAGTGGTTCGAGGACGCGGTTTCGATCAGGCCCATGACGGACGCGTTCAGGTGCCGTATTTTTTCCATCACACTGAAGGAAAAGGATCGGGACTGGTTTAACCAGCTCCCAACTGACTCGATATACTGCTTCGAGGATCTCAGCAGAAGCTTCCAGCTACGGTTCTCAACTTCGAAGAAGAGAAAGAAGAACCCAGAGTCGATCTTTTTGATTAAGCAGAGGGCGGATGAGTCCCTAGCCCAGTACATGGACAGATTCCCAGAGGAGATCTTGGATATACAGGAGGTGCCTGGGTTTGACCTCCAGATGGCCTTTCCTGTGGGACTAGGGGAAGGCTTCTTCAAAATGAGCCTCACCCGGAAGGCGCCGCTATCTTTTGAGGGGTTGATGGAGAAGGCGGCGAAGGAAATCACGATGGAGGCCTCGAATCCCGCTTTTGCAAAAAAGTTAGCAAGGCTCACAGAGGTGGAGTCGAGGGAGTCGGGAGGGAGACAGAAGGAAGCGGGGAGAAGATAGGAGCCGATGGTGCCGGCATATCAAGAGTTGGGATGGAGGCAGCAGGGAGGCCCTGCCCTAGGGAAAGGGAGAGGATTTCCCCATGGTGGGAGGAACCAACAGGGAGGACCTGGAAGATTTCACCAGCAAGGGTGGGTGTATGATCATAGACCATCCCTGCCCCCTCCGTAGCAGGCTATGGCAATCGGCCGAGGGAGAGGTATAGGTCGGGAGAGAGGAAGAGGAGCATGGGTTAGGAGAAGGAGAAACCCTCAGGAAGGAAGGCAAGGTAGGAGGTAGCGTTGCCATATTGTGACTTCCACGAGGAGGAAGGTCACGCGATGGCTACCTACCCAGATTTCTTGGAGATGAGGAGGGCTAGAGGAGTAGGAGAGCAGTAGAGGCTGGTGCAGATAGAAGAGGTTAAAGGTACAGGAGAGGAGGGTCGATGCTTAGACCGAACAGATGTAGGGGATCGAGGGGGAATTTGAGTAATCCATGAGGGGTGGGGATAGAGGTGCTCGAAAGGCGACCCTTCATACTATGTATCGTCGAAGCGTAGCCACGACGTCGCAATCCCCTCCCATAGATGAGAAAAATCAACTTTTCCAAAAAGAACATGCCAGACCATGAAGACCCCTTCTGCGATGCGCTGGTGATCCGGACCGCCATCGAGAACTTCACGATGTCACGGATCCTGGTAGACAATGGGAGCTCTGTGAATGTATTTTTCAAGAAGGCATTCAATGAGATGAGGGTGGAGGCCCTGAGGGTGCTGGCGGCGGATGGACCATTGTTTGGGTTCTCAGGAGAAAGGAAAGAAGTCGAGGGGGAGTGGGACTTCAGGTAACCCTGGGGGGGCTATCCCGAAATTACCGCTTTGTCATAGTGGATGCACCCAGTTGTTACAACGCCATTTTTGGGCGCATCTTGATCAGTGCTTTTAGATGTGTTCCATCATCGTTTCACCAACGTTTGAAGTTAAACTCCGAAGGTACCCAGATTAGAGTGCGGGGTGATCCGAAGGCTACAAGGGAGTGCTACATGTAACGTCCCGAATCGCTCTAGGCCTCTAGTGTGTGTTTTTGAGTCAAGATGGTTGACTCGAGTCCTGGGACGTGCAAGGAATTGGACTGCACTTATGGAGGAGTAGAGAAATCAGTGTTGTGAAGGGATACGGGTAGAGACACAGGCGTACCCCTACCCTTGTGCGTGTGTGCGTCGAGCTGAACTCGACGAGGCTTGTCGAGATCGGCGATCTGTGTCGACACCATGTGACACGGGTAGCGACACGGGCGTGTCCCTACCCGTGTGTGTCGAGTTACACTCGACAGGGCGTGTCGAGACTGACGAGCTGTGTCGACACCATATGACACGGGTAGCGACACGGGCGTGCCAATACCCGTGTGTGTCGAGATCGACGAACTGCGCGTCGACTTCGACGAAGTAACATGACACGGGTAGAGACACGGGCGTGTCCCTACCCGTGTTCTCCAGTCGACGATTTTGATCGAGATCGACGAATTGTTGAGGTCGTTAAAATGCATCCAGAGAAGGACACGACCACAGACACGACCAGGAACACGACCATGTCATATGGACAGGGGTCGGGACATGAGCGTGTCCTTACCCGTGTCAAGTATTGAACCGACATGGAAACTGTCGTTGTCGCTTCGCCAGGCAGGACACGGGTAAGGACACGGTCGTGTCCCTACCCGTGTCACTTTTCATATATAAGGGGGAGAGAAAACCCTAGCCGTTTTCATGCTCATTTCATTCCCTATTTCCTGTGAGAACTCCTGGTGAGAGAGAAAACTGTTGGAGCAAGTTCTACAGGAGAAAATCCGCCATCACCGTGAAGGAGAAGATGCCGCCAAGGAGAATTACAATATCCATGGCCGGAAATGGTGGTACCGCTGGAACCGATGTGAGTTTCCTACCCTCTCCCTTGGTGATAGATCTATAGTTATTTTCCTAGGCGAGTCATCGACTCAAGAGAGTCTTGATGGTGAGGAGGAGTTTTCTAGGAAAGGTCATGCTAAGACTTGTGTCTTAGGTTTTAGATCTCTTCAACCACGCCCTTCTTCAATGTGAAGATAAGGGATGGTTTCGTGAAGGGTATTGGCCTCTTGAGGGTGAATAAGGGAGGAGGTTTTCCGGAATGATTTGGGAAGATCGCCTTGAGGAGGAAGATGAACCGATGTCGTTCATTCCGCCAGAAGATGCGTGCAGAATCTGTATTCTGCGCGTAGCGAGCTTCGTGGCCATTTTAAAGTGTGATATGGCTAGATCTGGGCTTTCGGCTAAACACGAAAGTTGAATCCTTAAAAATACCTTTCCAAAGAATGGGTGCACGACTTCTGGCGAAGCCTGTAGCCATGGGAAAGTCTAAACGAAAATGGTGTTCAATAAATCCTGCATGTAGAAACTATGTTCTGTACGCAGCGGACTTCAAGTCCGAATTCAAATAGGATAATGCCAAATCTGGGTTAATGTCTGAATACGAGAGTTGTAGATCACGGAAAGATCTTTCCATCGTGGGGTTACACGTCTTCACCGAATTCCTATAGCTTCAAGAATCTCCGGTCAAAGTTACTGTCCAGATTCAACCTGCACCTAAATTTTGGGCTTTAATGGAAGATGGATTTGGATTCGGTGGAATTAATATTGCAAGATACTTGATTTGGATGAACCCTTATGATTAATCATTTTTTGTATGATTGATGTAGCTTATTAATCAGATTTCATATTATCAAATTGTGAATCAATCTTAATTAAACGAATTGAATTGGTAGGAATTGAAAGATTGATAATTGTGCACTTCATGTTTATATTATGGCATTATCAAATGGAAAGTGTGATAGATCTTTATATGCATATCATGTTTATATTACGTTGTCATCATTTGTAAAGTCATATAGATGAATAGATTATGGCCATGGGTATGTTTGATTAATGAAATGAGTCTAGTAGTCCAATACTTAGAGCGTCGTCTCCCTACGGGTAGTATTGTGAAGGGATGTAAGTGCGGTGTTGACCGTCACTTGTTTTGGTTGTGTTGAGATAAGGTATGGATGGATGGTTGGGCTGTGTCCTCGTGCTTACTTCCGAGGCCCCTTCCATGCTATGTTGATGTAGTATTTGCATGTTGATGAATTGTAAATATACGTATTTTTGTGCACATTAATTTAGTCATTTTCATTTATTTTCGTCGTTTTTACTTATTTTTGTTCAATAAAATGCTCCTATTCTTATAAATTTATTACTAACTTGTTTTATTTTATTTTTCAGAAAAATTCACAAAATCTGCCAAAATTGGGTAGTACACGCCCGTGTCATTTTGGTCACGCCCATGACCAGGGCGTGACAGCTCAAATTCCGTGAAGTTGCAAATTTCTGAAGTAAAAAGCTTGATACGCCTAGTGTCACGCCCGTGTCACCCGACACGGGGCGTGACCCAAGCCCGTGTCCACTCCACTCGACGAATTCAGTTCAACGATTGTCGAACCCGCGTCACGCCCAGAGTCACGCCCGTGACCTAGGGCGTGACTCAATCTCAGCTAGACGATTTCAACTCGACACTTTTCGCTCGACATTCGTCGAGTGTCGACACCAACCGACACGCCCAGAGTCACGCCCGTGACCTGGGGCGTGACTTCTTCACCTGGCCGACAAGATGCTGCAAGAAGACTTTTGACGCAACCCGCGCCCGGTTCTACCTCTCCGACACGCCCAGCGTCATGCCCGTGACCTGGGGCGTGACAGCCGCGAACTCAGCCCGAAGTCAACTTTCCTGTCAAATCTTCGATCGCCATCATGAATAGTAGTGACACGCCCCCCCTACACGCCTGTGTCGGAGGGCGTGTACTTAGAATTTTTTGCCTATAAATTGCCCATTTCTGTAAGGTCCAAGGGTTCAGATTTTTGGTCCATTTTAGTGTGTTTTTGTGGGTTACATCCGTGATTCCCTTGCTATGTAATTAGATTTCTTCACCATTTTCTTTCATGTTTGTTTTTTGCTTTAGCTTTAGCTTTGTAATAGCTTGTAATAGTTTCCTTTAATCAATAAAAATGTTAGTTTTTCTCTTCTTATTTGGCTTTGGAATGAACTCTTGTGCCCACTTTTCTTCTCATTTTATCCTTAGTTTCACCTTTGTTTTTCTCTTTATGAAAAATGTGTGTGTGTGTATGAGAGTAACATGTTTAATAGTAATGTTTTTCATTTGTCTTCATGATAGGTTTTGTAGTAGATTTCATTTCCAAGCATGGTATGATATGGTTATCTCATCTTCAACATGTTCTTCCTTAATGTTTTTTTTTGTTTATTATTTCATACTTATGAATTTGTAAAAGAGATTTGAAAGTGAATTTTATTTCCTTTTCTCAGGTTTTTTTGTAGGATTGTAAAACCTCTTTTTGTTTTTTTCATTTTCTTTTTCACTTTTTTATCACTTTTATGAAAACATAAGAATGAAAATCTTGTAATTTTAATTTTCCAAAGGCTTTAGTTTTTGATTTGTTTTGAAAACCTTTTGTTCTCTAAAAATTTTAATTTCTTCTTTTTATTTGTTTTTGGCAAAACCTAAGCATGAAAAAGTAAAAGTTTTAATTTTTAGGTAACTTTCATTTTGCTTTTAATTTGTGTGTGTGAGTGTATGAGAATAATGTTTTGATGCTTTGTTCAAATTATGTAGAGTGTGTGAGTGTAGGTGTTAGTTTTTTTTATGCTTAATTTTTCATGCTTTATTTTATCGTTTTCTTTAATTGTGTAGAGTGCGTGTGTGTAGGAGTTAGATTTATTGCTTTCCTTCAATTCTTATGGAGTGTGTGTGTTTGTGTGCATTTATTTCCGCCTACTCGTTAAGAGTTAAATGGCGCATCGTTTTTATTTTCAGTCTTACTCCTTTGAGCAGGACTTGTAATTTTCTTTCTTTATTTTTCCGCCTACTCACTTGAGTTAAATGGACGGACTTTATTTCCCGACTACTCGTTTGAGTAGAACTTGTACCTGCATTTATTTTCGCCTACTCGTTTGAGTTAAATGGCGTGTCTTTATCTCCCTGTAAATATTTGAGATAGCCATGTAATCGCATTTATTTTCTCCTACTCATTCGAGTAGGGCTCGCTTTCATTTTAGTCCTACTCGTTTGAGTAGGACTTGCAATTTTAAGCTTTTATTTCCCGCCGCCACTCGTTTGAGTGGGACTCGCAATTTCAATTATGCAAATTTCTTTTATGTGTAACTTAGTTTCTGTTTAATTTATAATTTGGAGTGTGCGTGAGTTTTTGTTCTAGCTAATTTTTCAGCTTTCTAAATGTTTGTTATTTGTTTTTATATCCTCTTCTTATAATCTTTTAGCGTTTAATTTCGAACTTGCGCCTCACTAAATTATAAAGCGGTCCCCATACCGATGTGTGGCTAATCGCTATTAGCCTCGGCATCGAAGAGCTTTGGGACATTTAAAAAGATTTGTAATAATTAAAGCTCTTTATTTTCATTTTAATTTAAGGACTTAAGGTTTATCCCGGGTTAACGACACGTAGGACCACATATCGATGTATGAGCCCTATTTCCGTAGTCCATATGCTAGCTAGCCGAGAGGCCGTGCATATGGACCGATCACCCCTGGGTAAATAGAGTTGCGTGCATACCCTCGAAAGAGGAGAAGCGTAATTCTACCGGATTGGGTTCCCCACCCAATAGCGGGGTTCTTAGCATAAAGCGGGCGTTAAGAGGAATCCTTCGTCGGACTAACGTTCGGTCGAATAGTCTTAACGTTCAGGTGAGCGACATCCCAATAGCTAGGTGAGCTCACATTTGTGGAACCTCTACGGCCAAGTTGCCTTTTATTAATTTGAAAACTAAGTCCTATAATTATTAAAAATTGTTTTAGTCTTAATCCGATTCGATGCCGAGCGTTAACCCTTCATCGAATATTTTCTAAATACGTTTTTTCACTCCTTTACTTTTTCCGTCTTTACTTAATTAAAAAATCCACCTTACTTTCAGTAAAATAATAGTCCTTCCGGGGGAGTAAGAATAGTCAACACGACCCCGAGAATAATACGACCTCGGTATTCCCGCGAATATCGAGTACTACTTGCGATAGGTGCACTTGCCTCCTGTAGCATGCCCGCGGCGATCGACTCACCGAACCAACCACAGTAAGAGTCTGTTCGCGGGCGCATCAAGTTTTTGGCCCCGTTGCCTGGGAATCTTTTTTCGAGTTGCTATTTCGAATTCCGGAGTCTATTACTTTTACTTATTTTCTATATAAAAAAAAAATAAAAACTTTATTTTAAAACAAAAAAAGGAGTTTATTTTGTTTTATTTTTGTTTGGGTGTATGACCCGTGGACAATCCTACGAGTCTGAAGATTTTGACTTCGACCCTGAGATCGAACGCTCTCTTGCACGTATCCGATCTCAACGCCGAAATCCTTCTGTAGATCCTGAGGAATCTATCGGAGAACCCACTGTTGTAGTTATGGCCGCGCTAACCCTGCCCCGGTGGCCGAGCGTACTATGTCTTATTACGCCCGGCCTAACCTGGATGATTCTGGGTCGAGTATTGTTCGCCATGCGGTGGCGAATAATAATTTTGAAATAAAGTCGAGTGTCATTCAAATAGTCCAAAACGCCGTGCAGTTCGATGGAATGCCGGATGAGGACCCGAATGTCCACTTGTCCAATTTCTTGGAGATATGCGACACCTTCAAGATTAATGGCGTCACTGATGACGTCATTCGCTTGCGTTTATTTCCTTTTTCCCTTAAGTACAAAGCCAAGGCGTGGTTGAATGCCCTCCCGCGAGGATGTATCACCACGTGGGCTGAGTTTACGGAACGGTTCCTAACGAAGTACTTTTCGCCCGCAAAAACTGCAAAGTTGCGGACGAACATTTCTTCGTTTGTGCAAAACGATCCTGAGTCTCTATACGATACTTGGGAACGGTTTAAGGAATTCCTCCACCGGTGCCCGCACCACGCGCTGCCAACGTGGTTTTAAGTTCAAATATTTTATAATGGGATGAATTTTCAGACGCGTCAAATGATTGACGCGGCTGCCGGGGGTATGCTAAACAACAAAACCACCGAGGCCGCCCAGGCTTTATTCGAAGAGATGGCTATGAACTCCTATCAATGGAATGTCCCGCGGGGATGCCCAAAGCCGGCGGCTGGTCTTTTTGAAGTGGATGCCACTGCTCTCTTGACCCTTTAAGTTGAAAGGTTAACAAAGCAGGTGGCGGAGATGTCTGCTGCCTCCTCCACTCTGCCTTGTTTTATTCCCCCTAACATCTGCGTGGCTGAAGAGTTCGTGGACTTCATGGGAAATTCGGGTCGTCCTCCCTTCAACCCCAACAACAACCCTTATAGTAATAACTATAATCCGGGTTGGAGGAATCACCCCAACTTATAGTGGAGCAACCCGAATAATGCTCAGCGTCCCCCTATTTCTTATGCGCCCAGATTTCTGCCTCCTCCTCTTCCAAAACCCTCCCCGATGGAGGAAAATTTTTCGAAGTATATTGCGTCCAACGAGTCAAATATCCGGAACATCAACGGATCGCTAAAAACTCTCGAACAACAGGTTGGACAGCTGGCGAGGATGATGTCCGAGCGCGCGCTCGGGGCACTGCTAGGAAACACGGAGCCCAATCCGCAGGAGAACGCCAATGCTATAACCCTCCGTAGCGGAAAGGAGGTGGTCGATCCAAAACGGACCGACCCTCAGGTACATATTTCACCTCCGACCCCTCTTGCCCATTCTTCGCTTACGCCGCCTTTACCAATTATAAGAGAAAAAATTATTTTAAACAAGGCCCTTCCATATCCGCATAAGTTAGATAACGAGCGTAAGGACGCGCAATATGAAAAATTTATTTTATTATTAAAACAAATTCACATTAATGTTCCTTTTTGCGAGACTATCTCGCAAATGCCCAAATATGCGAATTTTTTAAAAGAACTACTTTCTAATAAACGTAAATTAGAGGATATTTCGCATGTATCTCTCAATGCTGTCTGCTCGGCGGCCTTACTAATAAATTGCCCACAAAACAAAACGACCCGAGACGATTTTCCATCTCGTGCCTTTTTGGCGATATATTAGTAAAGTACGCCTTAGCTGATTTAGGGGCTAGCATTAATCTGATGGCGTTCTCGCTCTTTTCACGTTTAGGTTTGGGTACTCCTAGTCCTACGAATATGCGCATCCAATTAGCGGATCGCTCGGTTAAGTTCCCTATCGGGGTTGTGGAGGACGTCCTTGTCCGAGTCGACAAGTTTACCTTCCCGGTAGACTTCGTTATCTTAGATATCGAGGAGGACGCCGAGGTACCAATAATACTCGGTCGCCCTTTTCTCGCCACCTCCCGCGCACTAATAGATGTTAGTAATGGTAGTCTTCTCCTCCGAGTAGGCGATGATCCGGTTACTTTCTCTATTAATCCCCCGATGGACAATTTGTCATCGAGCGACGATTTCTGCTATTCTTTAGATACCTTTTTTGGAGATCGTTTTTCTCCCGTTTTCGAGTCCGTGTTTTTAAACGATGATATTTATGCGCTCGAAAATTTTAAATGCGATGAGGATACTTCTTTAGACTTGCCTTTCGAACCAATTGGTAAGAAATACATAGGCATTAAAACCTCCCTAGAAGAACCGCCCATCCTAGACCTCAAACCCTTACCCGCATCGCTCAAATACGCATTTTTGGGATAAGGCGATACGCTTCCCATTATTATTTCTTCAGACTTGAGTGATTCGGAGACTTCCGATTTCTTGGAAGTTTTATTTAAACATCGCCACGCAATTGCGTGGCAAATCTCTGAATTAAAGGGGATTAGCCCCTCTTTTTGCACCCATAAGATTTTTCTTAACGATAATTGCCGCAAAACGATTCAGCCGCAGCGTCGTCTTAACCCAAACATGAAAGACGTCGTTAAAGCCGAAATTATTAAGTTATTAGATGCGGGGATTATCTACCCTATTTCGGACAGTGCATGGGTTAGTCCTGTGCATGTCGTGCCCAAGAAGGGCGGTCTTACCGTAGTGGCAAATGAGCATAACGAGCTCGTCCCAACTCGTACTGTTATGGGTTGACCCGTGTGCATCGATTATAGGAAACTTAATGATGCCACCCGCAAGGACCATTTCCCTCTGCCATTTCTGGACCAGATTTTAGAGTGTTTATCCGGTCATCCGTATTATTGTTTTCTTGATGGTTTATCGGGGTTTTTCCAAATCCCCATTTCCCCCGATGATCAAGAGAAAACAACTTTTACTTGCCCGTTTGGCACCTTCGCCTATCGAAGAATGCCATTTGGACTCTGCAATGCGCCAGCTACATTCCAAAGATGTATGCTAGAGATCTTTGGCGAGCTAGTAGAAGACATTATGGAAGTCTTTATGAATGACTTCTCTGTTTTCGGACGCTCTTTTCACAATTGACTTCACAATTTAAATTGTGTCCTTCAACGGTGCGAGGACACAAGTCTTGTTTTAAATTGGGAAAAATGCAACTTTATGGTTCAAGGAGGTTTGGTCCTCGGCCATATGATTTCGTCTAAGGGGATAGAGGTGGATAAGGCCAAGATAGAAATTATAGAAAAACTTCCGCATCCAACAAACGTAAAACCTATTAGGAGTTTCTTAGGCCATGCGAGCTTTTATCGACGCTTCATTCAAGACTTTTCAAAAATAACAAAGCCGCTTACTCACCTCTTGGAAAAGGAATCACGTTTCATCTTTATTAGCGAATGCGAGTCCGCCTTTAATTTAATAAAACAAAAACTTATCACTTCACCAATTTTAGTGGGCCCTAATTGGTCCCTTCCGTTCGAAATTATGTGCGACGCTAGTGATATTGCCTTAGGTGCCGTTCTTGGCCAACGCGTAGAAAAACATTTTCATCCTATTTATTACGCTAGCAAGATGCTCACTTCCGCATAAGTAAATTACACGACAACGGAAATGGAACTCTTAGCCGTTGTTTTCGCTTTTGATAAGTTTCGCTCGTATATAACGCTATCTAAAGTTATCGTTTTTACCGATCACTCCGCGCTTAAATATTTATTAGCTAAAAATGATGCGAAGCCCCGCCTTCTTCGATGGATTCTCCTCCTATAAGAGTTTGATTTGGAGATCCGAGATAAGCGGGGAGCGGAAAATCTAGCGGCAGACCACCTCTCCCGTTTAGAAAATCCGGGTGCGGAAGCGCTCGTCGAATCTGAAATAAATGACAGATTCCCCGAGGAACGCCTTCTTGCCATTAATAAATCTTCGTCATCTTTGCCTTGGTTCGCAGACTTTGCCAATTTCTTAGTAGCACGGGTGCTTCCAAAAGAGTTTTCAAGTCATCAAAAGAAGAAGTTCTTTTCTGACTTGAAAATTTTTTTTGGGAGGACCCATTTCTTTTTCGTATCTGCGCGGACCAAGCGGTCCGAAGATGCGTTGCGGGTGTGGAGTGCTTGCAAATTCTTAAGCACTGCCACGAGGGTCCAGCCGGTGGGCATTATCAAGCTAACCGGACCTCTCGGAAGGCGCTAGAGGCGGGCTACTTTTGGCCCACTCTCTTCAAAGATGCGCATAATTTTGTGCGCGCATGCGATAGCTGTCAGCGTTCGGGTAACATCTCTTGTCGTGACGAGATGCCCCAAAACATGTTTTTAGAGTGCGAAGTCTTCGATTTGTGGGGCATAGATTTTGTTGGCCCCCTACCTCCATCTTTCAAAAATATGTATATTTTAGTGGCGGTCGACTACGTATCAAGGTGGGCGGAAGCGCAAGCTCTCCCCACCAACGATGCGCGAGTCGTCGTTACATTTCTTAAAAAACTATTTTCTCGCTTCGGCATGCCTCGCGCAATTGTTAGTGATAGGGGAACGCATTTCTGTAACGCTCTTATGGCTAAGACATTAGCTAAATACGGAGTCACGCACAAGCTTGCCACCCCCTACCACCCGCAAACAAGTGGCCAAGTTGAGGTAGTAAATCGAGAGATTAAACGAATTTTAGAAAAAACCGTTTCATTAAATAGGAAAGATTGGTCTGTTAAACTCGACGACGCGTTGTGGGTGTATCGGACGGCATACAAAACCGCAATTGGTTGTACGCCGTTCCGGTTAGTCTACGGCAAAGCGTGCCATTTACCCGTAGAATTAGAGCATCGCGCTCTTTGGGCTTTAAAACTCTTAAACCTCGACTCCAACTTAGCCGCTCAGAATAGAAAACTGCAACTAAACGAGCTCGATGAATGGCGTGCGAACGCTTACGAGAGCAATAAATTCTATAAGGAGCGCTCTAAGTTATATCACGATCGAAAAATCAAGTCCCAAAAATTATTTTCTCCAGGCGATCTTATCCTTCTTTACAATTCACGTCTTAGGCTTTTTCTGGGTAAACTAAAATCTAGATAGTTCGGTCCCTTCCTAGTTGAAGAAGTTTTTCCATATGGGACCGTACTCGTCTCCCACCCGGAAAAAGGTTTGTTTAAGGTAAACGGTCATCTGTTAAAGTCTTATATAGCAGGCGATCCAGTGATCGATTTTAGAGAAAACATATCTTTCCTCCACATTATAAACCCGCCAAAATTGTCAAGCTACACGACTATAAACAAAGCGCTCCTGGGAGGCACCCCTCGCTTATCTTTTTCGCTCTTTCCTTATTATCTTTGCTGCTTTTTCTAATAAACACAGGGTTTCTGATCGGCCTCCCCCTACGCGTTTCAGGGAAGCTTCTACCCTCTTCTCTTTATTTTCTTTGTATATATTGTCTTCCCTCTTGTTCCGCATACTTACGTTACAACATTGGGGATAATGTTGGACTTAAGTATGGGGGTATTTTCGTGCTTACTTTCTGCACTTCAATTTTTTCTACATTTCAAAAATACAAAAAAATACATATAACAACAAAACAAAAACATAAAAAATAAAAAAAACATCTTAAAATGAAAAAAAAAAATTTAAATGAAAAATCCAAAAAAAAATTTTCACTTTCTTTCTTTTTTCCAAAAACTCAAAAACAAAATAAAAAAAAATATAACAAAACAAAAAAAAATAGATTTAGTTTCACTTTGTAAATATTTTTTGTACATACTCTTTTCTCTCTCCCCTTCCTCATTCTTGTAAAAACCTCTCTTTTTCTCCCATATTTTTGTACATAGAATGAAAATTCTCTTAAAAAAATACAAAAAAAGATAATAGTTCAAAAAAAAAAAATTTTCAAAAAAAAAAATTTAAGTAAAAAAAAACAAAAATACAAAAAAAAGATAATAAATGAAAAACAAAAAAAATGATGATAAAAACTATAAAAATAAAAAAAAAATGTTTTGAAACAAATACATCAAATATTCCATCCTTAACTTTTCTGCTATCCAAAAATTCAGTTTTGAGTTTATTTATATGTGAATTTGATTAATTTTTTGTTCACTATCCGTTTGTTAATTATTGATTGAAATATTTAAATAGCCGGGGTTAAGTTTTAAAAAATTCATTATACTTTGTTAAAAATAGCGAACTCGTTTTAGGAACTACTTCTAATTTTTCATTAATAGGAGCACGTATATTATGTTAGGAAATAACGACTATAGAATTCAATTATACTTACTTTTAGCTTTCTGAAAAATTGGAACGTACAAATTATTAAGGTTGCTCTCAAAAATTTTTAGGATTAAAAATCTAGTCTTCCTTTCTTCCCAAACCTTATCATGACCTACTTGGCATGATAAAATTTTCTATCCTTAAAAGATCATATGTCAATGGGAATAAGATTTCGTTCCGTAAACATAGGCACCCAATAATTTAAAAAGATTATATATGGAGTAAGAGGATAAAATTCATTACTCCTACAAATATACATTGGGTTAATTTTATTCTTATGAAGTTGAAAAACAAAAATTATATTAGGAAAATAAGATTTCATTTTCCTAATAATACAAAAGAAAAAAATGGAGGTTCGAGAAAAAATTACCTCACCTCAAAAATCAAAACCCTCTTCATAAACCCACTACCCCCTTAGCCAATTACACGATTCTAGAATTAATTCAAAAATCTTTTTGATAGCATAATTAGTAAATTGCATTATTTCCAGTAGCACTCGTATAAGCTAGAGTTCTTATAATTCCAAACTATTTTCGTTAATCTAACCATTACAATTGTTGTCTTCTATTTGATTACATCAAGAAGTCTTTTGGCCAAAACTTTTGCGCTATTTAAATCATCTACATAATTTTTGGACTTAACTCTTATACCCCGTATATTTATTTCGATCTCTCTTATAATTGATTAAGCGGTAGCTAAACTTAGAGTTTTTTTTATTCCTTATAGATTCACCTCAAACTTTTGCTCTAGAATAGCAAAAGCCTAAGTATGGGGGTATTTGATGAATTGCAAATATACGTATTTTTGTGCACATTAATTTAGTCATTTTCATTTATTTTCGTCGTTTTTACTTATTTTTGTTCAATAAAATGCTCCTATTCTTGTAAATTTATTACTAACTTATTTTATTTTATTTTTCAGAAAAATTCACAAAATTTGCCAAAATTGGGCAGTACACGCCCGTGTCATTTTGGTCATGCCCGTGACCCGGGCATGATAGCTCAAATTCCATGAAGCTGCAAATTTCTGAAGTAAAAAGCTTGACACGCCTGGTGTCACGCCCGTGTCACCCGACACGGGGCGTGACCCAAGCCCGTGTACACTCCACTCGATGAATTCAGTTCAACGATTGTCGAACCCGCGTCACGCCCAGAGTCATGCCCGTGACCTAGGGCGTGACTCAATCTCAGCTCGACGATTTCAACTCGACACTTTCCGCTCGACATTCGTCGAGTGTCGACACCAACCGACACGCCCAGAGTCACGCTCGTGACCTGGGGCGTGAATTCTTCACCTGGCCGACAAGACGCTGCAAGAAGACTTTTGACGCAACCCGCGCCCGATTCTACCTCCCCGACACGCCCAGCGTCACGCCCGTTACCTGGGGCGTAACAGCCGCGAACTCAGCCCGAAGTCAACTTTCCTGTCAAATCTTTGATCGCCATCATGAATAGTAGTGACAGGCCCCCCTACACGGCCGTGTCGGAGGTCGTGTACTTAGAATTTTTTGCCTATAAATTGCCCATTTCTGTAAGGTCCAAGGGTTCAGATTTTTGGGCCATTTTAGTGTGTTTTTGTGGGCTGCATCCGTGATTCCCTTTCTATGTAAGGAGATTTCTTCCCCATTTTCTTTCATGTTTGTTTTTGCTTTAGCTTTAGCTTTGTAATAGCTTGTAATAGTTTTCTTTAATCAATAAAAATGTTAGTTTTTCTCTTCTTATTTGGCTTTGGAATGAACTCTTGTACCCACTTTTCTTCTCATTTTATCCTTAGTTTCACCTTTGTTTTTCTCTTTATGAAAAGTGTGTGTGTGTGTATGAGAGTAACATGTTTAATAGTAATGTTTTTCATTTGTCTTCATGATAAGTTTTGTAGTAGATTTCATTTCCAAGCATGGTATGATATGGTTATCTCATCTTCAACATGTTCTTCCTTAATGTTTTTTTTGTTTATTATTTCATACTTATGAATTTGTAAAAGAGATTTGAAAGTGAATTTTATTTCCTTTTCTTAGGTTTTTTTGTAGGATTGTAAAACCTCTTTTTGTTCTTTTCATTTTCTTTTTCACCTTTTTATCACTTTTATGAAAACATAAGAATGAAAATCTTGTAATTTTAATTTTCCAAAGGCTTTAGTTTTTGATTTGTTTTGAAAACCTTTTGTTCTCTAAAAATTTTAATTTCTTCTTTTTATTTGTTTTTGGCAAAACCTAAGCATGAAAAAGTAAAAGTTTTAATTTGTGTGTGTGAGTGTATGAGAATAATGTTTTGATGCTTTGTTCAAATTATGTAGAGTGTGTGAGTGTAGGTGTTAGTTTTTTTTATGCTTAATTTTTCATTCTTTATTTTATCGTTTTCTTTAATTGTGTAGAGTGCGTGTGTGTAGGAGTTAGATTTATTGCTTTCCTTCAATTCTTATGGAGTGTGTGTGTTTGTGTGCATTTATTTCCGCCTACTCGTTAAGAGTTAAATGGCGCATCGTTTTCATTTTCAGTCCTACTCTTTTGAGCAGGACTTGTAATTTTATTTCTTTATTTTTCCGCCTACTCACTTGAGTTAAATGGACGGACTTTATTTCCCGCCTACTCGTTTGAGTAGGACTTGTACCTGCATTTATTTTCTCCTACTCGTTTGAGTTAAATGGCGTGTCTTTATCTCCCTGTAAATATTTGAGAAAGCCATGTAATCGCATTTATTTTCTCCTACTCATTCGAGTTGGACTCGCTTTCATTTTAGTCCTACTCGTTTGAGTAGGACTTGCAATTTTAAGCTTTTATTTCCCGCCCCCACTCGTTTGAGTGGGACTCGCAATTTCAATTATGCAAATTTTTTTTATGTATAACTTAGTTTCTGTTTAATTTATAATTTGGAGTGTGCGTGAGTTCTTGTTCTAGCTAATTTTTCAGCTTTCTAAATGTTTGTTATTTGTTTTTATGTCCTCTTCTTATAATCTTTTAGCGTTTAATTTCGAACTTGCGCCTCACTAAATTATAAAGCCGTCCCCATACCAATGTGTGGCTAATCGCTATTAGCCTCGGCATCGAAGAGCTTTGGGACATTTAAAATGATTTGTAATAATTAAAGCTCTTTATTTTCATTTTAATTTAAGGACTTAAGGTTTACCCCGAGTTAACGACGCGTAGGACCACATATCGATGTGTGGGCCCATTTTCCGTAGTGCATATGCTAGCTAGCCGAGAGGCCGTGCATATGGACCGATCACCCCTGGGTAAATAGAGTTGCGTGCATACCCTCGAAAGAGGACAAGCGTAATTCTACCGGATTGGGTTCCCCACCCAATAGCGGGGTTCTTAGCATAAAGCGAGCGTTAAGAGGAATCCTTCGTCGGACTAACGTTCGGTCAAATAGTCTTAACGTTCAGGTGAGCGACATCCCTATAGCTAGGTGAGCTCACATTTGTGGAACCTCCACGGCCAAGTTGCCTTTTATTAACTTGAAAACTAAGTCCTATAATTATTAAAAATTGTTTTAGTCTTAATCCGATTTGATGCCGAGCGTTAACCCTTCATCGAATATTTTCTAAATACGTTTTTTCGCTCCTTTACTTTTTTCGTCTTTACTTAATTAAAAAATACACCTTACTTTCAGTAAAATAATAGTCCTCCCGGAGGAGTAAGAATAGTCAACACGACCCCGAGAACAATACGACCTCGGTATTCCCCCGAATATCGAGTACTACTTGCGATAGGTGCACTTGCCTCCTGTAGCACGCCCGCGGCGATCGACTCACCAAACCAACTACAGTAGGAGTCTGTTCGCGGGCGCATCACATGTCGTGTGAGTCGAAACGTGATGTCGTAATCCTGGGTTAAGTATAGTGTGGCAGGTCTACGGGCTCGCCAGTCGTCACACCGACGGGAGTCGACAGTTAGACTTTGGGCGGTTGGGCTTTGTCCTCGGTGTTCACGTCCCGGGGCTCCTTCCGTGTCAGGTGAACAGTTGGGCTTGGTCCTCGTGCTCACTCCGAGGCTCCTTCTGGGTCACACTAGGTCAGTTCGGGGCTTGGTCCTCGGTGCACATCTACCCGAGGCTCACGTTGGTCCATAGTACGCATGGGCTTCGCTGTTTTGTTCTTAGCATTGAGGCGTACGGAGGCCTAGGTGAAGTAGTGTGATACCCGCCTAGTAGTAGAAGTGCCTGTTCTACTATCTCTGCCTTGCCACGGCGGCTGATGCCTGAGAGGTTAGCTACCTGCTCGAAAAGTGGGAACTATAGTCTGTGTGGACATAACAATTGCATGTGTGTGCATGGGTGAGTCATTGCATAGCATTCATAGCATTTCATAACATTGCACAACAAGATCCTCATCGTATAAGTTTGTATGGGCACTCTTATACGATGAGTTACCTTTATGTAACCTGATACTTAACTTATAAGTTTGTATGGGCATTCTTATAAGTTAAGTTACTTTCCTGCTGTTACTTATACTTGCTAGTTTAGTGTAGCTCTTAAATATTTGCTAGATCATGTTATTGTTACTCTTACACTACTGCCACCTGCTTGTACCTCTTTTACTTGCATATATATATTACCCTTGTTCCTTTTCTCCGCCCAGTGCCGAGGAGTCGCCGGGGGAGCGGATGTGAAACCACTTAGTCGTTTCGACAAACGGTTGCTACGTCTTCCTTTTTAGGAGGTCATGCCGCAGGTAGAGCAGCCGTAGACTTAGCAGCAGGACAGCCAGGCCAGGAAAATAGGGCCTGAAGTGATGGTGTCGTCGATACCGTCGGTTACTAATGTTAGTATTTGATACTCTGATGTAGCCCGTTTGGCCAATGTTTAGTTGTACTCTGATATATTGTAGAAGCATGTTTTAGCTTCTCCTTATTGATGTATTTGGACCTTATATACTTAGTGTGGATTTGACTTCTCTTGCTTATTATGTTTGGTTGGGTTGGCATGATATATTAATATTATTGTAGCCGGCGGAATAGGCGTCTTGTGGTACAGGTTAGCCCGTGTGCTAATGCTACCGCAAGGCGGCTGTTCCGGGCATAAGACTCCCCCTGTGTGCCGTGTTTTGGGATCCGGGAGGGGGGTTCTTACAAATGGTATCAGTTTGCCACGATCCTCAACTAAGAAGTCATTCAAAAATGGTGCCACCCCCGTTTGGTTCGTTAGTTTGGGGACAAACTGACTTAGCGGAAGAAGTGGTGTGCCCATGTGTAATTCACATTAAGTTTGTCCAACTTTGACCTTAAGTTTAGCCAACCTGACCACAAATTTGTCATGTACGTGTAGGTTCCACTGCATGTTGAGCCGATGGGGGGTACTCGTACCCCTCCCATACCCACTCAGTTCCAACAGTCTGAGTTGGGGCAGACGCTCACCGCCATTCTGGATGCTTTTAGGGCGCAGCAGCCCCCAGTGCAACAACAGGACCCGAGCTCCAACTGGCTGAGCACCTTCCGGGCTCTCTCCCCTCCCGCCTACCTTGGGATAGAGTCATCCGTATGTACAGAGGAATTGCTAGACACGGTAAAGGAGTTGTTGGCTGGTATCCGTTGCCCGACCAATATGGCAGTGACATTGGCGGTGTCCGTCTTGGACTTACATGCTAAGAGGTGGTGGAAGTCCCTCATGGGCTCTAACTTCCAAGGCCGGATCTACACAGAGATAAGTTGGAGTGAATTCTCGGGTGTTTTCTTGGAGCACTGTATCCCTACATCGGCCCGAGATGAGCTTGAGAAGAGGTTCCTTCTACTAAAGGAGGGATCAAAGTCGATTACAGAATACCAGCGGGAATTCCAGCATCTCGCATGGTTTGCGGATTCTTACGAGTTGGATGACAGAGGTTATGTCAAGTGCTTCTACAAACTGCTGCGAGATCCCCTAAGGCAATCCCTTTTGTTTATAGCGGATGGAAGCTTGGCAGAGATCATTGATATGGCGAAAAGATTGGAGGCGAACCAGTTAGGATGCAGTAAGAGGCCTGCAGAGGACGTGATGGAAGCCGACCCAAGCAATAGAAGGAGGCGGGACTTCAGAGGAGGAAGTGGTTATCAAAGAGGTGGAGGGCGTGTCCAGCAAAACTATAGGGTGGAGCATCCGGTTCCGCAGCCGCCTGCGTTGCTTCCACCACCACAGCCTCAGCAATTTCAACAACCTGAAGGGCGTCGTGGTCTGCTGTGCTTCGAATGCAACTAGTCAGGCCACATCCGACATTACTGCCCGTAGTTATTTGGGAACGTCCCTCCTGCTCTCCCTCCTGCTCTCCCTCCAGCAGCCCCACGAGGTCGGGGATATATGCGTGGTCGGGGACGAGGACTGTGAGGAGGTAACCCCGGACCTGCTAGGGATCAGGTGTACGCGCTTGACATGGTGCAGGAACGGAACCCACAAGATGTGATTGCAGGTATAATTTAATTAATTAACATTTTTTCATGGTCTAACTTGAATTGTTTAAGACTTACTAGACACCTAGCAATAAGTTTTGGTTGTTGGTACTTAGGCATCGTGATTATTGGCGGGAAAACGGCCTATGCGCTGTTCGATACCGGTGCCTCACACTCCTTTGTGTCCGAGGATTTCATAAAAGACATGGAGGGTGTACAGTACTTCACTGGCATAGCCCGACGTGTACGCCTTCCGGATGGCTCGGAGATGATCACAACCGCCAAATGCTAGTTGGAGTTATTTATTGATGGGAAGGCCTTTGATACGTCGGCCACGGTTCTGAGGATGCCAGAGTTTGACATCATCTTGGGCATGACATGGCTGGACTGGCACTTCGCGAGGATCGACTGGGCGGAGAAGCGGATCTATTTGAGACATGGAGACTCTGACGTCATCTTCCAAGGTATTGGCTTTGCACCTCGCATGATGTTATCTTCCGTCCAGGTTGTAAAAGCTCATATGAAGGGGGACGAGGTCTTCATGATCTGGTTCGACTTGAAGGAAGAAACATTGGAATTAAAGGATGTACGGGTTATGCGGGATTTTCCCGAGTTATTTCCTGATAATCTACCAGGATTACCTCCGTATAGAGAGGTTGATTTCCAGATTAATCTAGTACCAGGTGCCAAGCTTGTATCCAAGGCTCCGTACAGAATGGCCCCAAAAGAACTCGTGGAGTTTAGAGTTCAATTGCAAGAACTGGTGGAGTCAGGGTTCGTTCGTCCTAGTTCATCACCCTGGGGAGCTCCTGTACTGTTGGTGAAGAAGAAGGATGGAACCCTGCGGTTGTGCATAGATTATCGGGAACTCAATCGGTTGATGGTGCGCAACACCTATCCACTACCTCGGATCGACGAGTTGTTCGATCAACTAGTGGGAGCACATTGGTTTTCCAAACTGGATTTGTGCTCTGGATACTATCAGTTGAGGATACAAGAAGGCGACATTCAGAAAACAGCCTTCAGTTCAAGATATGGTTTGTATGAGTTCACGGTAATGCCGTTTGGGCTCACAAATGCCCGTTCGGCCTTCATGAGCCTGATGAACAAGGTATTTGAACCATATTTGGACATCTTCGTCATTGTTTTCGTCGACGACATCTTGGTCTACTTAAAGACGGAGGAGGAGCATGTCGATCACCTGACCTTGGTTTTGAAGAAATTGAAGGAGCACGCCTTGTACGCCAAGTTTAGCAAGTGTGAATTTTGGCTTAAGGAGGTTGCCTTTTTGGGGCATGTGATCAGTGGAGCAGGATTAGCAGTGGATCCAGCAAAGATTCGAGCCGTGAAGGAGTGGTCTCCTTTGAAGTCTGCGGCTGATGTGAGGAGTTTCCTTGGACTTGCCGGGTACTACCGCAAGTTCGTGAAAGGATTTTCCAAGATTGCCCTTCCTCTTACCTCCTTGACGAAGAAGGGTGTGCCATTTGAGTGGACACCACAATGTGAAGCGGCGTTCAAAGAGCTGAAGGATAGGCTTACCTCCGCCCCCATCCTTGCACTTCCATCTGGGAAGGAAGGATTTCAGGTTTACATGGACGCGTCATATCAAGGGATGGGAGCGGTATTGATGCAGCACGGGCACGTGGTCGCTTATGTTTCGAGGAAGTTAAAGAAACATGAAATTAATTACCCGGTTCATGATTTGGAGTTGAGAGCAGTGGTGTTCGCTTTGAAGGTCTGGAGGCATTATTTATATGGCGTCCATTGCGAGATCTTTTCTGATCACAAAAACTTGAAGTATGACCACACTCAGAAGGAGTTGAACTTGAAACAACGGCGTTGGTTGGAATTTCTATGCGACTATGAGTTCACCTTGAACTACCACCCCGGGAAAGCGAACTCGGTAACCGATGCCTTGAGTAGAAAAGTGCCAGGCTCTAGCCCAGAGTCTCAGTTGATGAGTATGGAGTTGGCTCGGATGATTGAGGAGATGGATATTACTCTAGTATTCAAGGCTCCTTCGGCAGAGTATGCGGAGTATTTGGCCAACATGAGCATAGTTTGTGATATCCGGGACCGGATTCGGGTGGAGCAAGGAATGGATGCGGCCTTGGCCCCGACAATCAGGGCAATTGAAGATGGGACCACCGATGAGTACACACTAAAAGACGACCTCATTTATTTTCGTGGCCGTCTCTATATTCCCAAGGGCGGCAAAATCCGGGAGGATATCTTGAGAGAGGCACATTCCTCTCAATATTCTGTACACCTGGGTATTGCCAAGATGTACGCCGGCTTACGGAAGACCATGTGCTGGCCAGGAATGAAGAAGGATGTTCATTACTATGTTACATATTGCGAAGCTTGTCAAAGAGTGAAGGCTGAATGCAGGAGTACCGGTGGTTTGTTGCAGTCCTTTCCCATCCCCGAATGAAAGTTCGAGGATATCTCCATGGACTTTGTCCATGGGCTACCTCGTTCCCGCTCTGGGTATGATTCAGTGTGGGTTATTGTCGAACGACTAACAAAGGTGGCCTGGTTCATTCCAATGAAGAAGGAAGCACACATGGATGTTTTGGTACGTCTTTTTGTGGAGCAATTCGTACGGTATCATGGCGTACCCAAGACAATTGTTTCAGATCGGGATGGTCGGTTTACTTCCAAGGAGTGGAAGGTGGTACATGCATATTTGGGCTCATGCCTTACCTTCAGCACCGCATTTCATCCTCAGACGGACGGGCAGTCTGAAAGGACCATTAGGACATTGGAGGATCTGCTGAGATTATCTGTGTTGGACAGAGGAGAGCCGTGGGAAAGGCTCTTGCCCCTGGTGGAATTTTTCTACAATAATAGCCATCAGGCGAGCATCGGTATGGCACCCCATGAAGCCCTTTACAGAAGAAGGTGCAGGACCCCCTTGTCTTGGGTGCAGGATGAAGATCCGAAGGCATTTGGAAATGAATATATAGATGATACTGATGCGGCGGTGAGATTGATACGGGATCGTATGTTGGAGGCTCAAAGTCGACAGACAAAATATTACAATAAAAAGCATCGGATGGTGGAGTTCCAAGTGGGTGATAAAGTGTTCCTCAAGATTCGGCCGATGCATGGAGTGTCGCGGGTGCGTGGAGTGAAAAAGCTCAGCCCAAGTTATGTTGGGCCTTATACTATACTAGAAAGGATTTTCCCGTTGGCCTATCGGTTGGAGTTGCCACCAGAACTAGAGAATCTCCATGACGTGTTAAATGTGTCGTCGCTTCGAAAAGCACTGTTGCGGCCCGACCAATATATTCCCACTACTGATGGTGCAGTGGCGTCAGATAGGTCTGTGCGACTAGAGCCGGTGCGGATTGTTGACAGTGAGACAAGAACTTTGCGCCGCAAAAGTCTCCCCTTAGTGAAGGTGCTATGGTCGAATCAAGGGAAGAGGAGTACACATGGGAGACAATGGATTTGATGCGGCAATGCTACCCGGAGTTGTTTGCTCAAGGTAATTTTATTTAAAAGCATATGTTAAATTGTATGTATGCTTTTCTTCCCACAGCCTAAGCCTGATTTCGGGGACAAAATCTTTTATTTTGTTTATAGGATTTGTAACATCCTGAATCGCTCTAGGCCCCTAGTGTGTGTTTTTGAGTCAGGAGGGTTGACTCGAGTCCTGGGACGTGCAGAGAATTAGACTGTACTTGTGGAGGAGTAGAGAAATCAGTGCTGTGAAGGGACACGACCCGTGTGCATGTGTGCGTCAAGCTGAACTTGTTAAATTTTCTCAGCGTGGTCAGCAAGGTAGCCCAAACGCCAAATTAATATCTTCGACACTACCCAGTTCTCACGTTGAACCAACGAAAAACCGAGGAACAAGGCTAATCCCAACAAACAATGGAAGCACAAGCAGATATTTTATACATTCACTTCTTTACAAGGTGAGGTATACGTAGCGAGACATAATTTCGCTAGTATAAACAGCTGCAAACAGAAAGCAACAAAAACCAAGCCGGGTGGATAGCACCGGAATCCGCCGAGACCGCCAAGGTCGCCGAGTCCGCTGAGATCACCCGAACTGAAGCTGCAATCCGCCGAATAGCCACGGAGTCCGCCGAAGCCGCGAGGCCGCGCGGACACACCGTTATTCGCCTCTTGCTGATGAATTGAGGAACAAACCGCCTACCCGCCTGAGACCGGCGGACAGGTTATTGAAGCTGGCAAAGTTGAAACAGAGTTGACAAGCCGTAGAGCGACCTCCTGCTGAATTCACAGAGATCGCACAACTTCCAAGTACTTGACCGAAGTCACAGCCAAACTCCTGGCTCCTTGAAGCTACCCGCGCGACCTGCACACAGCACATAGTTAACTCTGCATCAATCCGCGCGGACAGAAAAACTGAGACCGCAGCACCTCGCCTAACCCAACTTACTGTTCACTCAGTTACTGTAGATGTGCCAGGGGGGTCCTATTTATAGGCGAGGTGAGGAGTGTGGTCACCGCCCAAGAGATAGCGACACCGCCCCTGCCCACGCGATAGTAAAACACCGTCCGCCGAGTCCGCATGGACTTAGCCGGATACCAAGGAAAACCGTCAGGAGCAAGACAATATTGGCGAACCCACTTCAGTCCGCCTAAGCTATGCGGACAAGGCAACAGCCCGCAAAGCCTCCGACCACTGCAGGACATCAACCCCCTTCAATTGCTCTCTGCACAAACCCGAGGCCGTCCGCAAGTCTCAAGCCTCAATCCGCCACAAGTCCACGACCAAAGGCAGAAAGCAAGTCCACCCGGTCAACAGCGGACTTGGCGGATACTGCGGACACCATGGTCTTGGCACAGAGTGTGACCAAGTCCAACACCATCAAAGGCCAATGCGAGCATGGTGGACATAAACTCCCGTCCGCCAAACACCCTAGCACACAGACCGCCAGCAGTCCGCAAGCTACTCGCACACCTGCCCAATGCAGCAGCCATCTCCCGGACTCCACACACCAGTCCGCCAATGACCTCCACAGCAAACACCTGTTGTATCACTGGAGCTCGACAAGGCCTCAGCCAAGCTCTAAGCCCAGTCTGCAACAGCCCATACCGCGGACACACGAGTCCGCAAGCTTCCCGCGGACATGAGTCAAACCTCCAATCAGCACAAGCTTGCACCACGGCCACTAAGCAATGCACCAGTGCGCAAGCCTCTATCCGCTCAGGCCTCTCCTTGGCTAAACCAATCAGCCAATGCCCTATCCGCAGATACCAACCGCACAGTCTGCGGAGTACTTGCATATAACTAGCTCAGAAGAACAGCCGGCTTCCACTAGACTTTCCACCAGGCCGCACACAACAGTCCACCCAGTCCGCCTAGTCCGCCAATGTTGTCCGCCCAGGCCGGCCGGCCTGTCTCGTCAACCACTTCCACTTCACAAATTTCAACACTCCCCCTTGAAGTGGGAAGTGGTGACCAAGCCCAGCAAGCTGCGCAAGCGCTCAAAGGGCCCCTTAGACAGTGGCTTTGTGAAGATGTCAGCAAGATTATCTTCACTCCGAACATGCCCGACTAGCAGAGACCCCTCCAATACCTTCTCCCTGATGAAGTGGTGATCAATCTCTATATGCTTGGTCCTGGCGTGACACACTGGATTGTTAACCAGTTTGAGAGCACTCTCATTGTCACCCCGGAGTAAAGTTGGCCCTTGCACTTCTTCATGAACATCCTCTATAAGCCTCCTCAACCAGATGGCTTCCAGAGCAGCCAAGGCCGAAGCCTTATACTCTGCCTCTATAGTTGAGACTGACACCGAGTCCTGCTTCTTGCTACACCACGAGATGCTAGCTGAACCGCAAGTGAACACATAACCTGAAGTAGACCTCCGATCATCCGAATCACCGCCATAGTCAGCATCCGTGTACCCAAGCAACGCAAATTCCGAGTCCCTTCCATAGAGGAGTCCCATGTCAGAAGTCGCCTTGACATACTTCAGAATACCCTTCGCTGCCACTAGATGAGATTGCCTTGGTTCAGCCATATACCGACTTACTCGGCCAACAGCATAAGCAATGTCCGGCCTTGTAATCGTCAGGTAAATCAATCTCCCAACAAGAGCCCTGAACACCAAGGGATCATGAAGAACCCTTCCCTCATCTCGTCGAAGCTTCAGCCCAGGTTCCAGTGGAGTAGAGCACTTCTTCCCTTCGCCCATGCCGAACCGCTTCACAATGCGATCTGCATAACCTTTTTGGCTAATGAGAATCCCGCACACCTTCCTCTACACTTCAAGACCAAGAAAGTGATGCAGATCTCCCAAGTCTTTCATCTCGAAGCGTATAACAAGCTCAGCCCTGAGCCTTGCTACATCCCCCTCCGAATTTCCTGTGGTGATCATGTCGTCCACATACAGCAGGACCAAGACTTGTAGCTCCCCCTTCTTCTTGACGAACAAGCTTGAATCCGAGTTGGAAGCAAGGTATCCACAGAATTGCAAGTACTCTGCAATCTTCCCATACCACGCTCTAGGAGCTTGCTTCAACCCATAGAGAGCTTTCCTGAGTTTGCAGACATAGTCCGGATGCTTTTCAGAGACAAATCCAAGCGGCTGATCCATGAAGATGCCCTTGTCAATCTCTCTGTAAAGAAAGGCATTCTTCACATCGAGTTGCCACAACCTCCATCCCTTGCTAGCAGGCAAGGCGCTCACCACTCTAACTGAAGTCATCTTCGCAACTGGACTAAATGCCTCCTCATAGTCTTCTCCATACTGCTATGAGAATCCTCTAGCAACCAGGCGAGCCTTGAACCTATCAATGATCCCATCAGCCTTCTTCTTCAACTTATACACCCACTTGCAAGTAACCGGAGTAATGCCATCAACCTTGGGCACAAGGTCACAGGTTTCATTCTTCTTCAGAGCATCAATCTCTTCCTTCATGGCATCTTCCCACTCCTTAACTCCAATGGCCTCGTTGAAGTTTTCAGGCTCTCGCTCATCCAGAGGACCTGCAAAGAAAAAGGATACAAAGCTCCTGCATTCCAATCACAGTACCGAGTCGGTGGATTAACAACCCTCTTTGATCTCCGAAGGGTGGGATCCTTGCTCACTGCTTCCGTTGCTTCTTCGGGCTCAACTCCTACCTGCGGCAAGCATTGAACAGTTCTCCCCCTGCTTCCTGAGCCAGAAGGCTCCATCTCGAAGTTATAAGCAACAGGAGCTGCTGGTGAAACAGCAAGCTCCTCTTCCAAGCCTTCATCAGCCACCACCAGTGCTTCATCAACCATGCTCTTCCGGTTAGCTCAACCGAGCCACCTAAATACGATGTCAGCTCGTCAAAGACAACGTCTCTTGACACCATGAACTTCTTCGTCGCAGGATTCATGCATTTCCATCCCTTCTTCCGCTCATCGTAGCCAACAAAGACAAGCTTACTTGCCTTCGCATCCAGCTTAGTCCATGAAACATCCGGGACATGCATGTAGCAAGTTGAACCGAACACCCTAAGGTATCCCACGCTCGGCTTCTACTTCAGCAACAGCTCAATAGGAGTCTTCATGTTGATAGGGCTGAGTGGCATCCGGTTGATGACATAAGCAGCACAAGACATCCCCTCCGCCCAAAAAGACCTTGGGATATCTTTCGCATGAAGCCAGCATTTGCAGGTCTCCGTCAGATGACGGATCTTCCGCTCCGCTACCCCATTTTGTTGTGGAGTGTGAGCACAAGTAAGCTCTCATTGGATCCCTTGCATCCTGCAGAAGTTAGAAAACTCGGAGGAAACAAATTCACCCCTGTTATCAGTTCTAAGCTTCTTAATCCGCAAGCCAAGCCGGCCTTCTACGAACTCCTTAAACTCCACAAACAAACGATAGGCTTCCGACTTCTCCTTTAAGAAGTACACCCAAGTATACCTTGAGTAGTCATCAACTAAGACAAGCATGTATCTGCTTCCACCAAGGATGGCAGTAACCGTCGGTCCCATCAAGTCGCCATGAATACAATCCAATGGTTTCTTGCTCCTTGTTTGTGATTTATCAAACGGAAGGCGATGTGCCTTACCGTATTGACAGCCCGCGCAAACATGCCCGTCACCAAAGGAGGACAACTTAGGCAACCCCTTCACCAAACTTCTACTATCCATCGCCTTCAGCTTGTCCATGCCAAAATTCCCCAGCCTCTCATGCCAAATAGCAGCGCTATCATTGGCCATCAGACGATCAACATAAGAATTGGTGGCAAGAACAAACAAGTTCTTCACCCTCCTTCCAACATGAGCAACATCAACCTTCACCGCTGATACGTTGCGAAGCAACCTCACGTATGTTGGCCCAAACAGAACGTGATAACCAGCATCCACCGCATTGGTCACCGAGAAGAGATTCTTCTTCATGCCCGGCACGTGATACACACTCCTTAATGTGAGTGGCCCCTGATCACTACCCAAAGACACGACCCCCTCTATCTCTACTGCATAAACAGTATTATCAGCAGTGATAATAGCTTCATTACCTGAGTATTCTTGCATGGAGGTGAACTTCGACTTGTCTCCGATGAGGTGATGATCACACCCGGAGTCCACGATCCACTCGCCATTGAAGTCCTCAGCAGACAAGGCAGAGACACAAGTGCCCGTCATAAAAGCTCCGCCCCATTCTGCTTCTTCACTTCTCGAGCAAGCTTCCTCCTTTCCCGCAGCATGCCTAGGCTGCAGTTTGACCTTGCAGTACTGCTTGAAGTGCCCTCGCTGATGACACCGGTAGAACGTCAAATTCTTCTTCCAGTCCTTAGGAGCATTGCTCCTCTCCGGCTGATAAGAAGTTCAAGTCTCCTCCTCACCAGCGACCTGCACCTTCTTCTTCTTCCCTTCCCATCCTTTCTTCTTTCCTGAGAAGAGAGCTTCGTTGCCTTCCTGATTAAGATTAACTCCAGCCATCTGCCTTGCCAAGCTCTCCTGCGATGCAAGCAGATTCTCCAGCTCCAGCAAAGACGGCTAAGTAGCCCATCCTTGAACAGATGTCACAAAGGCCACATACTCCTTCCACAAACCGCGGATTATGTGCCTTTCATATTATCCTCAGAGATAGGCTAATCAAGATCCAGTGCCGACAGCTCAGCACACAAGCTCTTCATCTTTAAGAAGTACTTCGAGATGGAAAGGTCTCCCTGAGTTGCCTTGGCCAACTCATTCTCCAGAAACTAAAGCCGCGCCACATTCTTCCTATTGAACAACTCATCAATGGTTGTCCAAATATCAACAGCCGACTCACATCCAATGATGTGATCAAACAGTTCCGGAGACACGGCCCTCTTGAGGATAAACTCCTCCTTAGCATTTGTTTTCCTCCAGAGCCTAACCTGCTCAGCAGTACCGAATGCAGCAGTCACTTCCTGTCTGTCGTCACCACCGACGACTTCCCACAGCTCCTCGCCAAGAAGATAACTCTTCATGCACGACTTCCACTTCTTAAAGTTAGTCGGCGTTAAGAGTTCAATCCCAAGACCCCTCGCAAAGCTCCCTTCCATTGCAACACCTGATTGGATAAGCCTTCAGAAGCACAGAGCACCAACACAGGTTGATCAACACTCAAACACAGAGCACAACATTAGTTGAAGACCGCTCAAGCAACTGAACCTCGCTCTGATACCATGTTAAATTTTCTCAGCGTAGTCAACAAGGTAGCCCAAACGCCAAATTAATATCTTCGGCACTACCCAGTTCTCACGTTGAACCAGCAGAAAATTGAGGAACAAGGCTAATCCCAACAAACAATGGAAGAACAAGCAAATCTTTTATACATTCACTTCTTTACAAGGCGAGGTATACGTAGCGAGACATGATTTCGCTAGTATAAACAGCTGTAAACAGAAAGTACCAAAAACCAAGCCGGGCGGACAGCACCGGAATCTGCCGACACCGCCGAGGTCGCCGAGGTCGCCGAGTCCACAGAGATCGCCAGAACTAAAGCTGCAATCCGCTGAATAGCCACGGAGTCCGCCGAAGCCGCGAGGCCAAACGAACACACCATTATTCGCCTCCTGCTGATGAACTGAGGAACAGACCGCCTACCCGCCTGAGACCGGCAGACAGGTTATTGAAGCTGGCAAAGTTGAAACAGAGCTAACAAGCCACAGAGCGACCTCCTGCTGAATCCGCAGAGATCGCACAACTTCCAAGTACTTGACCGAAGTCACAGCCAAACTCCTGGCTCCTTGAAGCTACCGGCGCGACCTGCACACAGCACACAGCACACAGTTAACTCCGAATCAATCCGCGCGGACAGAAAAAATTGAGACCGCAGCACCTCGCCTAACCCAACTTACTGTTCACTCAGTTACTGTAGATGTGCCAGGGGGTTCCTATTTATAGGCGAGGTTAGGAGTGTGGTCACCGTCCAAGAGATAGCGACACTGCCCCAGCCCGCACGATAGCAAAACACCGTCCGCCGAGTCCGCAAGGACTTAGCCGAATACCAAGCAAATCCGCCAGGAGCAAGACAACATTGGCGAACCCACTTCAGTCCGCCTAAGCTATGCGGACAAGGCACCAGCACGCAAAGCCTCCAACCACTGCAGGACAGCAACCCCATTCAATGGCTGTCCTCACAAACCCGAGGCAGTCCTCATGACTCAATCCTCAATCCGCCATAAGTCCACGACCAAAGGCAGAAAGCAAGTCCGCCCGGTCAACAACGGACTTGGCGAATACTGCGGACACCATGGTCTTGGAACAGAGTGTGACCAAGTCCAAAACCATCAAAGGCCAATGCGAGCATGGCGGACATAAACTCCCGTCTGCCAAACACCATAGCACACAGACCGCTAGCAGTCCGCAAGCTACTCGCACACCTGCCCAACGCAGCAGCCATCTCCCGGACTCCACACACCAGTCCGCCAATGACCTCCACAGCAAACACCTGATGTATCACCAGAGCTCGACAAGGCCTCAGCCAAGCTCTAAGCCAAGTCCGCAACAGCCCATACCGCGGACACACTTGTCCGCAAGCTTCCCGCGGACATGAGCCAAACCGCCAATCAGCACAAGCTTGCACCACGACCACTGAGCAATGCACCAGTCCGCAAGCCTCTATCCGCTCAGGCCGCTCCTTGGCTAAACCAATCAGCCAACGCCCTATCAGCAGATACCAGCCGCACAGTCCGCGGACTAGTTGCATATAACCCGCTTAGAAGAACAGTCGGATTCCACTAGACTTTCCACCAGGCCGCACACAATAGTGCGCCCAGTCCGCCTAGTCCGCCAACGCTATCCGCCCAGGCCGCCCGGCCTGTCCCGTCAACCACTTCCACTTCACAAATTTCAACACTCCCCCTTGAAGTGGGAAGTGGTGACCAAGCCCAGCAAGATGCGCAAGCGCTCAAAGGGCCCCTTCGACAGTGGCTTTGTGAAGATGTCAGCAAGATTATCTTCACTCCGAACATGCCCGACCAACAGAGACCCCTCCAACACCTTCTCCCGGATGAAGTGGTTATCAATCTCTATATGCTTGGTCCTGGCGTGACATACTGTATTGTTAACCAGTTTGAGAGCACTCTCACTGTCACCCCGGAGTAAAGTTGGCCCTTGCACTTCTTCATGAACATCCTCTATAAGCCTCCTCAACCAGATGGCTTCCCGAGCAGCCAAGGCTGAATCCTTATACTCTGCCTCTGTAGTTGAGACTGACACCGAGTCCTGCTTCTTGCTACACCACGAGATGCTAGCTAAACCGCAAGTGAACACATAACCTGAAGTATACCTCCGATCATCTGAATCACCGCCATAGTCAGCATCTGTGTACCCAAGCAAGGCAAACTCTGAGTCACTTCCATAGAGGAGTCCCATGTCAGAAGTAGCCTTGACATACTTCAGAATACCCTTCGCTGCCACTAGATGAGATTGCCTTTGTTCAGCCATATACCGACTTACTCGGCCAACAACATAAGTAATGTCCGGCCTTGTAATCGTCAGGTAATTCAAGCTCCCAACAAGAGCCCTGAACACCAAGGGATAATGAAGAACCCTTCCATCATCTCATCGAAGCTTCAGCCCAGGTTCCAGTGGAGTAGAGCACTTCTTCCCTTCGCCCATGCCGAACCACTTCACAATGCGATCTGCATACCCTTTTTGGCTAATGAGAATCCCACACTCCTTCCTCTCCACTTCAAGACCGAGAAAGTGATGCAGCTATCACAAGTCTTTCATCTCGAAGCGTATAACAAGCTCAGCCCTGATCCTTGCTACTTCCCCCATTGAATTTCCTGTGATGATCATGTCATCCACATACAACAGGACCAAGACTTATAGCTCCCCCTTCTTCTTGATGAACAAGCTTGAATTTGAGTTAGAAGCAAGGTATCCACAGAATTGCAAGTACTCTGCAATCTTCTCATACCACGCTCTAGGAGCTTGCTTCAACCCATAGAGAGCTTTCCTCAGTTTGCAGACATAGTCCGGATGCTTTTCAGAGACAAAACCAAGCGGCTGATCTATGAAGATGTCCTTGTCAATCTCTCCGTAAAGAAAGACATTCTTCACATCGAGTTTCCACAACCTCCATCCCTTGCTAGCAGCCAAGGCGATAACCACTCTAACTGAAGTCATCTTCGTAACTGTACTAAATGTCTCCTCATAGTCTTCTCCATACTACAGTGAGAATCCTCTAGCGACCAGGCGAGCCTTGAACCTATCAATTCTCCCATCAGCCTTCTTCTTCAACTTATACACCCACTTGCAAGTAACCGGAGTAATGCCATCAACCTTGGTCACAAGGTCCCAGGTTTCATTCTTCTTCAGAGCATCAATCTCTTCCTTCATGGCGTCTTCCCACTCCTTAACTCCAGTGGCCTTGTTGAAGTTTTTAGGCTCTCGCTCATCCAGAGGACCTACAAAGAAGCAGGAGACAAAGCTCACTGCATACCCATCACAGTACCGAGTCGGTTGCTTAACAACCCTCTTCGATCTCCGAAGGGTCGGTTCCTTGCTCACTACTTTTGTTGCTTCTTCGGGCTCAACTCCCACCTGGAGCAAGCATTGAGCATTGCTCCCCCTGCTTCTTGAGCCAGAACGCTCAGCCTCGGAGTTAGAAGCAACAGGAGCTGCTGGTGAAACAGCAAGCTCCTCTTCCAAGCCTACAGCAGCCACCACCGGTGCTTCATCAACCTTGCTACTTCCGGTTAGCTCAACCGAGCCACCTCCATACGACGTCAGCTTGTCAAATACAACGTCTCTTGACACCACGAACTTCTTCGTCGCAGGATCCATGCATTTCCATCTCTTCTTCCGCTCATCATAGCCAACAAAGACAAGCTTCCTTGCCTTCTCATCCAGCTTAGTCCGTGAAGCATCCGGTACATGCACGTAGCAAGTTGAACTGAACACCCTAAGGTGTCGCACGCTCGGCTTCTCCTTCAGCAACAGCTCAATAGGAGTCTTCATGTTGATAGGGCTGAGTGGCATCCGGTTGATGACATAAGCAGCACAAGACATCCCCTCCACCCAAAAAGACCTTGGGATATCTTTCGCATGAAGCCAGCATTTGCAGTTCTCCGTTAGATGATGGATCTTCAGCTCCACTACCCCAATTTTGTTGTGGAGTGGGAGCACAAGTAAGCTCTCGTTAGATCTCGTGCTTCCTGTAGAAGTTAGAAAACTCGGAGGAAACAAATTCACCCCCGTTATTAGTTCTAAGCTTCTTAATCCACAAGCCAAGCCGGCCTTCTACCAACTCCTTAAACTCCACAAACAAATGGAAGGCTTCCGACTTCTCCTTTAAGAAGTACACCCAAGTATACCTTGAGTAGTCATTAACCAAGACAAGCATGTATCTACTTCCACCAAGGCTGGCAGTAACCGTTGGTCCCATCAAGTCGCCATGAATGCACTCCAATGGTTTCTTGCTCCATGTTTGTGATTTATCAAACGGAAGGCGATGTGCCTTACCGTATTGACAGCCCGCGCAAACATGCCTGTCACCAAAGGAGGACAACTTAGGCAACCCATTCACCAAACTTCTACTAGCCATCGCCTTCAACTTGTCCATGCCAACATGCCCCAGCCTCTCATGCCAGATAGCGGCGCTATCATTGGCCCTCATATGATCAACATAAGAATTGGTGACAAAAACAAACAAGTTCTTCATCCTCCTTCCAACATGAGCAACATCAGCCTTCACCGCTGATACATTGCGAAGGAACCTCACGTCTGTTGGCCCAAACAGAACGTGATAACCAGCATCCACCGCATTGGTCACTGAGAAGAGGTTCTTCTTCATGCCCGGCACGTGATACACACTCCTTAACGTGAGTGGCCCCTGATCACTACCCAAAGACATGAACCCCTCTTTCTCTAATGCATAAACAGTATTGTCGCAGTGATAATAGCTTCATTACCTGAGTATGCTTGCATGGAGGTGAACTTCGACTTTTCTCCGGTGAGGTAATGACCACACCTGGAGTCCATGATCCACTCGCCGTTGAAGTCCTCAGCAGACAAGGCATGGACACAAGTGCCCGTCATAAAAGCTCCGCCCCATTCTGCTTCTTCACTTCTCGAGCAAGCTTCCTCCTTTCCCGCAGCATGCCCAGGCTGCAGTTTGAACTTGCAGTCCCGCTTGAAGTGCCCTCACTGATGACACCAGTAGCACTTCAAATTCTTCTTCCAGTCCTTAGGAGCATTGCTCCTCTCCGGCTGATATGAAGTCGAAGTCTCCTTCTCACCAGCGACCTGCACCTTCTTCTTCTTCTTCTTCCCTTCCCATCCTTTCTTCTTGCCTGAGAAGAGAGCTTCGCTGCCTTCCTGATTAAGATTAACTCCAGCCATCTGCCTTGCCAAGCTCTCCTGCGATGCAAGAAGATTCTCCAGCTCCAGCAAAGATGGCTGAGTAGCCCATCCTTGAACAGATGTCACAAAGGCCACATAATCCTTCCGCAAACCGCGGATTATGTGCCTTTTCATCTTAGCCTCAGAGATAGGCTCATCAGGATCCAGTGCCTACAGCTCAGCACATAAGCTCTTCATCTTTAAGAAGTACTTCGAGATGGAAAGGTCTCCCTGAGTTGCCCTGGCCAACTCATTCTCCAGAAACTGAAGCCGTGCCACATTCTTCCTATTGAACAACTCATCAATGGTTGTCCAAATATCAACAGCCGACTCACATCCAACGATGTGATCAAACAGTTCCAGAGACACGGCCCTCTTGAGGATAAACTCCGCCTTAGCATTTGTTTTCCTCCAGAGCCTAACCTGCTCAGCAGTACCGAATGCAGCAGTCAATTCCTGTCTGTTTTCACCACCGATGACTTCCCACAGCTCCTCGCCAGGAAGATAACTCTTGATGCACGACTTCCACTTCTTAAAGTTAGTCGGCGTTAAGAGTTCAATCCCAAGACCCCTTGCAAAGCTCCCTTACATTGCAACACCTGCTTGGATAAGCCTTCAGAAGCACAGAGCACCAACACAGGTTGATCACCACTCAAACACAGAGAACAACACTAGTTGAAGACCGCTCAAGCAACTGAACCTCGCTCTGATAGCATGTTAAATTTTCTCAGCATGGTTAGCAAGGTAGCCCAAACGCAAATTAATATCTTCGGCACTACCTAGTTCTCACGTTGAACCAGCGGAAAACTGAGGAACAAGGCTAATCCCAACAAACAATGGAAGCACAAGCAGATCTTTTATACATTCACTTCTTTACAAGGCGAGGTATACGTAGCAAGATATTATTTCGCTAGTATAAATAGCTGTAAACAGAAAGCACCAAAAACCAAGCCGGGCGGACAGCACCGAAATCCGCCGAGACCGCCGAGGTCGTCGAGGTCGCCGAGTCTGCTGAGATCGTCCGAACTAAAGTTGCAATCCGCCGAATAGCCATAGAGTCCACCAAAGCCGCGAGGCCACACAGACACACCGTTATTCGCCTCCTGCTGATGAACTTAGGAACAGACTGCCTACCCGCCTGAGACTGGCGGACAGGTTATTGAAACAGGCAAAGTTGAAACAGAGCTGACAAGCCGCAGAGCGACCTCCTGCTGAATCAGCAGAGATCGCACAACTTCCAAGTACTTGACCGAAGTCACAGCCAAACTCCTGGCTCCTTGAAGCTACCCGTGCGACCTGCACACAGCACACAGTTAACTCTGAATCAATCCACGCGTACAGAAAAACTGAGACCGCAGCACCTCGCCTAACCCACTTCAGTATGCCTAAGCTATGCAGACAAGGTACCAGCCCGCAAAGCCTCCGACCACTGCAGGATAGAAACCCCCTTCAATGGCTGTCCGCACAAACCCAAGTCAGTCCGCAAGACTCAAGCCTCAATCCGCCACAAGTCCACGACCAAAGGAAGAAAGCAAGTCCGCCCGGTAAACAGCGGACTTGGCGGATACTGCGGACACCATGGTCTTGGCACAGAGTGTGATCAAGTCCAAAACCATCAAAGGCCAATGCGAGCATGGTAGACATAAAATCCCGTCCGCCAAACACCCTAGCACACAGACCGCCAGCAGTCCGCAAGCTACTCGCACACCTGCCCAATGCCGCAGCCATCTCCCGGACTCCACACACCAGTCCGCCAATGACCTCCACAGCAAACACCTGCTGTATCACCAGAGCTCGACAAGGCCTCAGCCAAGATCTAAGCCCAGTCCGCAACAGCCCATACCGCGGACACACTAGTCCGCAAGCTTCCCGCAGACATGAGCCAAACCGCCAATCAGCACAAGCTTGCACCACGGCCACTGAGCAATGCACCAGTCCGCAAGCCTCTATCCGCTCAGGCCGCTCCTTGGCTAAACAAATCAGCCAAATGCCCTATCCGCAGAGACCAGTAGCACAGTCCGCGGACTACTTGCATATAACCCGCTCAGAAGAACAGCCGGCTTCCACTAGACTTTCCACCAAGCCGCACACAACAGTCCGCCCAGTCCGCCTAGTCCGCCAAAGCTGTCCGCCCAGGCCGCCCGGCCTGCCCGTCAACCACTTCCACTTCAAAAATTTCAACAGAACTCGATGAGGCATGTCGAGATCGGCGAGTTGTGTCGACACCATGTGACACGGGTAGCGACACGGACGTGTCCCTACCCGTGTGTGTCGAGTTACACTCGACAGGCCGTGTCGAGACTAACGAGCTATGTCGACACCATGTGACACGGGTAGCGACACGAGCGTGTCACTACCCGTGTGTGTCGAGTTACACTCGACGAGTGGTGTCGAGATCAATGAACTTCGCGTCGACTTCGACGAAGTAACATGAAACGGATAGAGACACGGGCGTGTCCCTACCCGTGTTCTCCAGTCGACGATTTTGATCAAGATCGATGAATTGTTGAGGTCGTCAAAATGCATCCAGAGAAGGACACGGCCACGGACACGGCCAGGAACACGACTGTGTCATATGGACACGGGTCGGGACACGCCCACACGGGCGTGTCCCGACCCGTATCAAGTATTGAACCGACATGGAAACTGTCATTGCCGCTTCGCCAAGCAGGACACGGGTAAGGCTGTGTCCCTACCCGTGTCACTTTTCATATATAAGAGGGGATAGAAAACCCTAGCTGTTTTCATGCTCATTTCATTCCCTATTTCCTGTGAGAACTCCTGGTGAGTGAGAAAACTGCTGGAGCAAGTTCTACAGGAGAAAATCTGCCATCACCGTGAAGGAGAAGATGCCGCCAAGGAGAATTTCAAGATCCATGACCCGAAATGGTGGTACCATTGGAACAGATGTGAGTTTCCTACCCTCTCCCTTGGTGCTAGATTTATAGTTATTTTCCTAGGCGAGTCATCGACTCAAGAGAGTCTTGATGGTGAGGAGGAGTTTTCTAGGAAAGGCCATACTAAGACTTGTGTCTTAGGTTTTAGATCTCTTCAACCACGCCCTTCTTCAATGTGATGATAAGGGATGGTTTCATGAAGCGTATTGGCCTCTTGAGGGTGACTAAGGGAGGAGGTTTTCTGGAATGATTTGGGAAGATCGCCTTGAGGAGGAAGATGAACCGATGCCGTTCATTTTGCCTTAAGATGCGTGCAGAATCTATATTCTGCGCGTAGCAAGCATCGTGGCCATTTAAGTGTGATATGGCCAGATCTGGGCTTTCGGCTAAACGCGAAAGTTGAAGCCCTTGAAAATACTTTCCAACGAATGGGTGCACGACTTCTGGCGAAGTCTGTAGCCACGGGAAAGTCTAAATGAAAATGGTGTTCAATAAATCCTGCATGCAGAAACTGTGTTCTGTACGCAGCGAACTTCAAGTCCGATTTCAAATAGGATAATGTCAAATCTAGCTTGAGGTCTGAATACGAGAGTTGTAGATCACAGAAAGACCTTTCCATCGTGGGGTTACACGTCTTCACCGGATTCCTGTACCTTCGGGAATCTCTGGTCGCATTTGCTATCCAGATTCAACCTGCACCTAAATTCTGGGCTTTAATGGAAGATGGATTTGGATTCGGTGGAATTAATATTGCAAGATACTTGGTTTGGACGAACCCTTATGATTAATCATTTGTTGTATGATTGATGTAGCTTATTAATCAGATTTCATATTATCAAATTGTGAAGCAATCTTATTTAAATGAATTGAATTGGTAGGAATTGAAAGATTGATAATTGTGCACTTCATGTTTATATTATGGCATTATCAAATGGAAAGTGTGATAGATCTTTATATGCGCATCATGTTTATATTACGTTGTCATCATTTGGAAAGTCATATAGATGAATAGATTATGGCCATGGGTATGTTTGATTAATGAAATTAGTCTAGTAGTCCAATACTTAGAGCGTCGTCTCCCTACGGGTAGTATTGTGAAGGGATGTAAGTGCGGTGTTGACCGTCACTTGTTTTGGTTGTGTTGAGATAAGGTATGGATGGATGGTTGGGCTGTGTCATCGTGCTTACTTCCGAGGTCCCTTCCATGTTATGTTGATGTGGTATTTGCATGTGGTGTGAGTCGATACGCGGTGTCGTAATCCTGGGTTAAGGATTGTGTGGCAGGTCTACGGGCTCGCCAGTCGTCACACTGACGAGAGTCGACAGTTATACTTTGGGCAGTTGGGTTTGGTCCTCGGTGTTCACATCCCGGGGTTCCTTCCGTGCTAGGTGAACAGTTGGGCTTGGTCCTCGGGCTCACTCCGAGGCTCCTTCCGGGTCACACCAGGTCAGTTCGGGGCTTGGTCCTCGGTGCACATCTACCCGAGGCTCACGTTGGGCCATAGTACGCATGGGCTTCGCTGTTGTGTTCTTAGCATTGAGGCGTACGGAGGCCTAGGTGAAGTAGTGTGATACCCGCCTAGTAGTAGAAGTGCCTGTTCTACTATCTCCGCCTTACCACGGCGGCTGATGCCTGAGAGGTTAGCTACCTGCTCGAAAAGTGGGAACTATAGTCTGTGTCGACATAACAATTGCATGTGTGTGCATGGGTGAGTCATTGCATAGCATTCATAGCATTTCATAACATTGCACAACAAGATCCTCATCGTATAAGTTTGTATGGGCACTCTTATACGATGAGTTACCTTTATGTAACCCGATCCGTAACTTATAAGTTTGTATGGGCATTCTTATAAGTTAAGTTACTTTCCTGCTGTTACTTATACTTGCTAGTTTAGTGAAGCTCTTAAATATTTGATAGATCATGTTATTGTTACTCTTACACTATTGCCACCTGCTTGTACCTCTTTTACTTGCATATATATATATATATATATATATATATATATATATCCCTTGTTCCTTTTCTCCGCCCAGTGCCGAGGAGTCACCGGGGGAGCGGATGTGAAACCACTTTGTCGTTTCGACTAACGGTTGCTACGTCTTCCTTTTTAGGAGGTCATGCCGAAGGTAAAGCAGCCGCAGACTACGCAGCAGGACAGCCAGGCCAGGACGATAGAGCTTGAAGTGACGGTGCCGTCGATAACGTCGGTTACTGATGTTAGTATTTGATACTCTGATGTAGCCTGTTTGGGCAATGTTTAGCTGTACTCTGATATATTGTAGAAGCATGTTTTAGCTTCTCCTTATTGATGTATTTAGACCTTATATACTTAGTGTGGATTTGACTTCTCTTGCTTATTATGTTTGGTTGGGTTGGCATGATATATTGATATTATTGTACCTGGTGGAATAGGTGTCTTGTGGTACAGGTTAGCCAGTGTGCTAATGCTACCGCAAGGCGGCTGTTACGAGCATAAGACTCCCCTGCTTGCCGTGTTTTGGGATCCGGGAGGGGGGGGGGGTCTTACACTACGTGATGGCAGTGAACACCATCTTATGGCAGGGAGATTCTGAAGAGATGGATAAGAGGATGGAACGATGGCAACAGGAGCTTGGAGGCGAAGTAGAAGAGAGAGAGAGAGGAAAAAGAGGTCGGAGGAGAGGGCGAAGTGGTGATGGTTGGTGGCATTGCGGGGGAGCCAGAAATGGCGGTAGAGAAGGATGGAGAGATGGGGATAGTATAATAGAGAGAGGAAGAAGAGGACGGAGGAGAGGGCGAAGTAGTGATGGTTGGTGGCATTGTGGGGGAGCTAGGAATGGCGAGAGAGAAGAATGGAGAGATAGAGGCGGGAGAGGAAGGGGAGTCAAAGGAGGATAGAAGGAGGAGGAAAGAGAAGATGAAGATAGAGGAAGCGAGAGGGTCAACCAGGAGGGGGGCCCAACTGGAAAAAAGAAGAGCCTCACTGTGGGAAGGAGAGGACGCTAGCGAGTGGGAGATGGAAAAGCTTGGGGATGAAATGGTGGTAGCTGTCGCGGAATACGAAGCCAGTGAACAAGATATACTAAGAGAGCAGGAGGGAGAGGAGGAACCGTCAAGGATAAAGACGGTTGTGGATGTGCTGGAGGTGGAGATCTCCACCAAAGAAGGAAGGAAGGAGAAGATCAAGGTCAGTGGCGAGCACAGCCCAGAAGACCAGGAGGAGATCACGACATGCGTGCAAAGGAACATTGACGTCTTCGCTTGGAGTGCAGCCGACATGCCAGGAGTTGATGTGGACGTGGCCTACCACCATCTCAACTGCGACCCCAACACCCGCCTAGTGCAGCAGAAGAAGAGTGCCATCGCCTCCAAAATGGTCGGACCCATTAGAGAGGAAGTAGAAAAGTTAATTAAGGTGGGGTTTGTGTCTGCCTGTAAGTATCCGGGGTGGGTGAGCAATGTTGTAATGGTTAAAACGGGGGAGTAGGTGGAGAGTGTGCGTGGATTTCTCTATTTTAAATAAAGCATGCCCTAAGGATTGTTACCCTCTGCCTCGGATCGACGCGCTGGTTGACTCTGCAGTCAGTTTCTCATTTATTAGTTTTTTGGATGCGTTTTCAGGATACCATCAGATACGCATGCACCCTCCGGACGTTAAATACGTCACTTTCGTCACGGAGGATGGATGCTTCTGTTTTAACATGATTCCCTTTGGGTTGAAAAATGCAGGAGCAACCTATCAAAGAATGATGGATCAGATCTTTCGATGGCAGAAAGGAAGGAACCTCGAGGTGTACGTGGATGACTTGATGATCAAAAGCAGGGACCTCAAATCTCATGTCCTGGACCTTGAGGAAACGTTTGAGACCTTGAGAAAATATAAAATGAGACTTAACCCCCTAAAATGTGTGTTTGGAGCCAATAGGGGAAATTTCCTGTGGCATCTTCTCACCCCATCTGTAGTGGAGCCCAACCACGATAAAGTGAAGGAAAACCTAGAGTTGGAGTCTCCTAGAAACGCCTTTGAAGTTCAACGTCTCACCGGTAATCTGGACGGGCTAAGCAGGTTTCTCTCTCGAGCCGGGGAGAGATGCTCGCCTTTCTTCCGGACATTGAGAGGAGGCAAGAAATTCGAGTGGACTCCTGAATGTTAGAAGGCTTTTAGGCTCTAAGCAACAGCTCACCCAGACACCTTTAATCCAGGGGCCGAGGGAAGGAGAGATCTTGTTCCTATACTTGGGAGTAGGGATGGGGGCCATGAGCTCGGTTCTGGTGCGAGAGGAGGGGAGGAAGCAGTTTCCGATCTATTACGTAAGCAGGGTATTAAAGATGGTTGTGCTCAGGTACCCCATTCTTGAAAAATTAGCATTTGCCCTCATTGTCTCGGCCAGGAAGCTCAGGCCGTATTTTCAGGCTCACTCTATTCAGGTGGTGACAGATCACTCCCTCTATCACATCTTGGAGGGGTGGAGCACTCTGGGAGGCTGGCCAAGTGTTCAATAGAGCTCAGTGAATTCGACCTCGCTTTCATTCCTCGGCTTGCCATCAAGCCAAAAGCGGTGGCCGGCTTCCTGGTGGAATACATAGTTGAGGTCCTAGACGCTGAAGCGTCCCTCGAGTGACTTGGATGATGATAGTAGATGGAGCGTCAGGAAAAAATTCCTTTGGAGGAGGAATGATCTTGTTAAGTCCACAGGGGAACAAGATTGAGCAGATCTTGAAGATCCACTTCACGATCACCAACAACCATGAAAGTGAGAGTTAGATCTGAAATACTCTACAGGGGGGGGGGGGGGTGAATATAGTATCCTAAAAAAAATTCTTAACAAATATTACAGCTTTTGCTGTAAATTAAAGTAAATTAAAAGTGCAGAAATAAATATAGCTAGCACACAATAAACCTAAAGCACAAGCACAACAAGAACAAAAGAAAAAAGGGCAACCAGACGACACAAGAATTTTATAGTGGTTCCCCCAAATGGGTATATCCACTCTTCTACCACCCTTGGTAGGAATCCACTAAGATTTTTGATCAGGTGCCTAACACCAATGAGCTTTTGATCAGGTACTCAAAAACCAACCCAAGTCTTTTGATCAGGAGACTTGCAACCAAGGAATCACTTTTGAAGGGTGATGAGAACCCTTTATACAGTAGGGGGGGTGAGATGATTTTGTCTTCTCTTTCTCAATATACAACAGAGAAGACTGTGGATTTGATTATAGCTTATGGCTCCCCCTGAGATGTAGAATGAATCAGGGAAAAATAGGAGCTAAGCTTCAAGGTGATAGGTCTTCAAACTGAATTCTTGACCAGCAATAATCTTCAGGAACTTCTTTGACAGATGGAACTGATGTCCTTTTAAAGTGTCCTGGAGTACATGAAGAAAGAAGACTCTAGATATAGGTATTGTTGTTCTTCTTCTTCAGGTACTAATGAGCTTCTGGTCGAGGGCTTGTCTGTATCAGAGAATGCTTCTTGTTGACAGAGCAGATTGTTCAAGACTGAATATTTCTCTGTGTCTCTATAATCTCTGTATGCCTCTGAGTACCATGTGCTCTGTCTAAAACTTTCTTAATAATCCTTTATTCTTCTCTTTGTTATTCTCTTTTTTTTATATTTTCTGTCGAAATCTGTCTTTCAAAAATTTGAATTCTTCTGCAATTAATGCTGACAGCCTTGAGAATAAACGACATTGATTTATTTCTTCAACTGTCCCATGAAAAAATCCCAAGCAATAATCCTGGAGAAGACCATAATTAATGCTCCTTCTAACGGTTATATTCAAAGAATGTTAGAGCATTAATTACTTAGGAATTATCACATTAGAGTGGGGATAGAATGCCGGAAATAACTAAGTCTGGAATCGTCGAATAGATGACAGAAATCATCGAGCTGAGTCTGCATTTTGTCGATCTGATGACTTCTGTTCGTCGAGCTGAGTTGCAGAATCGTCGAGCTGGAAACATGACTTGCTGTCTCTGGAAGCTTTGCATTTCTGTACTTCAAGTTCGTCGAGCTGAGAAATGTGTTCGGTGATTGGAGTTCAGCAACTATTCTGGAGTTGTCAAATATTCTGTGTGTCGACACAATTACTCCGGGTGTCGACACAACCTTTCCAAAGTGTCGACTGATGATCTGGGTGTCGATTCAAGTTATTCTAGTGTCGACTTAGTTGGTGTCGACATAAACTCTAAGTGTCGACACAAGTCTACTGGTTCTAAGTTGTTGAAGTAGATAATTCTAGAATTCGTCGTGCAGAGAACTGAGTTCGTCGACCTAAGTCTGGAGAATCAATTGAACTCAAAATGCTGAAGACTGAGTCCAGAGATCGTCGACCAAATAATAAGGTTCGTCGAGCAAAGTCTAGAGAACCTTGAATTTGTCGAACTAAGTCTAGAGAACCTTGAATTCGTCGAGATGAAAATGATTCTGGACTTAGAGAAAAATTGATAATCCTCTGGCAATAGAGTTGAAGTGGAGGTCTAGAAATCGTCGAGCAAAGAATGAAGTTCGTCGACTTGAGTCTAGAGAACAGTCTGGACTTAGAATTCTGAAGGTGGAGTCCAAGGATCGTCGATCTGTGACTAAAGTTCATCGAGCTCAGCTAAGAGAATATTTCTCTAGGATCATCGATCTGAGAACGACTATCGTCGACCTGAGTTCGACGAACGTCAAACTCATTTTACTTAGTTTCTTGAGAAATCTCTGAATCTCGGGAAAAACTCTAAGTCTTGAGTCTCTGGTAGTCTGATGATGGCTTGTCCATGTGATGTTGTTACTCAGGACTTGGCCTAGACTCTAGGACACAACTATGACCCTAACTATACATGTTGGGTCACATCATCCTAGCTAAGTGAACCTACCCCAAATCAAACTAGGGATCCAACAATCTCCCCCTATTTGGGTGAGGTCACCAATAGACTCAAAATTAAAACATAAAGTAAACAAAGTAGGAAAACATATATCTGGCAGAGATAATTAAAACATGCAGCAGATATTTTTACACAAGAGCTTCGTTCAGTTAATATGAAATAGTTTAAGGGAGAAAAATAGAAATAAAATAGTTCAGATTTCATTTCTTCTGCTTTTTCTCCTGATGCTTTTCATCCTTACCCTTGTCTCCTGGCTTGGTAAATATTATTTCCATGTTTGGATTTGAAGCTTGTTCCACAGTCATTATCATGTCAGCAGCCCCTATAATCTTCAGAGATGTAGCTCTAGGGACCAATGCTTCAGGATGTAATTTCATATAATCATCAACATTAAAAATTTTGTTAGCCTTTTCAAACCTTTTCAGTTCTTCTCTCCTTTATTTGGACATTGTAGTGTATTCAGAAATATCCTTCCCTTCAGCCTTTGCCTTGTTAATCATAGAAAGGCCAACTAGTTCCTGGAACCTGGCCATTCTAGCAGTGTTGGCTGTTTCTGGATCTTCATAAGGAACAGGAGGAGATGTTGATCTTCTAGATCTTTCATCTTGTTGATGTTGATGCTATTGTTGTTGTTGTTGTTGCTGATGTTGTTGTTGCTACTGATGTTGCTGTTGCTGCTGATGTTGTTTTCCAAAAGAGTGTTGCCTGTGCTGACTGCTACCAGAGGAAGATCTTCCATGATGTCTTTGATAAGTTTGAACAGGGGCAGACCTTTGAGAGCTTGAACCAGGAGCACCAGCTGCAGGAGGAGGAGTAGGTGGTGGATCTTTTCTATACCTTTGAACTGGTGGAGGAGAGTACCTTCTACTCTTCTTCCTTTCCTTCTGCTGATTCTTAGATAACCACATCCATGCTGACATACCTTTGCATGGTGTTATCTTTTGAAGAATGTAATAAGGAGTGCCATTGTTTGGATTGGGCTTAGGAGTAGGAGGAGGAGGAGGAGCTTTTTTTTCTTTGATATTTGCTTCCTCTTCTTTGTATCCTCCTCATCTGAGTCCTCATCCTCATCTTCATCATCATCATTTTCAGAACCCTGAGGGTTATCATATAAATCATTCAAAGCTTTCAAAGCCTCGGCAGAAATAACAGGCTTTTCTGGAGCAGGAGAAGGAGTTTCAAGAAGAGTTGGAGGAGAAGATACAAAAGAATCAGAGCTAATTTGGGTAGAGCTTTCAGCTGCTGTCTTATTTTCCTCTTCAATATCAGCCAAGATCAGTTCATCTAGATCTGGAAATGTAGAGTCATCCATGACATAACTAGGAGCAGAAGAAATTTCTGAAGGAGCTGGAATAACTGTGGGCTCAGGAACAGCAAAACTATCACTGAGTTGCTTTGCAACTTGTGGACTTACTGGAGACGTATATGGTACAATAGCTAGGTATGGCATAGTAGTATATTCTGCTGTAAGATATCTCAAAAATGCAAATTTAAAATTTTTCAACAAATTTTCTAAATCAACTGTGGGATTAATGATGAAATCACCACCAGTAATTATTGTCTCAGAGACTGACTCTTCCAAGTCCATGTCAGTATCATTAAAATTAATAAAATCAAGATCATCTGTATCAATATACTCTGTATAGTCTGCTTCTACTATTGTTGCCTCTGCTGCTGGAGCTGCTACTGCTGGAACTACTGCAGCTACATCATCAGACATCTCCCCCTGCATGGTTTCAGTAAGACTTGAAGCCATGCCCCTGACAGAAGATGGGGCAGTAGTGAGGGCAGTGATCTGTGCAGATAGGGTAGTAATTGAAGTAGCAAGAGGTGTAATGGCCTCTACTATTAGTGTTTTGAGAAGGGGAGTGAGGAGGGAAATGAGAGAAGTAATTGTGGAGGTGTCTAATGGTGGAGTGGTAGATGGTGTTGCAGAAGGTGTAGAAGTTGGAACTGTGGGAGGGATAAAAAGTGGAGCATCTAGTATGTGATCATCTGGAGGGGATACATGTTGAGGGATGATAGATGTTGATGGGGATATATGGGTGGCATCTTCTATGTGGGTGATTGGAGGAAGAGGGGAATTGGGAGGTGATGGTGGTATGTTGAAAAATGGTATGGAGGATAAATGAGGAGGAAGTCGAGATGATGGAGGAGTTGGTGCTGGTGAAGCATGTGGAGATTCTGGTGGAGTAGGAGGTTGAGTAGGGGATGATGGAGGTGTGGAAGAGGGATGGATTTGTGTTGCTGGAAGGGGGCTGGATGAGATGGTGGTGTTGGATGAGTCTCTTCAGTAGGTTGGGGAGTGGCTTTAACATCCCTGGTGCCTTCAGAAGCTGGGGTGGAAGAGGTAGAAGCCTTAGTTGGCTTGGTTATTGTCCTCTCCCACCTGCCAAATAAGGCACATGTTAGCCTTTTACTGGCATTGATGAATATGGTCTGGGAGACCAGGGATTCAGCAGCTTTTTCTTGTAAATAGATCCCTAGGATCCTTCCAAAGCAAACTTCCTTTTTATTGTTTTTCTTATTTATCAGATCAAAAAGAATCTTTACCCAATCCACCGGTTTCTTATTTATGATTGCTCACATGACCAGAAACTGGTGTCTGGTGATGTAGTCATGGGCAGTATATTTCCCAAGCAAAACGTTTCCAACCAAATCTGCCAAAAACCTATAAGGGGCAGAGAGGTGTTTCTTCAAAACTTTATTAGAGTTATCTCTAGTATAACCCATTAGGCCCAGCATCACGTCAGACTCCTCTATTTCAATCTCTAGTTGCTCTTCTCAATTACTTAATCCAAAAATTTCAGTCAAAATTGCGGGAGTTAAGGAGATGGGGTTACCCGCAATGCTGCCTGTCATCGTATTCTCCTCTGTTGGTGATAGGGTGTAGACCCATTCTCTGATTTCAGTGCTGTGCAGTTTGATTCTTCTTGTCATCAAGGTTTTGAGTTCTTGTTCTTCAAGTAGTTCCAGAATATAAAGGAATATGGGATCAGATTGCTGAAACGAATCAAAGTCCACATCAAAACCGGTATCAAACTTCATGCCTGCGAGAATACTTGCCTGAATCGCCATGGAATCACCTGCAAGAGAGACACAGAAATGGTGATCAAGTGCAAAGGAACAGAAAGCGCGGGACGAAAGTCGAATAAAACCTAAATATAGGGTTTTCAAGAATATGAATTGACAGACTCCGTTCCACGAAGAATAGAAATAATTCTTCGAACTGAGTTTGATGAAATATTTATGAATGAAATAATTCGTCGATCTTATCCAGAAGAATTGAAGACAGTTCGTCAAACTCCGTTCGACGAATATCTTCTGAAGCAAGTTCGTCGAACTCCATTTGACGAAAATTATTTCACTCACATAGAGTTCGTCGATCTCCGTGCGATGAATATCTCTCAAACTTTCCCCGGTTCATCGAACTCCATTCGACGAACTTTGGAAAATTCGTTGAGTGCAGACAGAAATTAAATAAAGTCTTCTCCATTGATCATTCAAAGTTGATTTACAAAAAACATATGATTTCTCTCATCCAGAGGTTTGGTGAATATATCAGCCCTTTGTAAATCAGTGTAGATATAAAAAAGCTTGATTTTATTTTTGTCTATACACTCTCTAATGAAATCATGTCTTATATCAATATGTTTTGTCCTACTATGGTGAACTGGATTCTGGGCTATGGCTGTAGCATTTATATTATCACGGAGTAGGGTTGAATTATTTAAGTTGAACCCATAATCTAGAAGTTGATTTTGTATCCAAAGTATCTGTGAACAACAGCTGCCTGCTGCAATATATTCTGCTTCAGCAGTTGAGGTTGACACTGCCGTTTGCTTCTTACAAAACCAAGAAACTAATCTCATACCCAGGAACTGGCAAGTGCCTGAAGTACTTTTTCTATCTACCCTGCATCCAGAAAAATCAGCATCAGAGTATCCAGTTAACTCAAATTTTGATTCAGCAGGATACCATAGTCCTAGATTAGGACAACTCTTTATATATCTCAAAATCCTTTTTAGTAAAATTAGGTGAGATTATTTAGGGTTCACCTGGAACCTAGCACAAAGACATGTGGCAAACATAATATCTGGCCTACTTGTTGTGAGGTATAATAGGGACCCAACAATGCCCCTATAAATTTTCTGATCCACAGGTTTCTCTGGTACATCAGAGTCCACAACAGCATTGGTGGCTATGGGTGTTTTCTTTGCTGAGACATCAGCCATCCCAAATTTCTTTAGAAGTTCTTTAGCATATTTTCCTTGAGAGATGAAGATGCCATCAGGGAGCTGCTTCACTTGGAGACCAAGGAAGTAGGAAAGCTCATCCATGCTACTCATTTCAAATTTGGAATGCATGACGTCAGAGAACCTCTTGCATAATTTGGAATCTGTAGAGCCAAATATAATATCATACATATAGATTTGTACTAATAAGATTTGGTCCTTATGATATCCAATGAAAATTGTTTTATCTACAGTTCCTCTTGTAAATTTATGCACTAATAGAAAACTAGCTAAGGTCTCATACCAAGCTCTTGGAGCTTGCTTTAGACCATAAAGAGCCTTATGCAATTTGAAAACATGAGAGGGGTAAGTTGGAGAAACAAAACCTGGGGGTTGTTCTACATAATCCTCTTCTTTTAGCACTCCATTTAGAAAAGCACTCTTCACATCCATTTGGAAGGCCTTGAATCTCTTGTATGCTGCATAGGCAAGGAATATTCTTATGGCTTCCAACCTTGCAACGGGTGCAAAGGTTTGATAATAATCAATTCCTTCTTCTTGCCTATATCCTTGAGCAACAAGCCTAGCCTTGTTTCTCACAATGATTCCTTGGGCATCCAGCTTGTTTCTGAAAACACATTTGGTTCCAATAACTGAGTAGTTTTGGGGTCTTGGAAACAAATCCCAAACTCTACATCTTTCAAATTGATTTAGTTCCTCCTATATTGCAAGGATCTAGTGGGGATCCTGCTCAGCATCATGGATGGATGAGGTTCAACCTGAGAGAGAAAACAGGCATGCATCAAATCTTGGGTGAGTTGATGCCTTGTCTGTACATCTACTGATGTGTCTCCAATCACTTGAGATCTGGGGTGATCCCTAAGTGTGACAAAATCATTGGGTGGAGTTGGTTGTGCAAGAGCATTTGGAATTAATTCCTCCAGTGGAATTGTATTTGATGTTGGTAGAGATTCATTTTCTTCAGCTTCTTCTTCTTCACTTCCTTCAATGGCTTGTGGAGACGTATGAGTTGGAACCTCTTGGGTGAGGTTTAGTGCATCCAAGGTCTCACACAAGTGGGGTACCTGCAAGTTGCTATTGGTAGAAACTTCTTTCTCCTTGCAATACATGTTAGTCTCATCAAATGAAACATGAATGGACTCTTCAATTTTTAATGTCGATTTATTAAAAACGTTATAGGCCTTGCTTACTTGGGAGTATCCTAGAAAAATTCTCACTTCAGCCTTAGCCTCAAACTTTCTAATGTATTTTTTGTTGTTGTTATGAATGTAACATTAACATCCAAATACTTTGAAGTAGTTGATTTTAGGTTTCTTCCCTTTGAGCAATTCATAGGGACTCCTGTTCTTTAGTTTGTGAATTATGCTCCTATTTAGGACATAATTTGTTGTGCTTACATCCTCTGCCCAAAAGGCTAGGGGCATGTAAGCATCTGCAAGCAATGTACCTGCAGCTTCAATGAGTGTCCTATTTTTCCTTTCAGCAACCTCATTTTGTTTGGGAGTTCTAGGAGCTGAGAAGCAATGCCTGATACCTTCCTTCTCACAGAACTCATGCATAAGAAGAGACTCAAACTCTGTACCATGACCACTTCTGCTCAATGAAACATGGATAGAGAACTCAATCTGTATGGTGCTGAGAAAATCTGTAAGAACCTTGAAGGTATCTGACTTAGATCTCAGAAAGAATACCCAACTGAACCTGGAGAAGTCATCCTCTATAACCAAAGTGTAGGATTTCCTTCCCAGGCTTTGTACAGCAATGGGTCCAAAGAGATCCAAAAATAGCAAGTACAAAATCCTAGGTGAATCACTCTTATTAACAGATTTAAAACTAGTTTTAGTTTGCTTGCCTAATTGACAAGCCCTGCAGAGACCTTCCTTCTTGTAGGGACCAGAAAGTAGACCTCTAACAAGGTTGTGTTTAGATAGACTAGCAATGTTTTTCAGATTTACATGACCTAGTCTTTTGTGCCATAAGTCTTTCTGATTACTAGTTAAATTAAGTAAACATATATCAGTTTTGGCAGAAGAAAATTTACTAAGTATATGTTGCCTTGTCTATTTTCAATTAAAACTGTTTTGTTGTTTTTATCAATAATAGAACAAGTGGATGGGTTAAAGTATACCTGATAACCATCATCACATAACTGACTTATGGAGATGAGGTTATACTTGAGTCCACTTACATATGTCATGTTTTTCGAGCTATTTTGTGCCCTGTTTGTTTATTAGGTCAATATATTCTTTTTATACAAATCCAGGCAGATATTGTCGAAGAATGGCTTCATTCCGCACTTAGTGCATTTAATTCAATTCAATCTTTCAATACGAACTTTTTTCTGTACTTGTGATTATTTGGCTAATCAGATGTGGACTTCAGCATTCCTTGTACTCGGGTTTGGTAAACCCTTTTCTTGCTTTGTACTTATTACCTGGTTATTTTCTTTTTCCACTTGTATATTCTTGCTGAGGTGTTCTTCTTTTGAATTCTTCAGGTTTAGGGCAGCAGCCGGTTGAGCGGCTAAGTTGGTGTTGCTAGTGGACTACTGTGTTGCAGAGGTTTTCCTCACCCTTGTGAGGTAGTTTTTGGTTGCTTCTTGTTAGTACAGACATACATGCTCTCCAGTGTGTTCGTGTCAGGTTGTTGACGCCCACTTGTGGAATTCTTCTAGAATGCTAATTACTTTGCTAAGCTGCTAGTTTTACCTTTTCTGTGGTTGTTTATACTTGCTCTATAGGGAATGTTTTATGCTAGGTTGCATGTTAGTTACTTAAACTTATAAAAAGCATTACCACTAGTATTTCATACATGTCATCGTTCTAAAACTAACATACTATTTTTTAAGCTAACGTAAAGACTATTTTTATACTTATAATACATCTATAGTCTTGCATGCCTCGGGTTATCCTTCGGGGATGTTTATGCTCGCGTAGGATGTTAAATCAACATAATCAAAGTATTTTCGCAGCGTATAACTATATTTTTACTCGTGGGGTAGTTGATCCGCCGTTCCGAGGGATACGACCATCTTAACTTAAAACTAGATTTCTTTCAGAATAACCTATAAATTTCATTTAAATAGTAGAATTTGTTGTCTTGCCTGAGCGTGTGAATTTATCCCCTGCTGATGTGGCATCATGATGCGCATTTTCCTTTACTTTGATATAACTTTAATGCGGGGAAAATATGAGTTTTGACAGTTGGTATCAGAGCGATGTGTTGTTAGACAATTGGTCGAGCAACCGTCTCTAATAAGTGTTAGTTGTCTTGTGTCATTTCATACACACGTTGATGTGTCATCAGTATGTCTTGGCTGAAGCACGAACACTACACTCATGTCATTTTATATAGTATAGGATGCATAATATGTGTTTGTATATGGATCCACCATAGGTGGCAACATGTGACAGTTATGTAGTATAGGATGCATAACCACCATCACATGGGTGCCCATTAGCACGTTTTCTTTTTTCATTGCATATGATGTTATGTAGTATGGGATGCATAACATTTCATGTGTACAACGATCATAACATGCATTAAGGTCATTTTTAGATTGCATAACACAACATGCATGACATAACATTGAATCAGCACACGTGCCAAGCTAAACATTTACATGATGAAAAATGTACACACATGGTTTCGAGTCAAAAAGAATAAAAAATTAATGCATTCATGGTTAGGCACAGGAGTCAGTGGGATGACGGTATATCATCCTAAGTTTAGGCATGACATCATAATTGAAACTCTTAGAGCAAGTTAGCAGCTTTAGCAAGTACTTAGGCATGTATTGTTTGGACTGTGTTGTTTACTTCTAACGATTGGGGCTAGGTTTTGATTAGTTGTTTGTTGTTCTTTTAGTATGGCGCCAAAGCGTGTGGAAACTAGGTCGACTCCCCAGTCGATGCACTAGTCTTCGGGTGCGTAGAGCGATGTGATGTTTGAAAGTCTGCCGCAGAGCAATGAGACTTTGTCGAGGCAAATGGTGGAGATACAGTCGTAGATCCAATCGTTATTATCTATTGTGTTAGGACAGTTGTCGAGATTGCAAGAGCCTACGGTAGGTCTGGATGTTCCTATTCCTTCTGTTCCTCTGGTGCCTGCGGTTTTGTTGCCACCAGAGATGACTTTTAAATCGCATTTCCAGCAATTAGGAACTCCTTCGGACGATGGTCGAGCGGATTTCATGGCTTTTGATGATTGGCTTATAGCAATCAAAGAGTTGTTTTCATACTCAGGAGTTTCTGACGACCAGAGAGTGATGATCGCTGCATATCAAATTATTGGCTTGGCAAAGAGTTGGTGGCTGAGGGAAAAGGAAAATTTAAAGGATGGTTGTACTTGGGTATCTTTCAAAGAGCTGATGTTGAAGAAGTTTCTGCCATCTGTCGAGCGAGACCGCCTGATGAATGACTTTCGACACTTAAAGTAAAGACAATTCACTGTGAGTGAGTATCTAGTGGAGTTTAGTAAGTTGAACCGGTTCGCTTTGGATTTAGTTGTTTCTGAAGCCAAAAAAGTTAAATGATTTTTGGGTGGTCTTAGGAATGACATCAAGTAGCTAGCTAGTGCTTATGGATCTGATAGCTATGCTGAAGTTGTGGAGGCTGCTCTGAAGTTTGAGGCGATTGAAAATACCAAGAATCGAGGTCAACAAATGAGAAAGGTTAAGAGGAAGACTGGTGAGGGTAAGAGTTCCCAAGAATATGACACCACTTCAGGGAAATGAAGCAAGGGAATATGCAGCATCTATGGCCAGCCAGGTCATCCATTTGGAAGTGTTATCAGAGATTAGGAGCTCAGAAGAAGGAGCAGGTTCATGTGATTCAGGGAGCTCCTAAAGGAGATTTGGTTTGTTCTACATGTAAGCGGAGGGGGCACGACGCTGCCCACTGTTGGCATAAGGACAAGACCTGCTTCTAGTGTGGGGAGAAGGGACATGTTAAGTCAAAGTGCCCGCAGGCTCAGCCTCGGTTGCAATCGAATCCACTTCAGGCTTTCTCACCGCCACAGCTATTGGACAAGGAGAAGGGCAAGCTGAACGTGGTTTCGTTTGAGGAAGCTCAGACATCTTCTCAAGTTATTTCAGGTTAGATCCTAACCAACTTCTAGCTTTCAATTTGTAGTTGTAGTTCGACATTCTTTTCCTTAATTGCATATACGATTTTATATAGGAAAGTTTAAGGTCAGGAACTGCTGGGCGTGTGTTCTGTTCGATTCTGTTGCTACCCACTTGTTTGTGGCTAGGGCTTTCATAAAGCGTCATCGTTTGACTCTCAATCAGTTTGGTGACCTGTTCTGTGTCAAGTTTCCCTCTGGTAAATCTGTGGTATCAGACCAAGGCATTCAGAGTTGTCTGATTCAGTTAGGAGATTTTTTAACCGTTGTTGATTTGAATGTGATAGACTTGCAAGATTTTGATATGATCTTGGGCATGGACTGGTTGTCCAAGTATGATGTTGTTATACAGTACACGGTTAAGCGCTTGGACTTCAAGATGGACAACGGTCAACCCAGGGGTGTTTATGATTTTCATCGCCAAGTTTCCCCGATTATTTCTACGGTACATGCTCGGAAGCTGGTAAATTCCAGATGTTTTGCTTGTTTGGTTTCGGTGTTGGCGACCAATAGTAGTTTGCCGCGTGTGGAGGAAATTGTTGCTGTGCGCGAGTTCCCAGATGTATTTCCTTATAATCTTCCTTGTCTTCCACCCGAGAGAGATGTGGAGTTCATCAATGATCTGAAGTCGGGTACCCATCCTATTACTAAGGTGCCGTACCATATGGCCCCGCGTGAGCTGGAGGAGATGCGTACCCAATTGGATGAGTTGCTTCTGAATGGTTTTATTAGGACGATTTCGTCACCTTGGGGTGCTCCCGTTTTGTTTGTAAAGAAAAAGGATGGATCAATGAGGCTGTGTATTGATTATAGAGAACTGAACAAGGTGACTATCAAGAATAGGTATCCCTTGCCGAGAATTGATGACTTGTTTGACTAGCTGCATGGTAGTTCTATGTTTTTGAAGATTGACCTTCGTTCAGCCTACCACCAGTTGAGGATTCGTGAGACAGATATCTCATGGACTGCCTTTCGTTCCCGCCATGGACATTTTGAGTTCTTGGTGATATCTTTTCGTCTGACTAATGCACCCTCTGCTTTCATGCACATGATGAACATGGTATTTAAAGATTTCCTAGACCATTTTGTGGTTGTTTTCAAAGATGACATTCTACTATACTCCCGCAGTGCCGAAGAGCATGCACAACACTTGCATTTAGTTTTACCTACCTTGAGGGAGCTTATTTCTTGTTGTTATTATGTATATAACATATGCAGCCAAATATTTTAAAATAGGTGATTTTAGGTTTCTTCCCTTTAAGCAGTTCATAGGGAGTCCTATTCTTAAGTTTATGTATTAGGCTTCTATTCAGTACATAGTTTGTTGTGCTTACAACCTCTACCCAAAAAGATAGGGGCATGTAAGCATCTGCAAGTAATGTTCCTACTGCTTCAATTAAAGTTTTGTTCTTCCTTTCAGCTACCCCATTTTGTACGGGAGTTCTAGGAGCTGAGAAGCAGTGCCTGATACCTTCTTTCTCACATAACTCATGCATAAGAAGAGAATCAAACTCTATACCATGATCACTTCTGATAAATACAACATGAGTAGAGTACTCAATCTGTATGGTCCTGAGAAAATCTGTATGAACTTTGAATGTATCTAACTTAGATCTCAGAAAGAACTCCCAAGTGAATCTTGAGAAGTCATCTACAATAACTAGAGTATAGGATTTCCCTCCAAGGCTTTGTACAATAATAGGTCCAAATAGGTCCATGTGTAGCAAGTACAAAATCCTAGGTGAATCACTTTTATTAACTGACTTAAAACTAGATTTAGTTTGCTTGCCTAGTTGACAAGCCCTACAGAGGCCTTCCTTCTTGTAGGGACGAGAAGTTAAGCCTCTCACAAGGTTGTCTTTAGATAGCCTAACAATATTTTTCATATTTACATGTCCTAGCCTTTTATGCCATAATTCATTTTGATTGCAAACAATGTTAAGCAGACAATTATCTGAATTGGCAGAATGAAAGTCAACTAAATATATGTTCCCTTGTCTATTTCCAATTAAAACATTTTGTTTTTCTTTATTAGAAATAATACAAGATGTTGAGTTAAAATGTACCTGATAACCTTCATCACATAGTTGGCTTATAGAGATGAGGTTATGCTTGAGTCCACTTACATATGTCACTTTCTTTAAAGTGACTGCTCCAATCTTTACTTCTCCAAAGCCTTCTGACTGGCCACACTTTGAATCACCAAAGATCACCATTGGTCCCAGCTTGGACTTATAGTTAATTAAGTTGTCCTTGATGCCAGTCATGTGCTTGGAGCATCCAATGTCCAGATATCATTTTTGATTATCTGCTGGACAGCCCTTTTCCTGCAATGAAAACAGTTAGTTGTTCTTGACCCAGGTTACCTTGGGGCCTTTATATTGTTGATAAGAGAAACTAGATATTACTGAAAATTCAGGTTGTGATTTATACCCTAAGGGGTGATATCTTCTAGGAGGAATTATCCAATCAGCCAGTGGATTAAAATGTTTTCTAGATTTATTAGAGTTTCTTTTATAGTTATGACTTTTATTAAGTCTTTCTGTGTTCGACGAAATGTTGTGAGTTCGTCGACCAGAGTTCGACGAAATGGGATGAGATCGTCGATCTCTGCTCAGAGAATAAACATACTCATTTTCTGTGCCCCAAGTTCATCGATCTCTGCTCGACGAACAATACACAGTTCGTCGATCATAGTAAGACGAATGATTATTATATAGATTTGCGTTCAACATTCGTCGACTTGAGTTCGACGAATTGGCCACATTTCGTCGATCTGAGTTTGACGAAATCTGCTGAACTTTGTTTTTATCTAAGGTTTTCTGATTTTAATTTTTCTTCTTTTTGTGTGTGATTTCAGTTTAACTGGGATTGTTATTATCTACCTTTTCTCTACCCTTTTTAGACACAAATTTTATTGGTGTGGTTAATATATTCTTCTTGAGTATGGGGGGTAAACTTGATGATGCACCCAAGCCTAGTTTGCCATTTAGTCTGGGATTGACTATGCTTGTGATGTCCATCAGCTTAAGGCTTCTCCCATTGAGAGATTCCTCAAGTTGTTTGGTCTCACATAGCTCTGTTTTTAAGGAAGTGATTTGTTCATTAGCTAATGTTAGTTCTTCTTTTAACTTGGTGTTTTCAGAAATGATGTTTTCCTTATTTGATAATTTTTCCCTAAGTACTTGGATTTTCTTTTCTAAGTTTATTAAATCAATGCACATTGTTTTAAATTCAATTTTGAAACTATCAGAATTATAGTCAAAAGATAACAATACCTGTTCAGCTTCTGATTCTGAAGCTCCTTCATCTTCAGATTCTTCCTCTTCTGATTGACTTCTAGAGGCAACAATGGCCATGAGGCAGAAGTCCTTGGCCCTTGCCTCTTCTTCTTCTTCACTAGAACTTGAAGATGTGGATTCATCTTTAGTGTCACTCCATCTTTTAGTCACAAAGCCCTTCTCCTTCTTTTTGTATTTTCTAGAAGAAGGCCTTGAGGTTTGTTGTCTTCTGGAGTCCTTCTCTCTTCTCCTTTATTTCATTTGATTCTTTGGACACTCTGAGATAAAGTGTCCAAGTTTCCTGCAGCCAAATCAAACTACTTCTTTAGTGGGGGCTTTGTCATACCTTGGCTTATCATCCTGCCTGAATGATTTTCTCCTAAAGTCTTTCCTTGTCATTTTGTAAAATCTTTTGGCAAGAAGACTCATTAGCTCTTCATTCACTGTTGAGGCTTCAGTTTCTTCAACAGACATAAATACCAGGTTGTGCTCTTTCCTAGCTGGTGAAGTAATCCTTTATTCAGCTGCTTCTCTGGACTTGATTAGCTGTTCATAGTACTTGAGCTTTCCCAAAAGAGATTTTGTGGAAATCTTATTAAGCTCCTGGCCTCCTTGATTGGCCAGATCCTTGAATCCCATAAGCATGGAAAGTACATGAGGATTTTGTCGTTCACCTCAGTGAGGGTGATGTCCTTATCCAAGGTCTTTGGCTCATTGATTATTGAGCTCAGCCTGTTATACATGTCCGCAATAGATTATGCTTCATCTTTCTTGAAGTTCTCATACCAGGATATGAGATTTGATCTTCTGTCCTTCCTTTCATCAGCAGAGCCAGCCACCATTTGTTTGAGGGAGTCCCAGATGGCCTTGGCTGAAGTGCATTCAGCCACTCTTCGGAAAATGTCATCAGACATTGTTTTAGACAGAATGTTCATGATTTTAGCATCAGCAACCTTGGCTTTCTTCTGGGCATCAGTCCACTCAGGTGGTGGAACTGCATGAGTGTTGGAAGTTGATGTCGATGCAACTGGTTGAGGAGGACCTGTCAAGATAGAGTTGTAGATATCCTTATCAATAGAATTCATATACAGTTTTATTCTTGCCTTCTAGATGGCAAACTTATTTAAGTTGCATACTGGAGGTCTGGTGCTTGCATAATCTTTATTATATGCCATGCTGCGAATATAATCCTAATAGAAATAAAAATCATATCTAACACAGGATCTTTTGGTTCAAGGGTTAACTTGTACAACCAAAGGAACCTTGCTCTGATACCAATTGAAAGTTAGGGTTAGATTTGATATACTCTAGAGGGGGGGGGGGGTGAATAGACTATTTGAAACTTCTAAGGTTTTTTGCTGTTTATTAAAATCTACTAAGTAAGAAAGCTATTTGATACCAAAATATGTTGTAAGTAACAGAACAGTCCTAAGATAAAATACGCTACCACAGGCACAACAAAATATAAACTAATTAATCACAAATACAGCAAACCTATCTAGCACAGCCACAGCAAGAACCAAAGAAAACGATGGAAACCAGACGATACAAGAATTTTATAGTGGTTCCACAACCTGGGTACATCCACTCTTCTACCACCCTGGTAGGAATCCACTGAGGTTTTTGATCAGGTGACTGCCACCAATGAGCTTTTGATCAAGTACTCAAAAACCAATCCCAAGTATTTTGGTCAGGTGACTTGCAACCATGAATAACTTTTGAAGGGAGTTAAAGAACCCTTTTTACAGTGGGGGGATGTGAGAGTGTTGTTGTCTTCTCTTTCTCAAATAAACCTAAAAAGACTTTAGTGGATCTTTTGATGTTAACAAAGCTCCCCCTGAGATACTGATTTGTTCAGGGAGGTTGGAACTTTGCTACAGGGTGAGGTCTTCAATATTTCATCCTTGACCAGAAGATATCCAGGAACTTCTTGACTGATAGAGTATTTGTGGTCCTCTAAAGAATCCTGGAATGGAGAGAGGAGAAGACTCTTGATTTTTGATTGATGTTCTTCTTCTTCTTTTGTATCTGGTATTATTTCTCTGGACTAGGGCTTATCTTCTATATTGTTCTATTGCCCTGTGTATCTTGTTCTCTGTGTTCTCTATTCAGTATGTCGTCTATATTGAGAAGGAAGAAGAAACAATCCTTTTATATTTCTTATGACAACTTCCTTATAAATTTTTGAATTCCTTCAGCATTGATTGTTGACAGCCTGGAGAATGTCTGCATTAAATGATTTCCCCAACTGTTCCATTGAAAAGGGCAAGTAATAATCCTGATGAAGTTCATAATCAATGTTTGCTTCTAACGGTAATATTTATAGAATATAAAGCATTGATTACTCAGGAATTAAGGCAATAAAATAAGGACAGTGGGAGGGAAATTTCCAAGTCTGGAACTGCACAGAAATTGTCAAGCAGAGAACAAAATTCGTCATCCTGGGTCCAGAGTTAGTCGAGCTGAGAAGTTATGTTCGTCGACCAAATAATATTTGTTCGTCGAGCTGAGATCCAAGAACGTCGATCCAAGAACAGATAACTGCTTTCTCAGAGCCTTGCCAATTCTATGTATCAAGATCGTCGAGGTGAGAATATAAGTTTGTCGACTAGTGTTCAGAGAAATAGTTCTTGTTCTTTAGAGTGTTGAAGTAGAGTGTCCTGAAATCGTCGACCTGAGAATTAAGTTCATCAACCTGAGAACTGCTAACAGCTACTTAATAAACTTGTCAATACTGTGGTCTAAGTTCTTCAAGCTGAGAACATGAATTCTTCGACTGGAGTATGATTCTGGACATAAAATATTTCGATGTTTCTGGACTTAGAAAGTTTAGGTAGACCATCCAGAGATCGTCGACCTGAGAACCAAATTCGTCGAGCTGATATTTTGACTTAGTCGACTGGAGTTCAGAGAAAGGAATTTTGGACTTGGTGTGTTGAAGTGTAATGTCCAGAGATCGTCGAGCTCAGCTCAGAAAATTGTCTCTGAGTTCATCGAGCTGAGCACGACTATCGTCGACCTGAGTTTGACGAACGTCGAACTCATTTTCTGAGTCTTTGAAATTTCTCTAGGTCTTGAGTCTTCTGCTGTCTGTTGATGGCTGGTCCATGCATGGTTGATTCTAAGGACATGGCCAAGACTCTAGGACACAATCATGACCCTAGCTATACATGTTGGGTCAAACATCCTAATTTAGTGAACTTAGACCAAATCCAACTAGGGATCCAACACAATTTTCGTCAAATTTGAATAACACATCCTTACCAAGAAGATTGCTTAGTGGTTTCGCGATAAAGGAGAAGTCGTTAATGAAGCGCCGGTAAAATTTGGCATGCCCTAAGAAGCTACGGATCCCTTTCACAGAAGTTGGAGGAGGTTGTTTCTTGATGACTTCTGTTAAGCCCGGAATCCGCGACCAGTTCGCACAGCTTCCAAGATCGGGCGGCCTGCGATTTCTAGCCGCCACACATGTCACGTCGGCTGGTTGTCAGGGAAGTTGGGCGGTCTCCATATTAAGCCGTCGTCAGTACCGGCCCTACTCTGCTTCAAGTCCAAGGCCCAGACCTTCAGCTCGCCGGAATTAATCCGCCATGCCGTACATTTTCCCTCCTTTCTTCTTTTTTCTTATTTGATTCTCCTCACCTCTGCCCGGTTCTCCTGTACCGCGGGCAGCTAGTAACTTTAGCCCTGCCCACTTGGGCAGGCCCCCGAGCCTATAAATAGGTGGAGGTAGCACTCCCCAAGACACGCTGACTTCTATCCAGAAGCTCGCTTGTTAAGAGCTGCGGTCTCAAGCGTAGTGCCTTGCGGCTTGCTGTTCGGCCAATTTCCCCTTTTTTCTCCTTCTTGTAACTTCTTGACTTTTAATAAAAGGAAAGCCTGTCGCAGGAGTTACATGTAAGCCTGTAACACCCCCATCCATCACATGGCATATAACAGAAGGTCCAGCGGGAACCCGACGCCATATACCACAGACAGTCGGAAGGGTTACATAAGAATATACAAACTATCTAATTAAGACTACTCGTCCTACACAGAGCATTCTAGAGGAAGCTTTTAAAAGTTGAAAGTACCCAAAAGTTACATCCATAATCATGAATGTCCACATCCACACAACAGGAATGAAAACCAATTACACTAAAAGGGGAAACACGACCTTATGTCCTTACAATAGTTCACTTAATAGATAGTGTCTTACATACATCGGCTCGCAGGTCGGCCACACATGACAAAATAAAAACAACTATTCTTTACGGCCTTAAAGGGCCAGCATAGCAACATGGGATCCAGCCCGCTATTTTGCACTCCGCTCCGCAGCACCTGCAAGCAACATTCCACCACATGGTGGCAAACAGGCAATGGTCAGCTAAAGCTGACCAAATTATAACGACCCCACCCCTTACTCGGGACGGCGGTGCTCTTTCCCTGCATAACATTAGCCCAACTAAATAATAAAGTGTAATTACATTTCGCCACAGATGTAGGCTCGCATGGCCAAACACCCCGTGCACTCAGGGCACATTAACGGTGAATCCTGACACTTCAGCATCTTCACCAGCACCACTAAGATGGAAACTACATGAGCATTTAGCCTTCTTGACCACTGTCTAAGGCTCCCGACTATGCCAACGGCCAGTCCCCTTTTCGGGTCTCAAGCAGCAAACCACATATCCCAGGTCCGATTCCACTTGCCCGTTGCTCACAACACGTATTACACCTTAAGACGTACGCACGAGCCAAGCTTCTCTCGGATCCTGCCATTTCCAAACAATCACATAACCCAGTTATGTTCAAGGCCGGTTCCCAGACCTCCAAGTAGCAGAACAACGATTCCGCTCAGTTTTCTGGGTGCCCCTTGGAGCTAACCTCCAAGGATACCTGCTGCAATCTACCGCGTAGAAAACCCAAAAACCCAAAGCATGGAGTCTTCTCTGGCAAAACATATCAAATGCAACATCACCGATCCAGACAATACACGTCTGGGTAGGCTTCACATACAATGTCTATGCCTGTGCTTTGATTCCGGACTCTATATGCAACACAAGGGGGACTATTCACATCAACCTCAAGGAACACCACGCACTCACCGCACACTCGCGGGAACGGTATTCCCAATGCAGAAAGGAAGAGCTTCACATGCTCAAGTTGAGAATCGTCACCCTTGTAGTACGCTTTGGCGCCATAAAAAACTACACGGATGAAAATCTTTGCAACGATCTTTCCTCCACAGATCTGCACTCAGATCTCAAAACGGTGCTCCGATGCTCCGCCGGCGGTCGGAAAACTCCTCCTTCTTTCTCCTCTTTCTAACTCCTTGAGAGAGAGAGGCTACGGGAGAAAATGAGGGATTGATCCTTTATTTCCAAACTTAACACAACAGGGAAACCATTTGGGCCGTTGGATCTTATTTAAAGAAAACAAACGGCTCAGATCCGCTCAAAAATCCCAAACGTGGGCCGAACACGGCTTGGCACACGGCCGTGTCCCAGGCCATGTGCCTCGATCCAGGTACGATCGTCGAACACAGAGACTCATACGGGCTCAAACACGCCTTTGTCACACTCAACATGCCCATGTCGGGTCCTCGACACGCCCGTGACCGGGGGCGTGTCACACATAACTGCCACGCTAACCGACACGACCCTATTGAACACAGGTAGGGACACGGGTACGAACATGCCCGTGTCACCCCTGACACGCCCGTGTCAAAAGTGTTCACAACCCCTTTTTCCTGTCGTGTCCTTTTCGGGATGAAAACGACCAAAACACCAGCCAGACACGGCCTTGGACACGCCCGTGTCCTAGGCCGGGTACCCCTATACAGGCACCAAAATCCCCTTTTTATGCGACCAACTTAAATACAATTTTCGGGGCATTACAAATCTCCCCCCACTTAAGGAATTCCGTCCCGAAATTAAGTAAAGGTACACAAAACTACAAGTTAACTGAACGGAACAACTCGGGGTATTCTTCCAACATAGTTTGCTCTCGCTCCCAAGAAAGCTCCTCACGTCCGCAATTATCCCAACAGACTTTGACCATTCGGATATCCTTGTTGCGGAGTTGCTTGACTTCAACATCTTTTATACATATAGGCTTGACCTTTGCCGTCAATTCGTAATCAACTGTCACTTGATCAACCGCAACTATCTGCGAAGGCTCGTGCACCGTCTTACGTAACACCGTTACGTGGAACACATCATGTAGACCACTCAACTCCATCGATAGCTTCAATCAATACGCTGCTTCGCCAACATGCTCCAGGATTTCAAATGGTCAAAGGTATCTCGGACTTAGCTTTTTCAGGCATCGAACCCGCGAGACACCCTTGAACGGTTTGATTTTCAAGTACACCCAGTCGCCAACTCTGAACTCCACGTTCCTATGTCTGGCGTTATAGTACTTCGACTGTCTGTCCTGAGCGACCTTCAACCATTCTTGAATTCTCCGTATCACAGAAGTGAGATCTTCCACTGCTTGAAGTTTGTAAAGCTTCGACTCGCCCGTCTCCAACCAAGACAACGGCGTGCGACACTTTCTCCAGTACAAGGACTCGAAAGGCGCCATTCCGATACTCGCCTGAAAGCTGTTGTTATATGCAAACTCCACCATGTACAGGTGATATTCCCACTGCTTTCCAAAATCTAGGACGCACATGCGAAGCATGTCCTAAAACGTCCGGTTGACCCTCTTGGTTTGGCCATCCGTCTGCAGGTGAATGGCTGTGCTGAACTTTAGCTTACTACCCAACAGACTACGCACCAACCTCCAGTCATTCGACGTGAAACATCCATCTTGATCACTAACAATACTACGGGGCACACCATGCAACCGCACAATATTCTCCACATAGAGTTTGGCCAATCTTTCCACCGGATCTTCCTTCCTGATCAGGATGAAGTGCGACACATTTGTCAACCTATCTACGACCACCCAGATGGCGTCGTTTCCCCTCTGCGACTTCGGCAAACCATGCACAAAATCTATAGATATGTCGTCAAATTTCCAATCCGGGATAGGCAAGGACTTTAGGAAACCTCCGCGCTTCTGGCACTCCACCTTAACTAAGGCACAAGTTTGGCACTTGGCCACATGGAGTGCTACATCCTTCTTCAATCCTGGCCACCAAAATAATTTCTTCTTGTCTCTATGCATCTTCATGCTTCCCGGGTGGATTGAGTACTTGTTATGATGAGCCTCGTACATCAACTCCTCCCGAAGATTATCCGCACTAGGAACGCATAGGCGACCGTCCTTCCTTAGCAACCAATACTCAATAACAAACTGGGAATTTGATCCATCCAATGATTCATCCAAGATCTGCTTCATGCTGTTATCCTGAATCTAAGCCCGCCGAACTCTATCAGCTAGGTCACACTGAACCTCGATCCAAAACAGTTTCGCCTCAGTACTAGTCTTCTTGTCGACGCAAGATATCTCCAAAGCCTCCAACTCACGGACCAATCTCTCATCATGTACTGATAGCCAATTGGCCTACACAGGAACCTTATGACTTAACTCATCCGCCAGTACATTACCTTTCCCTGTCACATAATGTATCTTGAAGGTGTATTCCCCTAGGAACTCCATCCATCTCCGCTGTCTCATCTTCAGATCCTTTTGATCTAATAGGTACTTCAAGCTCTTATGATCGGTGTATATATCGACTTTTACACCGTTCAGATAGTGCCTCCACAGCTTTAAAGCAAATATCATGGCCGCTAACTTCAAGTCATGGACCGGATAATTTCTCTCGTGAGCCTTCAATTGTCGTGAACCATAGGCTATCACACTCCCATACTGTAGCAGAACACAGCCCAAACCACCGCCCGAAGCATCACAATAGATTTCGAACCCTTCGGTTCCACTTGGGGAACATAAAATAGGCGATGTGATCAACCGTCTCTTCAACTCTTCAAAAGCCTGTTCTCATCCCGAAGACCGCACAACTTCTGATTCTTCCTAGTCAAAGTTGTGTGTGATAGCGCTATCCGCAAGAAGTTCTCTACGAAGCGCCTGTAGTAGCCAGCAAGCCCCAGAAAGCTCCGGACTTCCGCCACTGTCGTCAAAGCAGGCCACTCCCATATCGCCACTATCTTCGCCGGATCCACAGCTATCCATTCTCCACTAACAACATGACCAAGGAACGCTATCGAGGATAACCAGAACTCACACTTGGAGAACTTAGCATACAACTGGTTTCTCCTCAACGCCTCCAACACCATGAGCAGGTGATTGTAGGTATCCTCTTCACACTGCGAGTACACCAGGATATCGTCGATAAATACTCTCACAAAACGGTCCAGGTACTCTCTGAATGTCCTATTCATCAGATCCATAAACATGGATGGCGCATTGGTCAAACCAAACGGCATGACCGTGAACTCGTAATGTCCAAACAGCATACTGAAAGCTGTCTTTGGGATGTCGCTCTCCCTTATCCTCAATTGGTAGTAACCGGACTTCAGATCTAACTTCGAATATACCGTTGACCCAACCAACTGATCAAATAGATCGTCAATTCTCGGGATCGAATACTTATTCTTTTCTGTAAGCTTGTTAAATTCCCGGTAGTCGATACAAAGCCGCAAGCTCCCATCTTTCTTCTTAACAAAGTGAACCGGTGCGCTCCAAGGCGACGAACTTAGACGCACATAACCTTGCTCTAACAACTCTTGAAGTTGCATATTCAACTCTGCCATCTCTCTTGGCGCTATCTGATAGGGGGAGTGATGAGTCCACTTTATATACCTATTTTCGGACTCATCTGGGCTAGTTTTCACGCGTTTGCACGTCACTTTTAGTTCTATATCGTTCATATTTCATCTTATCATTATTTCAATAGGAAGTGCACATTTATGTCCGTGGTTGTGTATTTTGTTACTTTTATTGTTTGTACTCCTTTTTGTGATTGCCTGGAATGTCTGCACATATTAGTGATTGGTTTTTCCTTTCGGTACAGGGGTCGTGTGCGTGTTTCGCGATGGTTGTGAAACAGGAATACTGTGCACGATCATGGGATGTAATGCGCACGACCACTGGTCGTGCGCCCCTGATCGTGCTCACTATTCTTCGTTTTCCAGAATCAGCCTAGGGTAAGTGCACGACCACTGGACTCGCCGCCTTGGGCGCCATAATGCGTACGACCACCGGTCATGCGCCACTGATCGTGTGCATTGATTCCTCTTTTCTGGAGTCCTGTCTGGGGTAATCGCACGACCATTGAACTTAGTGTGCACGACCACTGGTCGTGCGCCACTACTCATGCGCGTTATCCCAGTTCTTCTTCCTGATCTTCCATGCTAGTGCGCACGATTCACCGGACTTGTCGACCACTGCGCCTTCGACCGTGCGCATTGTTCATTTCTGCTTTGTATAAATAGTGCAGGTCTCGCCCTAATTGAAGAGAGGATCCGGGGCTCGACATTTCTCCGCCATTTTCCGCCTTCTCCGCCGTTCCCCTTCATCTTCCACCCTATGGAGGTGCTCCGGGCAAGCTTTCACCGCCAAATCCAAGTCGGAGCTTCCTCTCGGCCTTCTCCTTCATCCGTGAGCTTCAAGTAGGGTTTGACGCCATAGCCATCAAGCAAAGGAAAGCTAGCAAACTTCATCCGCTATCGTGAGACAAAGAAGACGGGCCATTGGAAGGTGGTGATAGCCCTTCTCTACCCCGGACACAGTTGAGGACTGAGCTTGGATGCGGAATGACAACCTGACGATTCCAACCGTGAATCCTCAGCAAGACTTCGGATTCGGTCGATCTCTTGACTTGTTCTTGCTTTATTGTTGAATATTGGTGTTTAACTCTATTTATATTGATGAATTATGCTTAGTTTGTAAAACATTTTTATATAATAATGTCTATGTGATTTTGTATGTTTTCGTTATTTACTTGAGTTGCGCCATATTCCATCCACCACCATCCACCCTTGCCGCACTAGCAATTGCAAGTGGCGTGCGTTGCGAAGAGGTGCTCACGACCCTCATTCCGCTATTCTAACCACCTCATCCGCTAGCCTTCTCGTCCATCCTCCCCGTGATTCGGTGCATAGCGGCCCGACTAGTCTTCCATCCCGCCTGGTGAAGCATCGCATAGCGGCGTTGCATATGAGTAGTTGTTAGCCTTTTATTTTCTATTTTCCGCAAACATCAATACCCCCCTTAGTTAGCTCCGACATGAGGACTTCAATCTAAAGTCCACCTCGAAATTAACTCCACCTTACTGTGTTCCTTGAGAGATCGATACTTGGGAAAGCCCCCATTTTATATTACTTGTGCGACCGGTTCACTGTTGTGATCTTAAGCATCAAGTTTTTGGCGCCATTGCCGGGGAACACAGTCGTGTGAGTTTGTGGAGAGCGAGATAATAGATTGAAGCCCTTTTCCATTTGTGCATATCATTTTTTTTATTTATTTGCTTTGGTTATTAGAATTTTTATTTTGCTTATTTCTTTTTACCCTTTTCTGATTTTTGATTTAGATAGCAGATCCGTGTTATTTTCATTTCAGCTGTGTAGCACTTTTTCAGCAATTATTTTTGTTCGTGATGGATCCTGATGCTGAGTGTCGTATCCTTGACACTTTGCGCCGATAAATCGATGCCATTGTTGTTATGAATGCCGAGCATTGCATTCGGTGTTTGTTATGTCAAGGTATGGGCCACATGTTGAAGGATTGCCCGCGTTTGTGCAAGCCTTCTCCCTCTGAGGGCGTGTGCACAACAACCTAAAGTTCGCGGAAGACTGTTGTGGACAGGCCTACCAAGGTGTTGCCTGGCCCATACACTGACATAACGCACTTTGCTCATTCTTTACCCGTTGAGATTACCGAAGAATCTTTAGCCGCATACAACTCTTTCATGGGTCCCTCAATCCCTTTTTACGAGATTTCCTTGAGTGATGATGATCACTCTGGTGTTAGCCAACAAAAAGAGGAGCAGGAACTCATGGACACTCCTGTATGGGATGATGAGATTGTTCCGGTCGTCGACGGGGTGGCGTCAGCGAATGATTTTGCGATGGGGCCCGCTCATTCAGTGCTTGATTTTGAGAGCAGCCTTGCCCATCCACAATTTTTTGCCGGATTGTGCTACTACATTTTTGTGTGAGTCAGTTGTTGATGACGTATTTGTTGATGATTCGGTGCCCGAGGTTGTGGCGAAGTGGGATGATCATTCCTCTATCTCCGACGGAGAAGGTGGATCTTCGGAACACTTTTACGCACCCCGGTGGGATGAGGAATACCCTCTTTTCGATGCAGAGGTTTGCACCTCCTTATTGGATGAGGTCGTTCCTCTTACCACCGCGGACCTCGAGTTCTCGGATTCCCCTCGGTACGACACGTATGATACCGATGATGATCTCTGCTTGGATCCTGCTTAGAGTGATACCGAGATCACTCTCCCATTTTCTGATTATTTTAGTTCTTAGTCTCCTTTAATTCTTGATCCCCCTTCTCTATCTGATCCTGTGCAGGCTGAGTCTCCACGGGTATTCTGGGATGATGATGATCCTGGTGTTCTTGTCGTTGCCATCACACCCTGCACACCTGTGGTTGACAATGCCTTGCTAGGCGAGGATACTTTTTGTGATAAGATGAGTGAGGACCAGGCCTCCTCCTCATCCTATTTCCTATTTCCTCTGCCTGCGAGGAGCAGGTATGATTATTTAGGCAGAGGGGTAACTGTTCTATCACCATATCGGTACCCGTTACCGAAACAGATATTGGAACAATTACCTGTGCACTTTTTATTTCATAGGCCCATTAGCTAGAACTGTTTAGAATGTAATAAGTCGTGCTGGGATGACAATAACCCCGGTACTTATCTTTTATTTTCTGCATTTTCTTTTTCATGTCTATTTAGTTTTAGTATTTCTTTATAGTTTGTATATTTTTGTTTTGTTTTTGCGGAGCTCACCCCTGCAGGTATTCTTGACAACATCGCATTGGCGGGGTTGTGATTCTTCGTATGGCGGGCCTGCTTCAGGTTTCCACGCGTCTTCTGGTATGCTCACTAGCTGAGCATTGTGTAACCTCTTCCTTTAGCTCTTTATGATCTTAATTTCTTTATCATATGATGTGTAGTTTAGTTTAAGTCTGGCAGAGAGATCTATTACCTATTGCACGTGCACATCTCATGTGCATACTAGAAGATTTTAAAGTTTTATTTTGATTAGTTCATTGCATCACACACCACTGCACCCACATGAGCGCGTGCTTAGCTTTTTGCATGCTGCGAGTTAAACTCGTTTCTTTTGTATGATTTGGGAAAATTATGGTGGTGACATAGGATTGTGAGACGGAGTAAAATGTTGACCTTGCTGTGCTCCTAGTCAACTGCTCTCGTCTCGTGTAGAAATTTGAGTAGATTTAATTTTTCTGTATGCTTATAGTTTTTATATTTTTCTAATTGTGTAAATACATTTTATTCTACTAAAAAATTGGTGAATCCAGTGTGAATCCGACGTAGCTTAGGGATTTGTGTAGACGGCCGTTAGGTTCGTATTGCTCGAGTCGGGAGGATGGATAGTCTTTCTCGTTGGCTAAGAACTTGCCCCAAGCTATTCTTGAAGCATGGGTATAGGTTAGTTCACTCGCATGAGTGTGATGTAGGACATCATTTTGGCCCGGTTGAGCTTTGTACCATTCCTAACGTCTTGTCCTCGCTAGCCTCGTTGTGCCTACCCCTCCTTTTGATTCAGCTCCACCATGATTTCACCACAAGCCTCATATCCAATCCTAGTCGCACACCAAACAAGTTGAGCTTCAGAGTTTTACATTTTAATGTTGGGATGTGATGTGGTTATTTTATTTGTGAAAATGTGGAGTGCTCCCAAGTTCATATCTGCTGAATTGTGAAAATAAAATGAAGAAAAAGAAAAAATATGTAATATTTGTAAAGAAAAAAAAATGTATGAAAAGAAAAAGTTTTAATTGAAAATCATTTTGGAAATGTGATTTATTTGGAGTAGGGTTGCACACACCCAATGTTAAATGTTAAGTTTGAGGGTGTGGTGTACTTTCGTGTATTTTGCTTAGTAGAGGGATTCCTTTTATACTAGCTCATTTGGGTTAGGTGCATAGCCTTCTTGTTTATCCTTGTTTACCTCACCGAAACCCAAGCCCCATCTATTCACCTACAGTCCTACTGATTCGTGTGTGAACCCAAACCAGTGCCGTGGAGAGAATGCAAAGGTCAAGCATATGGTCACCGACATTGTGGATTCCTTTGGAGGTTATCCCGAGACCCGATCTTTGGCAATGCTCGCCTAGCGATTAGTCTACTTTCTCCCTACGCATGACCAGATGATTCACCGTGATTCCATTTTGAGTAATAATAAAATGTTGATACGCATTGTGAAAAGTATAAACTATTTTTATACTTAGAAATTTCTTCTATTATATTTTTTACGCGTGCGAGCATGCGACTTCGCATGGTACTCCGTATTGCAATATCTTTGTTAACTAGTATTTTCCGTATCTACTTAGATTTGGTTTGCTCGGGACGCGCAAACAGTTAAGTCTGTGGGTGTGATGAGTCCACTTTATATACCTATTTTCGGACTCATCTGGGCTAGTTTTCACGCGTTTGCACTTCACTTTTAGTTCTATATCGTTCATATTTCATCTTATCGTTATTTCAATAGGAAGTGCAACATTTATGCCCGTGGTTGTGTATTTTGTTACTTTATTATTTGTACTCCTTTTTGTGATTTCTTGGAATGTCTGCACATATCAGTGATTGGTTTTTCCTTTCGGTACAGGGGTCATGTGCGTGTTCCGGGATGGTTGTGAAACAGGAATACTGCGCACGATCATGGGATCTAATGCGCACGACCACTTGTCATGCGCCCCTGATCGTGCGCACTATTCTTTATTTTTCGCAGAATCAGCCTGGGGTAAGCGCACGACCACTGGACATAATGCGCACGACCACCGTCGTGCGCCACTGATCATGTGTATTTATTCCTCTTTTCTGGAGTCCTGTCTGGGGTAAATCGCATGACCATTGAACTTAGTGCGCACGACCACTGGTCGTGCGCCACTACTACTGCGCGTTATCCCAGTTCTTCTTCCTGATCTTCCATACCAGTGCGCACGATCACCGGCATAGTGCGCATGACCACTGTCGTGCGCCTTCGACCGTGCGCATTGTTCATTTCTGCTTTGTATAAATAGTGCAGGTCTCGCCCTAATTCAAGAGAGGATTCGGAGCTCGACATTTATCCGCTGTTTTCCGCCTTCTTTCGCCGCTGTTCCCCTTCATCTTCCACCCTAGGGAGGTGCTCCGAGCAAGCTTTCACCGCCAAATCCAAGCCGGAGCTTCCTCTCGGCCTTCTCCTTCTTCGTGAGCTTCAGTAGGGTTTGACGCCATAGCCATCAAGCAAAGGAAAACTAGCAAACTTCGTCCGCTATCGTGAGACGAAGGACGGGCCATTGGAAGGTGGTGACAGCCCTTCTCTACCCCGGACGCAGTTGAGGACCGAGCTTGGACGCGGAATGACAACCCGACGATTCCAACCGTGATCCTCAGCAAGACTTCGGATTCGGTCGATCTCTTGACTTGTTCTTGCTTTATTGTTGAATATTGGTGTTTAACTCTATTTATATTGATGAAGTATGCTTAGTTTGTAAAACGTTTTTATAATCATGTCTATGTGATTTTGTATGTTTTCGTTATTTACTTGAGTTGCGCCATATTCCATCCACCACCATCCACCCTTGCCGCACTAGCAATTGCTAGTTGCGTGCGTTGCGAAGAGGTGCTCACGACCCTCATTCCTCTGTTCTAACCACTCATCTGCTAGCCTTCTCGTCCATCTGCCCCCATGATTCGGTGCATAGCGCACGACTAGTCTTCCATCCGTCTGGCGAAGCATCGCATAAACGGTGTTGCATAGGAGTAGTTGTTAGCCTTTTGTTTTCTATTTCCGCAAACATCAATACCCCCTTAGTTATGCTCCGACCTGAGGACTTCAATCTCAAGTCCTCCTCGAAATTACTCCACCTTACTGTGTTCCTTGAGAGATCGATACTTGGGAAAGCCCCCATTTTATATTACTTGTGTGACTGGTTCACCTGCCGTGATCTTAAGCATCAATTTTTTGCGCCGTTGCCGGGGAAAACAGTCGTGTGAGTTTGTGGAGAGAGAGATAATAGATTGAAGCCCTTTTCCATTTGTGCTACATTTTTTTTTATTTTTGCTTTAGTTATTAGAATTTTTATTTTGCTTATTTCTTTTTACCCTTTTTCTGATTTTTGATTTAGATAGCAGATCCGTGCTATTTTCATTTCAGCTGTGTAGCACTTTTTCAGCAATTATTTTTGTTCGTGATGGATCCTGATGCTGAGTGTCGTATCCTTGACACTTTGCGTCGATCCATCGATGTCATTGCTGTTATGAATGCCGAGCATTGCATTCGGTGTTGTGTGTGTTATGTCAAGTTGTGGGCCACATGTTGAAGGATTGCGCTCGTTTTGAAAGCCTTCTCCTCTGAGGCCATGTGCACAACAACCTACCGTTTGCGGAAGACTGTTGTGGACAGGCCTACCAGGTGTTGCCTGGCCCATACACTGACGTAACGCACTTTGCTCATTCTTTACCCGTTGAGATTACCGAAGAATCTTTAGCCGCATACACTCTTTCATGGGTCCCTCAATCCCTTTTTACGAGCTTTCTTAATTATGATGATCACTCTGGTGTTAGCCAACAAAAAAAGGAGCAGGAACTTATGGACACTCCTGTATGGGACGATGAGATTGTTCCGGTCGTCGACGGGGTGGCGTCAGCGAATGATTTTGCGATGGGGCCTGCTCATGTCAGTGACTTGATTTTGAGAGCACCTTTCCCCTCCAAAATTTTTGCCGGATTGTTGCTACTCCATTTTGGTGAGTCAGTTGATGAATGCCGTATTGTTGATGATTCGGTGCCCTAGTTACGCCGAAGTGGGATGATGATTCCTCTATCTCCGACGGAGAAGGTGGATCTTCGGAACACTTTTACGCACCCGGTGGGATGAGGAATACCCTCTTTCTGATGCAGAGGTTTGCACCTCCTATTGGATGAGGTCATTCTCTTACCACCGCGGACCCGAGTTCTCGGATTCCCTCGGTACGACTCGTATGATACCGATGATGATCTCTGCTTGGTTCTGCTGAGAGTGATACCGGGATCAATCTCCATTTTCTGATTATTTTAGTTCTTCGTCTCCTTTAATTTTGATCCCCTTCTCTATCTGAGCCTGTGCAGGCTGAGTCTCCACGGGTATGCTGGATGATGATGAGCCTGGTGTTTCTTGTCGTTGCCATCACACCCTGCACACCTGTGGTTGAAATGCCTTGCTAGGCGAGGATACTTTTTGTGATAAGATGAGTGAGGACCAGGGCCTCCTCCTCATCGCCTATTTCCTATTTCCTTGCCTGCGAGGAGCATGTATGATTATTTAGGCAGAGGGTAA